>OZ026614.1:112493644-112516644 GCA_964020975.1 Hermodice carunculata | reverse complement strand
CAACCCTCTCCAAGCCGAACACCTCCTATACCCGAACACTTTGACATGGTCCCAAGTTCGTTCGATCTCGACAGGTTTTACTGTGTATATATATATATATATGTGTGTGTGTGTGTGTGTGTGTGTGAGAGAGAGAGAGAGAGAGAGAGAGAGAGAGAGAGAGAGAGAGAGAGAGAGAGAGAGAGAGAGAGAGAGGAGAGAGAGAGAGAGAGAGAGAGAGAGAGAGAGAGAGAGAGAGAGAGAGGAGAGAATGTTGTCTGCGGCTTAAAATACAGGGGAGATTTGCCCTTCCCTTCCGTTCTGCACCCTGCCCTTTTTTTCCTTTATTTTTCCATATTTTGGGAAATAACCTTCTTTTAGTGTTACAAAAAAATCACTATGGACTAATTGAGCAATTAGCTTATCAGTCTATCTATTGACCATGAGTACAAAAAACAAATTCAGATTTATATCCATAAAAACACCAAAGAATGCCCTTTTTTGACGATTAGTTTAGGGTGCCCTTGTAGGTAAAAGGTACCCTACCCTCTTGAAAAAGCTGGGGACAACACTATATATATATATATATATATATATATATATATATATATATATATATATATATATATATATATATATATATATATATGCAGTGGTCCCTACTGTATGCAACCACTGCCGTGAGCAGCCGCATTGCGCTTTGGGGTCACTGGGCTTGGACATAGGAGTCAATTTCTTTGTAAAATTTACCTGTGGTGACAGGTCACCTGCTGTATGTGGCCACTTTTTCTTGGCAGAAGGCCACATACAGCAGGTACCACTGTATATGTATATATACATATATATATATATATATATATATATATATATATATATATATATATATATATATATATATATACATATATATTTATTTTGAGAGAGAGATATATATAGATAGAAAGTGCTGTAATTCTGAAAACTCATTATACGTACAGCCCAAAAACATCATGTAAAACTTTTTATTTTGAAAGGAAAAATATCTTAGCCGTGAATATACAGTGAAAATTCATCCAACATGTGAATACTTTTGTTCAGAAAACCTCAAAATTATCTTGCTAAACCGGGCCCTTTCCTTTGTATCATTTTCCCTTACATTTTGTCTGCAGCGTTACTCTTTCATGATGAATTGTAATTGGGTTCAATTTGTTGGCCCTCAGGTGAATCGGGAGCACCTGGTTCAGTCCCACATACAACATGAACGGAGATCCGTGCACATAGCACCAAACAAACTGGTGGAAACAGAATTTTTACTTTTCCTGTAAATGTATACGAGGTCCACAAAAGAGAGAGCTGGGCAGTTTGTGGTGTGCAAGGTATGTGGCATTGTTTATTTATGAGAGTGAACTATGTGTATAAAATAAATTACATACTGTCCAGCCAGGACATTGTACCTTGTTATTTTTGTGAAACATGATGTGCTTCTCAGGTGCCATGTCTATGATCATTGGTGCCATTGGACAAACATGAGATAACGAACATCTCTAATATAAAGCACCCCATTTTTTCCAGTCTCGATGGTGATCACAAAAATCGGAAATCAAAGTTCCAATGTTTTAACAGATGCCACAGTAAATTAAAGTTATGTTTCCCAGTGCAGAGACAACAACCAAAATAAAATAAAAAACAACAAAACTGCGCATGCCATGGACGCTAAAAAACAAGCTTAGAAACATGTTTTAAATATTGTTCAATGGATAATTTAACAGACACTTTGCTTGAACAGTATCGACTTTAATTATAAATACTGAGCAGAGGCAGAATACTTTTGGGGGAAAACGCTGTTTATATCTCTGTACATTATCTTTTAGGAAGAATGAAGGTCACAAAGCGATTTGCGCTCTGGTAAATAAAAACTGAGTTGTGCAAGAGCAAACTAATTCTACATCTAAAGAGGGTGTACGTCAATTCGTCGCATTCAAGATCGTCGCCATGTCATTTGGTTGTTTGTCATTTTCGTAGTGCAGTCATCTGCTCGGTACCCAATTTGGGCGTCTGGACATTTCGTTTACATGGTTCATACACCTGTCTGGCCACAAATTTCAAGACTTTTTCAAGACATTTCCAGACTGATTTGTCCAAAATTCCAAACTAACGTTGAGTAGCATCAGGGCCAACACGTAACAAAAACAACAGGTATCATTTAACTAAACTTCCATATTTCTGTCCCAAATGCATTAAAATACCCAAGTCTGAGTACAAAATATGATTTTCCAAACTTTTCACAAGTGTGAAATTCAAGACTTTTCAAGGCCTTGAACGGCATGACCTGAAATTCCAAACTTCTCCAAACTTTTCAAGGCTTGTATGAACCCTGGTTTAAGACATATCTGGTTGCATATTCATATGCGACCAAGTGGTTCCACAACGAAATGGTGTTGCTACCAGGTGACCGACTGGCCAGTTGTCTCAGCAGCGAAGTGGGCCTGCGTCCATATGACACTGCGACAAAACTGACATGCAACCAAACTGAATGCGACGAAGTGTTACAGAATCATATAAACAGTGTCATAGAGTTTCGCTTAGTATCGGCATATTGTACTCAGTGTTTTTTTTTTCAGGCAGAAAATGACATTTTTTTTTCAATATCAGACGTAATTAACTTTATCATGAAAGGAAATATTTTACCCCCCCCCCCCCCAACTTCGCACAATGAAAGATTGTCACTGCAACTTCCCAACGGAGATAAAATGTTTCCATCGTAAATGCAAGGGTGGTGGGGTGGGGGTGGGGGGGTAAATCGCTGCCCTGCTACAGTGGCGCCTGTTATTCAAGACCTTTCCTACAGCTTTCAAAAGCAGCTTCATATTGCAGGTGGTCTTAAAATCCAAGTAGAGTAAAAATGAAATACAATCAGGTATCTTCAGACAGCAGTCCTATAATGTAATAGTGGAGACAATGCAACTCATAATCTTCGACTTTTTAAAAAATGCTCTAAAAATCGAGGTATTACAATTTTGATCTTCTAGCTCTGCTGGTTTGTGGTATTTTTGCCCATGGTATACTGCAATCGCAAGGACGGGATCATATGACTTCACACTGGTTACATGTTAATAATGGGTTACCACTCTGTTTGCCCATTTTACATCAACATTATAGTGGACTGCGAGGGCCAAAGTTCAGAAAGTTCCAGCCAATGACAACTACCTTGGTTCACTAACAAGCAATACCGGTTATGACGTCATTTTTCAGCTTGAAGACTGGTGACTGAAATAGTTCATACAGAGCTTTTCGGTAAGTTTGTTATATATGAATGAAAGTGACTCCTTTTGGAGCATGTGTACTTTCATAACCTATTGTGTCCCACTTCCCCCGACCAAGAGATTGTGGACAGCCGCTGTGAAACCAAGTCTTCCTGCATTTTCAGATCAGAAGAAATTATAGCAAATTAACTTTTTGTACCCAAGAATGGACCCAAATAGAGCAAGTCCAAAATTACCTAGCAGATAAGAAATACAAAAAACTGGTGAGTCAGATTTCTGTCTGTGAAGTGGCCGAAAGGGGTACGCACAGCTTGAACATGTTGATATATTCTCTGTGTGTGTTTATTTGTTTTTCTCATGTATAAACAAGCAAAAATTGCCTCCGAGTTTTGGATATGTACATAACCTATCGTCTGGCAAGTTGTGAGCAGACTCGTCTTGTTTGCCACCAGAAGAACATCACAACTTATCATAAGTGATTATTCCGCCAGTGCCAAGCAAGAAAAGTCACCATGTTCCCTGCACGTCACATATGACGTCACGGTATTCTTGTCTTGGACAACCTGAGGCTGGGGTATACCAAACCCTTTCCTGGTCAGAATACACAGTGCATTTCCGTTTTTCTATGACATACTTTGAATAAATGAGCCTCTGAGACTCACCTAGTTCAATTGCTTTATGGAAACACGTCTCCGTCCTCCAAGTTCCAATCCCCCTCCCTCCCAAAAACGCCTCCACTTGGGTTCAAAAATATCATCACCAAAACACCCAGGAGGTATTTGAACGAAAGAAAGCTGTAGACACTAGGTAGTCTATGAATGATACTTATATTACGAACGCATACGATTCAAGAATATTTTAAAACTTTTTGTCCGTCTTTTGTTCTTCTAACTGAACAAGGCCATGCGTAACATGGTCAAGTGATCAACACATGCCTCATAGCCGCGCATGCGCCTCTTACCTCTGTACTCTCAAAGTGACACCTGGCAGTGTTTTTAAAGGCATTGGGCACGTAGAAATCCGATGGACATTGGTTGATGTCTAGTTCATCCAACTTGATGTCTGCTGTCACCACTCCCCTGCGCACGAAAAAACACAAAGTGTAACAAGGCTGAACAGTGCACCGTACAAACCAATTTGACCTACATGCAACGTTTAATCATTTCAAAAAAAAAAAAAAAAAAAAAAAAATCAACGCAAAAGACAGTTTTTAAGTACCTTTGTGCACTCATGTCAGTATGTATAATTAAAATTTGCGTGAATACCCAGATTTCCATCGACAACATGACATATTGAACTTATTGAACTTTTCTGAGCAGGCCCTGGGAATTTTACCACTTTGGCTAATTTGGATCGAGCAACGTCAACCTCTTTAGTCAAAACAATGGTCATACTTAAGTTCTACTCCTAGAAATTATGCTGAATAATTCCAATTAACCATGTAAAAAACCGGGTGTATATAGGCCTATGTGTGAATGAAACTGCAGAACTTTTGAAATATGCAAACTAAATCTAGTTAAGCCTACAAAATTTTGTTAATCAAATCACACTGGCTATTTTGCTAACAGACAACGCTAACCTTGATATTATTAGGACTCTAACTTGGACTAGACAGTAATGCTGTGGCTTCAATGTTTGTACCGATGACCGTGGTTAAAGGTCTTATAACGAACCGCCGACGAGAAAGTGGTTAAGCATGGACTGACTCTCTGCGAACTGACATAGTTTTACTTGTGACTTCGCCTGTTACACAAGATGGCAACATACTTGACTCTTTTAATATTGCAAATTTCGATAGAGCTCGATGTAATTTGTATTTACAGAAAGAGCAATATATTGGACTCTTTTATTGCAAATTTCGATAGAACCCGACGTAATTTGTATTTTACACAACGATACTAGATTCATACTCTTTGCAAACCGACCATTCATTCAAGTACCAGCATGTGAATAAGTCCATGGTGTCAGATGCTATGTCAACAAGTCCACCGTGATAGATGCCATAAGTCAACAAGTATACAGGTGTCAGATGCTATAAGTCACCAAGTCCATGGTGTAAGATGCCATAAGTCAACAAGTCCACTGTGTCAAATGCTACAAGCTAACATGTCTGTGGTGTCAGATGCCATAAGTCAACAAGTCCATGGTGTCAGATGCTATAAGTCAACAAGTTCACGGTGATAGATGCCATAAGTCAACAAGTCCACGGTGTCCGATGCCATAAGTCAACAAGTCCACTATGTCAAATGCTACAAGTTAACATGTCTGTGGTGTCAGACACCACAAATCAGCAAGTCTGTGGTGTCAGATGCTATAAGTCAACAAGTATGTGGTGTCAGATACTGGAACGCATGACGGAGGACCTTAATATACAGTGGTCCCTGTTTTGAAAGACCCTTCATACAAGAGATCATCTGTCTTGAAAAGACCACTTTTTCAACTTTTCATCGCATTTACATCTCCCATAAAAGAGGACATGGCTTGAGAGACCACAATTGGGTCATCCCTTGGGGAGGCGTCTTTCAAGACAGGTTTCACAGTGATCTTTTTGAGTCTTCTGTTTAAACTGGGTGTCGACTAAATGAGGTTAATGGCAGATCAGTAAAATATGACAGTGTCAAACGAAACAGCAACACGAAATAATTGCAAATACACCTCAATCCCAGAACCAGTAGCCAAACAGCACAGTGCTCTTGACAATTTTTTTATCAAACATTTTGACTCACTTGAATTCAATAGCTGATCCGATGGTATTTCTGCCGAAGAAAGGTACTGAATAAGTGATGATCCAGTCATCCACATAGCCATCACAGTTGAAGTATGGTGCCGACCACCACCCGTCCTCTTCTTTAGGGGCATAATAATACATTGGGTACAGCTCGAACTTTTTCAGACTTGACCCTTTAAGGTCAGAACGAATCATCGGTTTCTCAGTAAATTTAGTGAGCCCATACGTATTGGATTGCCAGCGTTCCTTGACGTTCTTGAACCAAGGGGAATCCAGATAATGCGTCTCAAAACCAGCAAAATCCACAGCCCTGTAATGTGTATTGGCCACATCCCCTTCGGTTGTTTTCTCATATCGATACGCGTATGGACCAAAGAACTGTCGTGTCTTTCCATTGGGACCCTTGAATTTGTCTGTATCAAAGAAAACACCGCTTCCCTTCAGTTTGAGATCACCCATCGTGTTGGCTAACACTTCACCGAACAACAACTCCACGTTGAGCAGTTTATCGCCTCGCAGGTTTCCATACTCTTCATAAATGTCAATGTTTTGTAAGAAGTTACTCAGGAAATGAGAGAGACGCAGAGCTGTACGCGCCTGAGCGGAAAACTGTTTCTCTACACCATATGCAACATCTCCCGGAAGCTGCAGTTCCTCGGGTTTGTATCTTCTGCAGTTATCCTTGTTGACTAGCATCTTATGCTCCATAATCAACATCATTCGGTTGAACGCTTGTGGGTCAAATGCTCCATTTTTGCGCTTGAAAAATGTAGTTGTGTCCTTTCGGATTGCTTTCATTCCGTTATAACGAGGAATTATACTTCGCTTTTTCCTTTTAAGGGATACGTGGTTTTCATATCTGGCTACCAGCTTTCTCTTGTTACGTTCCTTAACTTCCCGCAATCCGACTAACCTGAGGAACCGCTTTCTTCGGTCTAGGATTTGTGACACTTTTTTAAACGATGGAGTGCCTGTGATTTTCTTCTCTTGAACAGGGACGCTTCTCTTCTTTTTCATCGCTTTCAGTTTTTCAACTTTCTTGGTTTGGGTGTGTAGTGACCTCTTAACGATCAATTCTAAATCATCATCCTTCTTCAAGTTTTTGTCTGCTGCGCGTTTCTTCCGCCCTGCTGCGTCATAGGTTGGGGTCCCACTGGTGTCGTTACTTCGTATGATGGGGATCAATTGACGTACTGCAAAATCATCATATACATGAAAAACTGAATCAAACTGCTGTCCGAGCACGCACACACAGAGACATATATATAATATATATATATACATATATATATATATATATATATATATATATATATATATATATATATATATATATATATATATATATATATATATATATATATATATATAATAGTGGAGCAAAGCAGGGTAAACTGAGAAGAGGTCGGATAAGCTTTGCTGCAATTTTTTTTTTCTCTACAGCTTATAGGTACATGTATCGACTTCACCACATACAACAGTAATAAAAGAGATGCCTGTTTGACTCCCACGATTGCATTTTTGCACTTCCGTTTTTCACACCTTCCTTTGTAAAAAAAAAAACCCGAATAATTTAGACGGTCAACAAACACAGACAGTTTCTTTAAGGGATAAAAAAATTACGCTGAACTTGGGTTTATTTGATGAAAGTGTACCCTGGACAACTATCAAAAGACGAAAAGTGTTCATTCTATTTTCTTCTGTATTTCTGTATTTTTCAAATCTTGTTTCCCTGGGTCAAACCACGTACGGTAGAGATAATGCGGACTTGGATCCGCTTTGGAAGCAACTCGACTTATGTTTGCCCCAATTTCACTGCCCACAAGCAGTATTATTGTGTTTATCCTAACAGTCCAGTTACTCGTCAGTTTCAAGGAATGGTTCAAATGATATTAAAACTGTCTCAAAGTAATATTTTCTCGCCACAATCGCCCCCATATCACCCCCATATCACCCAGATATAGGCCTAAATTGCCGATTGCTTTGGCGTTGTACTTAAATTCCTCGTTAAAAGGAAGCCGTGTTTGAGTGAACTGCAGATAAGACAGGACAGCACGCCTTCAGGCAACGACGCTACAGGGAAACCTGTTGACGCAGTCTTATGCTAACCTGCAAGAGGTTGAATAAACCGGGGGGGGGGGGGGGGAGTGGCGCTGGTACTGACGCAAATGATGGAGAATTCTGATAAATTTTTAGAATGATTATTGACATTAACTGACTAGATAGGCTTTACTTTGAATTATTTATGCGGAACAGCCATTTGGATAAATATGTATCCAAACATATTAAGCCGCCATGTTTCCAGGAATTATGAGACAGAAAATGATTTTTGTTTCACTTTTCAATATTTTACAGCACAATTTAGCAGGCCGTTTAAGTCCGTTTTACTGATTCTGACCTTTTTGATTCATTGCAAGAATGTATATATTTCGTGCTATCACGACTCTCTTCGTTTTTTTCCCGCACGGAAATTTAAATAATTTGCAGTGTTACCTTGACACAGTGCCAGAATATCTTACATTATACATAGCCATCAGTCTGTCTTGAAAATAATTTGCTTAAGAACGTAATTTTGCCACAATCAATTTAGGCTATGTCTCAAAACCAGATCAACTAGTTTCCTGGGTTTGGGGCATCTTAAGCCTACCACATGCGGAGGATGGTGGCTGCCCTGCCAAATAGGATCCCCAGACACCAGGACGTCAACCTGGTCCCTGCACATTCGGCAGACGAGGCGCACAATTACAAGTCGTGAATAGTTTGTTGGATAATGTTATCGTATTCTGTTTCACGAGTTGAACTAGCCATTTTTGCTCACCGTATTAGCAATTAACGTGACATTATTTATGGGGAAAATACGCTGACTTACACTTTGGTTCTGTATGGACAAAACAACTTTTATCTAAATATTGATTTATCATCTCACAGACTTCAGTAGCATTGAGATAAAAAAAGACACACACATTACCTTCATCAATATTACAACTAACATGTCGTAACCATTATTTTTTAAACGGGACATCGTGCACTGCAAACAGGGACCAAGGTTCCATCATAATAAGAGTAGCCGACTGATTTGAACCAGCGACAAACACAGTTCATTGCGCGTGCTTATCTGCCTACATTACCTTTCCGTGTTTGTTTTGACAGCGATCCATATAGGTTATAAGAAAAAAGAAGTCAAAAGCTTCACATTCTAATGAAGCTAAATAAAGTACCTGTATTAAAATTAAACCAGATTCCGGGGTCTTTTCGTTAAATTTGCTGTAAACATGCAGGTTTCATAGCCTATATATTACCTGCAATGCAGACATCATTTAGGCCGTTTAGCGGAAGGTCAGCAGGCAATATTACACCATCTCTGATTTAGGTCTTTGTTGGAATGGCTGCCTTCAAAGCAGACCGTTCTTGTCGTTCGTAACATTTGTAAAGTTGATAAAACTGAAGACTAGACATGCAAAAAAGGATGGGTTACTCACAGGGGAGGTGAGTTGGTAAATTAGAGTGCCTTTGACATGAGAACTTTTTTTCCAGTAAATCCATTTCTGTGTGACTTACGTTTAACTGGTATACAATCGAAGCCCCGCTTGTATTCTTCCTCTGTAGCGCTCTCAATGTCGATCCCCTGCCACGGTCCGTTCTGCCACGGAGGGTAACGGTAGCCTGGCTTACAAACACACTGGTAACCGCCACGCCTGAATCCCCAGCCGTATAATGGTTCGCACTGTAACAGTGATAACACGGCATAAATTTTAACATTGCTGGCGAGTTTATCTACATTGTTCAAAGAAGAGGATGGGTTGCTTATATCTTTACACGTATATATCTTTTCTTGCCTCCTTAAGTATACCAAACTTTCTGTTTTCACTGGCCAATACCCAGACAACAATATGTAGGGCTAGTTGTTGAGCACTGCTGGCAAGATCACTTCGTATTGCTTTCAGCTGCATGTTTAACTACTGATATTCGCGTTTCAGTCAAGATCAGGTTTAAAGCATTTGGAAATACATTAGAAATGAAATTCCTGAGCATCTCAAAGTCTGTGAGAAGCTTACCATACTTTGCGTTTACATTTTGCAGTACTCTGTGAGAACCTTACCATAGTTGAACGTTTACATTTTGCGGTGCTCTGAAACTTGTTGGGTAGCTCATTGCCCAGGCCGTGCGGACAAGGGTTGATGTCTATGCTGAGGAAGTCCATGTCCATCATTGATACCGCTACGAATCTGAAGAAAAAGGAAAGACATTTTTCAGTGATGACCATTTCAGGACACTTGTTAATCCTTTCACACTTAAATCGCTCAAAAACACCCAGACGGAAAATGGAATGAGAAGACATTTTTCAGTGATGACCATTTCAGGACACTTGTTAATCCTTTCACACTTAAATCGCTCAAAAACACCCAGACGGAAAATGGAATGAGATCAGGAAAGCAGTGGATTCGTCCTCATTCTAGCCGGAAACGGGTTCAAGCAGGAGTGTTATAGCAGGTACCTGGTTCAGGCCCGTAACGATGTGAAAACCCATGTTTGCCTGCAAAACACAATCTACAAGTGATTGTGTCCGTTATGATTTATGAGAAGCACAAGACTGCTGCTCAGATAATCGCAACTCTTCTGAACTAAAAGGGTTTATTTCACAGAAAATGTCTTGTATATTGTTTCAGACTGTCAAAATAATTCTTCCATACACGAGCATCCTATTTGATTGCAGAATAAGACTTTCGAGTGCTCTGGAAGGCGATGACTTCTGTGACACAAAAAAAGCAACAAAAAACTGCCCATGAAGTTAGCTCAAACATTTGACAACAGCAAATAGAAATAACAAGCAAATGAAAAACAAAACTAAACAAAAAAGAAGCAAAGCCAAAAACATATAAAAAACAAAAAACAAAAAAACAAAATAAACAAACACACACAAAACACCAATTAGTTTTGCAGAGATGCCAACTATTTCTCATCATCAGGAAGAATCCGCGAAAAATTTGCTGAAAACATCACCAATTTACGGTGTCTTTCCCTCATCAAAATTGAGTATTTGCCACTGTATTCTTTGTTAATTATTTTGTGTCCCTGATGGTCTTGGCTACTTGTCCCTGAAATGACACTGCGTATTGGCATCCCTGTTTTTCTTTCACAATCAAAAGGCCATACACAATAGTCAGAACTCTTTGTTAGGCTGTGATGCCACAATATACAGGCGTGAAGGCACAGCTTGACCCCAAAGTGAACCCAGTTATGCTCCAGCTATTGAATTAGAAAACGATAACTACATTTGAATATACTTTTGACAAACTATTGTTCTGGTGTGCAGGTAACAGTATATATATATATATATCTATATATCTATATATCTATATATATATATATATATTCCATCTGGCTGCTTATTCTGAGTTGGGCAGAAAACGAGGTGGAACGTTAAGCGAATAAACCTAACCTAACAGCATATGTAACAAAACGTGTACATTTACATTATCCAAAATTTGTACATTCACGTTGCGTTGCAGTACTTTTGATTTTGAGAATTTTTACTGCCTTTTTCTCTCGCAATTTCATACAATACAATAGTTGCACAAATTACTACGTTTTACTTCTTCACAACATGGAGGTAGAAAGTTTCTACCTCCATGATCACAACAAGTATCTCCTATTCAACATTATTTTTGGAATTCGGTATACAAGCAAGTATTTTCATGTCTGTTCATTATGCAACTCTAAATTTCGGTTTAAACAGTACACACGTGATAAAGTAAAGAAATCTAATACCAGTTCCCAACACAATCATCTTAACTAAAATGTGGCCTTTTTTATCACCAACAATAAACAGGCGACGAACGTGAAAGAGGAAATATGTACTTTTCAATAAGAGAGGTCACAATTAGCTATACAGTGTGTATTAACCTCAATACACAACTGAATACACAAACATCTATTAGGGCTAGAGTTGTGTGTTTTCATTGGTTTATATGTTAAAATAACCCACAATAAAATGATCACCATTGAAGGTATGGTTATATTATTTCAATAAATATTTCAGTTATATGAATAGTTTTGGGTAGAAAATTTGATGCTTCTGTTTACAATAGTTGTTAAATTATTTGTGTGTAAATTACATTGGAAAGTAATGGGAATACACAACACTATCCCTGAAATGACTGCAGTGCACTCTACAGCAAGAACTTGGAAGCTTCTATTCTTGTCCTGTCCTATTTGGAGTTGAAATTTAAATGTCCTAATTTTAAATTGGTAGCACCCCAATTTATATGTGTGTGTGCGGATGTAAGGTTACTTTAAGGACAAAGTAAACTTGGTCTTCTCTATATATTGTACAGTGTCGTTATGTCAGAATACTATGAAACAGTATTTTTCCGTTTTAAAATACTGTTATTTTCTGTGAAATACGCAGGACACAACGTGGGTATATATATATATATATATATATATATATATATGTATGTATGTATGTATGTGTGTGCAGGGAGGTGGAATTAGAATTCCACCTCCCTGGCGTGTGTGATTCCAGGTCATTTACAGTTACATGGGATAACCTACATGCTGCACGGCCATGAGCTCTGAGACCGACCATCTAGATTCTCAAGAGTTCATGAACGCTGGTAGTCCGGTACACGATTGATTGATTGATTTGATCTTGGAGAGTTATTGATTCCTCCAAATTTGATAAACTTTATTCAGATTCAATGGGGAACATATATACAAAAACAAATTGGATACATAATAAAAAATTTCATGGGACTTATTATAATTGAACCTATATAGCACAAGGAAGTCTTTGAGACTGATTTCCTTGGTGCTTCCACATCACAATAATACTAGAAATACGCAGACTTTTCTTGACTATCTTGTAATAACATTGCCAGTCGTGCCAGTGAAAGGAATCACAAACAAATTGTCCGAGAGGACAAGAACAATGGGTCGCCACGCTGAATAACAATCAGGTCAAAATAGCCGCCTGCATGGTTTATTTTTGGCGAACCTTTTGCACCAAACTGTCAACGCTTTACCTGTCGCCTATGTAGGTCAGTACGCACGAACATCAAAGCAAGTCAGACCAAGTAGGTCATGATTCACAGGTAAATCCCCGGACCGCCATATTGATACAATGTTGCATGCTATTTTGCGAAACTATGCAGTACCTTCTTCATGTAGTCGTTATACAGATAGACATATATATACGATTATCAGACAACTAACATCGCCAAATACTAATGCACCATACCCATAATGTGTTTCAAATCTTCAACTTGAAGTCAATTAAATTACGGACTAGAATTACGTCCCAGATAAAAGAATGGCCTACCTGTGGCGTCGTAGATGATTCCATTCCAGGTATCTTGGCAGCTGATCTACCACTGGTGCCACTGCTGAAACAATCCATTTGTTGGACCGACCACAATCGTAATATGGTTGTGTGAATTTAACAGGGAAATTTTCCGTATCTTTCTGTCCAGGCGAAGGCGGGCCAAAGAAGGTTTTGCCTTGAAATTCTTTGTCAGTAAATTTTCCAGTTTCATTGGAATACTTTATGCCTACGTCATATGTATGTTTCCTGACTGAATCAAAGCCCTTTTTGTCCCAGCCGTCAGGTAGCCATCGAGAGTACCACTGATTTGTCTTAAAAGCTGGGTTTGTGTAATTGCTTTGGGGCCCTGCGCCATAGTCTATGATATCAATTGTTTCGTTTGTAGGCTCACGCAGCCAGTTGGTCGGGTCGTTATAATCGTCGAATCTCCAAGCACGCGGCCCAAATAATTCTAACGTATGATTGAAACGCAAGTTGCGATACCAATTGGCATAACTGCAGTTATTATCGAACATAACAGCTGATCCGTTTATATTATATTCATTTGCAGAAATGTCTGCAGCTGTTGAAAAATAATAATACATCAAACCGGGCTGGTATTGAAACATGTAACTCTCGTTGAGTTTCTGAAATATATAACTGAAAAAGAAAGCCCTATTTAAAGCCATGTTATGAAGATGTAATAGGTTGGTTCTGTTCGGATAGATCACACTACTTAATAGTTTGTTAAATCGGGGTAACTGAGCTAACGTATCTTCAGGTAATCGTAACTCCGAGTCCGGTTTAGATCGGCAGTTTTTTGCATTGACCGCCGACATTCTTGCGTCTATCTCATCGAAAGCGTCATGACCCATCCAGTCAAATGGGCCCCTACCTTGTGTTAAGCAAAACGCACTTAGTCCAACAAAAAGTAATACCAATCCCCCGCGCACCGCCATCTTTTGGTGAATATCTTCTTTTCCTCACATGCGGCTGGTTTATACTGATCCTTTTCACAGTTTTATGAGTCAGTTGAAAATACAGGTAGTTGTTGGACCAAAATGGCGGCCTCTGGCCTATAGATCTATACCTATTCAAATGAGGATAACTGACGCGGTGGAACGAGGTCAATGAGATTCAGGTGAGTCCATATTAGAATATCAATGAAGTCTCACAAACGATCTATTTGGGGATTCCCCGCAGCAGAAATCACCGACTTTGAGGTCAAGATATTTTCGAAACAACGACAAGGAATTGCATGGGATTGACATTATTTCAGCCGACACGTTGTAACAGTCAATAATTTTTATCACTGTTTTCTATTTTATTGTAATTTGTTTCGCGTAGAAAGCAATGTACCTGAAATGATGTCGTATACATTTACATTAGGCAACATAGGGCCAAATGCTGCAGCACGAGACCACACCACGTGACCCCCAATACAGGTGTGACAGTCAATTTTGAATACAAACAGCGGGATGTATATTCGCATGAACCGGCTGAAAACAGTTGACACCTTGTTGTTGTTGTTGTCATCACCATCGTGGTCATTATCATTACCATCAGTTTGGTTGTTATGAATATATATTTTACTTTGTGTGATTTGCTATTAAATATTGCATGTAGCATTGTAGGCTGTATGTGCATTTCTCGCATTGCCTGCTTGCAATTTCATCGTTGCCAATGTATGAATATAATTACAATATTCAACATTCATTCAGTTATTCCAGCGTCGATCGAAATTATGAAAACGGACTTTTGCATTGAGAATTCCCTCACGGTCTAACATTTAATCAAGTTAGTGCCATTTTTTTTACACAGGGTACAGTTTGTACCCCTGGTACATAACATTCTCAATTTATGTTTTTGCTTAAAACAAATCAAATCTCAAGTTAGGGATTCTTTGGCTGCGGCCAAATCGTTTCTCATTGTTGATCAGATTTATGCTATAGCATAATCAACAATGAAAAACGATTTGGTGCACTGATTTTCACATGCATAAATTTTCATGATTTTTTTGTTTGTTAGTTAGTTTTTTTTGCGTTTCGTTTTGTTTGTTTGTTTTTAAATTTCAGGCATATATATTTAAAGTTTCAATAGCACTATTTTGGAGATAGCTCCTATCAAAGTTATGTTCATTTCTGATCAGAAATATGCTATTTACTGCTGACGTACTAATTTTCACATGTATAGATATTCATTTTTTTTTTTAACATTTTGGGCACGTAATTAAAACTTTAGTTGCACTATTTTGGAGATATAGTTCCTAACAAAGTTATGTTTAAATACAATTTAATTGTACATGTATTTGTATTTTCACGGTTTTGTGTCATTAGCGAAGTAAGAAAATTGCATATGCAGCGAAATTAAGTGAATGTATAATATCTCTTAACAAATACAATCCATGCATTCTTTGAGTTTGCAATAAAAATTTTCACTGAGAACGGTACTGACGTTGGCATGGTTTAGAAAGATTTTTCCAAAATAAACCTCAGAAACAAAAAATTAGAGTAAATACACAGGGCCTCAAGGAATACTCGGGTGTAAGACAAACTTGCTTGTTAAATGACCAGAAAAAGGAGAAAAATTAACGCACGGAAGACAAATTGCTTGCCTCCGAAGCAGACCCAAACTCCGTGTTATTATGCTAGAGTCTTATTGTCCAGAACCACTTGCTAGTCGCGGTTATCCTATTCCGTAGTTCAAACTCTATACTCTCCATAAGCTAACCTGTCACTGTCCAACCTATATAAATATGAAAGTGCTATTGTACATATTGCCCCCGTTCCTCTGTAGAATTTTTGACATGGGCTGCATCAGGTCCAATATTGCTGTCACATCTTGTAAAATTATACCAGGATTATGGCTTGTTTGCAGTTCAATTGAGATGTGACATCCCTGTAAAAATGTCCCACAGGTCTTATGATGTTGATGAAGGCTCTGGATTATGAGTGAAATCTATTGGGGGTAATAAAATACACATAAACTTAAGGAGGAAAGGGTAGGGTTTATTTTGATGTGGCATCACTTGCCAGGACTTTGGAATAAGCTGGCCATTTGGTACTCAATCATTCACTGTCACTGGTCATGTGTGTTGGGTGGGGTGGCAGACACATAACAGGGCCAGCTCCACAGTAAAATGGTGTCATTTTAGCCGGATTATTTTGTACAAAATCCAATTATTTGATGCTACAAAAGTGAAAATAAAACCCATATAAATGTCTACAGCAGCACCCATGTGGACCTGTTTACAAACACCACTAATTATAGCAGCCGGGTTGAGTGGCAGGGCAAAGAGGTCAGCGATAGGCTGTTTGGCCCACCAGCACTGTGGTCACAACTAATGAGAAGGCCCCCAGAGCTCAAGTTAGGTGGAATGCACTGTATAGTATATAACATATTGAAGATTTAAAACTTTAATTAGCCCTCATTTGCATAATTTTGAAAAGCATGACCTATCATTATAAAAAGGCCAGACTTTATCTATAGAAGTATAATTGTGCCAAGTTTGGAGTTTCTACGTGTTATATTTTTCAAATGAAATGTCGGACAAATTTGCCTGTAAAGAAAGAAAGAAAGAAAGAAAGAAAGAAAGAAAGAACGAAGAAAGAAAGAAAGAAACTAGAAAAGAAGATTTGCTTCAAAGCAAATCTGTCTGTGTGCCTTCAAAAGTTGTTAATATTAAATGCTACAATTTTTAGCCTTTGGTACTTCACATCACATTAAGCTTATGGCTGGATGCACATTTCAAAGTCCAAATGACCTTGACTTTTGACCTCAACAGGTCACATGTAAAGTGCACAGCGTTACAATACCCACAATTTAAGCCCAACAAGAACCATAACGGATTAGAATTGACCAAGTTATGACAAGCTGAAACTTTCAAAGGGCCAAATGACCTTGACCATTGCCCTTTGCCCTTTTGAGGTGACATGTTCTTATAAAAATGCACAGTGTTGCAATACCTACAATTTGAGTCCAACATGATTAGAATTGGATGGAAATTGGCCAGGTTTCAAAGGTCCAAATGACCTTGACCTTTGACCATTAGAGGTCACAAGTAAGTTTCAAAAATGTGCAGTGTACAATAGCTACAGTTTGAGCCCAACATGATAGAAATTGGATAAAAATTGACCAAGTTATGGCTAGCCACCACTGAACATGACCTCTGACCTTGAAGTGACGTTTGACCTTGAGATGACCTCTACCTCAAGTAAACCTTGACCTCAAAAATGACATTTTGGCTTAAAATTGACCTTTGACCTTGACATGACCTTTGACCTTGACAGGACCTTGACATTTGAGATGACCTTTACCTTACAATGATCAAACTCCTGTACACTCGGAACCACATCTACTATAGAACATAAGATATTGAAGATTTAAAACTTTAATTAGCCCTCATATGCATAATTTTGAAAAGCATGACCTCTCATTTTAAAAAAGGCCAGACCTAGCCCTTGACCTCTGACTCTCTTAGTCCCCACAACCGCAGATCGAACCTAATTTATCCCCAGTAGTTCTGGACACTTAGGCTTACCTTGAATTTTAGCTTTATTGTTGCATATATATATATATATATATATATATATATATATATATATATATATATATATATATATATATATATATATATATATATATATATATGTATCAGGTCCTGCATGCTAGCCTGTACCGGGTACCCTTTGTATTTTTAGCTTTCTTGTTATATATAAATGTATCAGGTCCTGTATATTAACCTGGAACTTTTGTCACCCGAGCCCCTTATAGTCCCTATATAGCCACGAGCTTTCTTGCTCTGAGGACCGGCTAGGATGTCCCCGTACGTAGCACAACTTGCACACATACAAATAATTTTTATTTCCGCGGATGTCAGGTTCTGTGGACCTAGCCCTTGGTAATTTTTATATACGTGGATGTCAGGTTCTGTGGACCTAGCACTTGATAATTTTTATGCACGTGGACGTCAGGTTCTGTGTGTCAAACACTAACTCGTGTTTTGTATTTTTCGTGTGATTTTTTTTTTTATATATCTCCATGGTTTTTCTTTTTGTTGATGTACATGTGTCTTTGTAAACCCTGTAGTGTTATGGTACCGTATACACGGGTTAATAATGTATTCAGGGTAGGGTTCTTTAGTTTTTCCCTTTTTTTTTGCTTGGGTACTACTTTCCTTTTGTATTATAATGTTGGTGATTCATTCGCGCTGCTATATATATATACTGTTAGCACGCGGCATGTGGATACAATCCCCATTTTTCAACGAGCTGAAGAGTTGTATCGAGGTCGAGAGAGTCGCGAGTTAGGGGCTTTGTCCCCGCACCTGCATATACTGTAACTAACAAGCGTCGAAGGAACTAACGTAAGTAGAGAACTGCGTTTGTCAATTGCTATTTCATCGTGTTCGTTTTGAAATGTTTCAAATTCCAGTAACTTCGTAGTATTTATGGGCATCGTTCGTATGTTGCTTATAGGTACTAACATGGTTGAAGTTCTGTGCTTTACTGGGGTTGGATAGACCGTGTAATCCCGCAAAATATCTTTGTAAGTATGCATTTAGTTTAAATGCTGGTTAAAAGCCATAAAACATGTAAAAGAGTGTTGTAAAATCAGGTTATGGTAAGGTGTAAATGAAGTTGACAGCTTGTACAGGTTACGTATATGGAGTATATTGAATTGAGAAAAGAGTATTTAACATTGGTTATAAAGGGTTAATATTAAAGCTATGTATATATATAATGTTTCAAAGTAAAGATTCATGATGCATGAGCTTAAGTTATTGGCAGCGTATTTTCTGGTATGAATTGGTCAAAGGAACGGGCGACAAATATCCTTTCTTAGCACGTGCGCACGTCGTTAAGTCATTGCGTGCATTCAAGTGTCAAGGGGTTAGCAACGATTCAGAGTGTAATTTCATGCCTAAAAGTAAGCTTTTCTTATAAATCTATGTAAAAAGGACTATTCTTATTTGTGCGACTTGAACATAAAAGTTTGGCATTTTTGGGTTTTAACCGTCGATACTTTTTCCCGTGGTTTCAATGTGTTTTACGCTTTGTTCTCTTTAGTTACATATTTTGACAGCAGGTGTCGCTGTTGTTTCAGCTTACTTTTTTTCACTGTCCGTATTAATGCTTAGAAATTCTATTTAAGTATGAATTATTTACCAAGAGCATAGATTATTGAATTATTTGTTAAATGGTGAAATGTTATATTGTTAAAACTTGGTATATTGTTTAATAGAATATCGTATATGAGTAGTAAAGATGATTATATTTTGATTATATGTATATTGTTGCAGTATGTCTCTATGATGTCGCAGTGATATCCTAGTGTCAATAAATGCCCATGAAGATTAAACGGTTCGAGTTGAGTCCTTCCTTCAGTCAAAGTGACAGAAGATAAAAGCTTTTACCTGCTTCGCCATGGGTGCCACAGTTACGAGTCGTACCTAGGAGCAGCGGATTAGGGTGTTCCAGTGTTCCTGTGTTAGACACATTCGAGGGAATGTGCAATGTGTGTTCCAGTGTTCCGGTTTCAAGTTGTTAGACACATCAGTGGCGATGTGCATCAGTGCATCCGTATATTTGTTCATCTGTGCTTCTGTTCATTCGCGTATAGTGTTCAGACACACCAGTGATGATGTTCATCGGGGCTGTGCTACATCGTTCAACAGTTTAGGAGTCGCATCGTGTGTTGTGACATTTATCGACAGTCAAGTTTCAACATCAGTCTTCCATTCTGCTCGACAGCTACGTACCTGGTTGCAACCAACTCTGTTATTTATTGTGATTTATTAATTTATTTATTTTTGGTGTCAAAACTATTTTTATTGATATTTTGGGTTTTTTGTTTTGTATTGTCACATATTTATATATTGATACATTGTTTATCCATACATACTGATTGGTATTTGGTATATTGGGTTTATATATTATTTATTTTACAATATATTCAGATCATATCATTGGCATATCGTATATGAGAGTATCAATTACATTCTTGCACATTTTTGTGTGCGCTGTTTTCACAACTTACACAATGGCGCCTCTAGAAGAGGCAAAAGTAGATAGGGGGACGATAAAAGGCAAGGTGACTAGGCTATGTGGAATCTCTTTGCTGTCATTGTTGGGTTTGGAATTAATGAATATGGATCATGTTTTTCTGTACTATTTGAAAATTACTTCATTGGCTATGTTGTGCTGTGGGCTTTGTTCTCCGACTCATAGTTATAGTGGAGGTAGAGTGTGTTTGTAATGATTCATAAATGTCACAAAAACGATGTAGGCCTACTTTACTCTTTTGCTGTAAACTTAGGTGACTGATAAGTCGGGAGAACTAAAAGGTGATAGGCCTAACAGGTCTCTTTTTATTTTTGGCAGAAGTAATGAAATTTGTGTTTTTGGTGGTTAGGCCTATACATTTTGGAAATGAACTAGTGTCTGCAGTTAATGATGACTATTTCTAAGGTTGAGAGGACCGGTTTAAAACCACCAGTTGCCTTTTATGGATGACTGCCTGTCTCAAGTCAGGAGTGAAATTTGTTTCTTCACATTGGTATTAGAAAGGAAATGTTGATGCTTTGGCAAGTGTGGAATCTCTTTGCTGTCATTGTTGGGTTTGGAATTCATGAATATGGATCAGGTTTTTCTGTACTATATGCAACAAGACATCAAGATTTGTTGTGGAGGAGGATGATCTTTCAACTTTGCCTACTTTGATTTCACAATTAAGACGGGCATTTGATGAGTTCACGGTCGCCCATGAGAAGGTTTTGAATCTTGATAAAGAGCATGGGAAAGAACATCATGATTATTTTGACGAAGTACAATCTAAATATGTCAAAATTTTAAGTGTAGCTAAAAGTGCTATAAAATCTGTAGTTAAGACTGAAACAACACCTGCCCCAACCCCGGGTCGTGAAGTTTATGATATCCTATCCCTTCCAAAAGTGCAAATAGAAACATTTTCTGGAGACCCGCTCCAATATCATAACTTCATTAACGCTTTCCAACTTTCAGTTGAATCATGCATAGCCGATCCATCTGCTAGACTTACTCGTATGCTCCAATACACGTCAAGTGCTGCTCATCAGGCCATCAAGTCCGCTGTATTTCTTAAGCCGGAAGAGGGTTACAAGTTTGCGTGTGATACACTTCATAAACTTTATGGGAGTTCACACTTGGTAACTCACAGCATTATTAAGTCCCTTAGGTGTACAAGACCGATCAAATCGGTGGTTGATATACAATCGCTCTCAAATGAGTTACGCAACTCTTATCAAATTTTGAAGCAAATTGATTGCCTTCATGAGGTAGATTCTCAGGTTGTCATTTTTGATATTGTTGCACGCTTACCTGCTTTTGTACAAAATAGATGGAATAAGGAGGAATTGAAGTACAAGCGTTCTCTAGGTAAATACATGAAATTTGAGCAGTTAGCATCTTGGGTCGATGGTCTTGCCGAAGAATGGTCAGATCCATTGGTTGGACAAGTTGCTAGATCTGAGAGATATTAGAGTCGCAAAAATGTGACAGCTCATATTACCCAGGATGAAACTCGGGAGTTGATTGACCCCATGTTGGAGGTTGACAATATATCTGGTAATTCATCAGATGGCGCTGCTGTATGCACGTTTGACGTGAATACAGTCACTCAGAAAAATACACAGCGGTCACAAAACTCGCAGCATTTCAATCAGCCATGCAAAATGTGTAAACAGCATCATTTCATTATGAAGTGTCCTGTTTGTCGTGGTCTTGAGGTTAAAGATCGTTTAGCCTTTGTGAAGTTACATCAATTATGTGTGAACTGTTTAAGGGATAACCATGATATCTCTGACTGCAAATGTAAGGCTAGTTGTTTTGTTGGTGGCGACAAACATACAGCTTTCCTTCATACTGATAGGTTCTCAGTTAACTTTGCTGTGGATGCATCATCATGTTTGATACCTGTGGTTAGAGTACAGGTAAACAACAAAGTTTATGCTAAGGCCATACTGGATACTGCTTCTTCCACTTCTTTCTGTACTGAAAGTTTGGCTGATCAGTTACATTTGAAAGGATCGTTGAATGATTACATCCTAAGAACGATGAGTGGTGCATTTCCTGTTAGTTCAAAACAGGCGTCGCTTGAATTATAAACTGATCAAGAATCAATGGTGCTATCTGTTGTGAAAGTTGTGCCACACATTCCTATATCCACGGGAGTTTTAGATCAAAGTAAATACCCACACTTGCAGGGTCTTGATCTATCTGCTAGTATAGACTGTCAACATGTTGATATTCTGATAGGTCAAGATTTTGTAGAAGCCTTGATACCTTTAGAAGTACGTAAAGGTTTGCCTGGTCAACCAGTCGCAATTAAATATAAATTTGGTTGGGCAGTCAGTGGTCAAATTCCAAAGGCAGATGTGAGTAATGTTGTCATATGCAATTTTATTTCAACTTCTCCAGTAGAGTTGGAAAATAATTGCGACACGTCTATCAATGATGACATAAACAAATTGTGGGAACTAGAGAACTCTGCTTTTGAGCGTCAAAGCATGTCTATACTTGATGAGAGTTCTAAATTTGTGGGACGAGAAATGTAGAAAGGTCAATGATCACTACGAATTGCCTATACCATGGAAAGATCCATTTGAACCCATTCCCAATAATATTAGCCTTGCGCAAAAGAGGTTAGATAACCTGATCGTTCGTTCAGAACGAGATAATCTTTACCAGAGATATGATTCAGAAGTATCCAA
>OZ026614.1:112187444-112493444 GCA_964020975.1 Hermodice carunculata | reverse complement strand
ATTACTAGATTCTGGGTATGCAGAGGTAGTTCCCGCTGAGGCTATGGAAAACGCAGAGCGCGTATGGTATTTACCACACCATTACGTCCAATCGGTAAATAAACTGGGAAAATATCATCTTGTGTTCGATTGTTCTGCGCGATATGGAGGTAAATCGCACACTGAACGTGAAATACAACAGTTGAAAACTGGTAAGCCATTACTCAAGTCAAGTAGTATACTTTGTCTAAATCCGTACTTAGACGAGAAACATACCCTAGGAGTAGGTGGCAGGACAGGAGAACATCCCATTTTGCTTCCACATCATCATGTCTTTTCACGTGTGATAACACGGAAATACCATTCCAACGGACACTTAGGTTGTGAATGAACGTTGAGTCGCATCCGTGAGAAATACCGGATAAGGAAAGCACGTCGCTTGGTAAGGAAAGTGATCAAGGGATGTGTTGCATGTAAGAAAATGTATGCTAAACCCATGACACAAATAATGGCTGATATTCATAGTTTTTGCGTACAGCCTCACTTACCTGCATTCACACACATAGGTTTGGATTGCTTTGGTCCATATCATACCAGTTTTTATCGTGGTCAAAAGAAACGATATGGTATCATATTTACTTGCTTAACATCAAGAGCAATACACATAGAGATGTTACATTCCCTCGATGCGGAGTCATTTATTAATGCATTCCGCAGATTTGTAGCTAGACGCTCGACGCCGGAGACTGTTAACATCAGATAACTGAGGTAACTTCGTTAAAAGCCAAGAGTTGTTAAAGAAGGCATTTGAATATCATACCAAAACCACATTAAGACAATATTCAGCAACACTCTCAATCCAGTGGTTTTTCATTCTACCTAAAAGCCCCCATTTCGGTGGTGCCTGGGAAAGACTAGTTGGTTTAATCAAAAGAGTCATCAAAGCTATTTTACCGCACGCTAAACGTATGTCAGATGAAATACTTGAAACAACTTTTTGTGAAGTGGAGTCTATAGTCAATGGTAGGCCTTTGACAAAACTTAGTTCGGATCCAAACGATCACACACCTCTTACTCCAAATAAACTGCTTACGTTAAAGCAGTCTCCTGAATTGCCTCCAGGGAGTTGTTCAGTTTCCGATGCCTACCGTAGTCGTTGGAAGTATGTACAACATTTGTCTTATTCTGGAGTCGTTGGCTCAAAGAATACCTGCCTAGCTTAAACACTAGATCAAAATGGAGAACTGTGTATCCTGATATTAAACCTGGTGAAGTAGTTTTGGTATATGATCCAGGGATGCCACGTAATCTCTGGCCCTTGGCTATTGTTAAAGAGGTTTTCTCTGGGAGAGATGGGAAAGTACGTTCCGCTATAGTGAAAACGCGAGATTCGGAGTCACGTCGTCCGATCACACAACTCGTTCGTTTAGAGTTAGACACGTAAGCCGTATATAAGTAAAATGTAACTAAATGTAATATGTCACACAAGTATGAATATTTAGCTTTGGGTGAGGGAACAGCCCGTATAAATGTGTACGAATGGTTTCGTAAATGATTCGTTTCAGGTTATTCAAGCAGCCTTTACTAGTTATAAAATGCCTTGCAATAAGTGTTAAAGAGTATTGTTAACGTGCAATGTTAGTGAAACCAGGGACGTGTTATAGATAACACGTCCCTGATCAGATGTTTCTTTGAAAAGTTTTTGGTGATTGGTGATGCAGCTCCCCTTGCATGAAGGTTTGTTTGTGCATTATTTGTTTCTGATATGAAAGGTTTCGGACATGTCTATGGGAATAGCCCTGTTTCGGACATCACCCTTGTTTCGGACATCACCAATGTCAACGGAAATTTGATCGTTCATGTTCCTTGCTATTCAACAAAGTTTGGCCACCCAATTTGACACATCATGTTTATTAGTTGAAGCCAAACAGATTCCTGAACCAAACAGTAAACTTTCATCTTTTGTACAATCAGGCCACTTAATGTTCAGTTGATTGATGAGCCTAGTAGTAGTATAGGATATGGATTGAAGTAATGTTGACATATTCATCTATAATATTGTGAAGATACTCAACATTTTCCATTTCCCAAGTGTGTTTAATTGACAAAAAGTAAATTTGTACAATTTTTATTTTCATTTCAATGTATATGCCTGTAGTACAAACATATCAATTGATTATGGATTGATACTTCTACCTGTAATACTTTTTAAGATGTTCAACAGTAAGGTTTTCAAAGTGTAAATTAAAATTTTGCATCTTCCATTTTCATTGCAATGGGTGCGCTTATAACACAAACCTAGGTTTTGAAATTGGATTGACGACTCTATATACAATACATTTAAAGGGACAGAAGATTTAAAGTCTCAGTTGCCAGTGATTTACATACAATTCAAAACATTAATTATTCCAAACAGAGGATCAATTTCAATTTTAGGGCTATGATCACACAAAATATGGATTTTTAGCTAAAGTGGTCTCTGAAAAGTTCCGGACAAATTTTAAGTATAAAAAAGAAAATGAAAAAAAAAGAAAGAAAGGAAGGAAGGAAGAATGGTTTGAATTAAATGTTAAAACTTTTGTTCAATGACAATAGGAGGGAAAGTGTGTTCATGTTCACTGCTTGTCCCCTGTTCCACAGGAACCAGAGAGTACGGAGGGCAGATATATTCAGTAAGCAGGACTAAACGTATTTCACAAATGGAAGGTGACAACTTAGACGTAGTTCATATTTTGGTCAAAATCTTGAAACCAGAAATGTATCATCTGTGTATATAGTTAAGTAATGGCGGACTTGATCTCCCTACCCTCTATCCCGGGCCTCTATCTGTCACGTCTTGCGTTGTTCCGCTTATGCTCGTGTGGCGGCGCCACTCTATCTGTCCACGTCTTGTGGCGTTCTTCCTTGCAGTTCACCTGTGATACGTGACAGCTCTTCTTTAATCTTTCTCATGTGCTAGAGGGATTCATATAGGGCTTTGCCCTGTTTCCCAATTGTATCCTCACAGAAATAAAAATTATTTTTAAACCAACTCAGACGACAATAAGCTTAAGAGAATCTATGCACTTGTATAAAACTATACAGATGCTTTAGAAAAATAGATACTTCATTTGTTCTCGGGAAAAAGTTTTATTTCCAGATGGTTTGGTAGCATTCCTTGCTGATGTGCCCTTGTCATGGTAGAGGCATAGGTTTATTGCTTAGCAACTTAGACTGGCAGAGCAGGGCAACGGTTAATCTGGGTTAATATGAATGGACCACGGTTAATATTATACAATTATAGTCTTTGGATAAGGTCTATCCATGGGTCTATCTACTTGTCCTCACCAATATACACCGAGGCCCAATATACACCGAGGCCGAAGGGTGAGGTCTATATTGGTGTAGACAGGTCGATAGACAAATGTATATGCCGAATTAAAGGACTATAACTGTTTTGTCATATGCATCTGTGCAATTATGAGTGTCAAAGATTCAAAATCAACATAGCAGACTGATCTTTTCCAAACTATCCAAAAGAGCTCGTCTGCCATATTCCCAGTGGATCAAGGTGGGCGCTACCCAGCAGTGTATTTAATCATGGAATGTGATTGGCTGAAAGTTGCTGATGACGCACCACGTCACGCTTGCATCGTCTAAGAGGTCTGGACTGGCTGCACGCGAGGTCTGGACCAGGTCCAGTGACTTCGAGACAGCAAAAGCAGTGGATCCACGTAATCATAGCATGACATGTGATGGTGCCTCGACCAATAGAAGAAATAGAAATAGTCTACTCATATGACAATAGTAAATATGAATATGTCCTGTTGAAAGTACCGTAAACGCAATCCTTTGAATTGCAAGTTTTATGTCACCTTTATCTATAATACTTTCGAATTTGTCAAATTTCCAAAGTGTGCCTACTAAGCATTGACTAAAATCTTACACCTTACAATTTGAGTTCATAGGACGCATCCACAGAAAAAAATCTGTGAATTGAACCTGGATTGGCAACTCTGTCTATGATAATTTTTGATACTATTAACGATATTTTCCGTGTGTGCCTATTCGGCATACATTTTATTTATGCACCTTTCATTGCTTTTATTTCGTTGAGGTTAAATAGACCACAAACCTATGAAATGAGGTTGGATTAATGCATCTGTCTATGATACTTTTGAACCTGTTCAACGTGAAAATGTCGAGTGTCCCTAATTAGCAGGACTTAGAATTCTACAACTTTGCTTATGTGCCATCTGATTTGCCTAAGGCACATAGAAAATTTTAAATGTCACCATTAGCAAGAAGAGTTTTAAGAAAGAAAGATGATTTTAAATTTCAATTGCTTGTAAGATGCATTATGTTGAAAATATATATCATTCCAAATCGCTGGATCAATGAAAAAAATAGGACTATGACCATGTACAATATTTGGATTTTTAGGCTATAACGGTCTCCGACAAAAAATTATGGGTAAAATTTAGGCGGAAAGTAAAAGGGGAAAAATAAAAAATAAAGAAATTTGAAACCATACAATGTGTGAGCTTTTCACGCAGATATAATAAAGAGTTTTGAGCAAAAAGAATGCCTTTGTTTGCATGTTTACAAAAATAGCTGCAGTTGGACCATCTGTATGACATAATTAGTATCGTTTCACTTTTTCAGTGCCAAGCCAATGACTGCGACAATTGTGTGGTGTGTGCTCTCTTACGGTTACTGTGGCCGTGCTGCCAGCAAAGTCAGGAAATATCAGCTCACAAACAATAGGAATCTTGTATTGTTATGGCAATTCAGAGCATATCGAAATTTGTCGAAATTGGCAATGTTGGAGTTAATATATATTTCAGACTTTGTGTTAACTGGGAGCACGTTGACAGTCCAAATATCTGTGGTTTGACAGTGGAAGGCTTGACCACTGTGCCAATTTATTCTGAACGGAATAGTTGGTCGAACGGGGGAATAACCATATGCCACATCTTCCATCATATCTGAATCAAGTTTGGTTGTTTTTGATTTTCTTGAGGTAAATTTCTAACTATCTTTTGTTACACTAGCAGCTGATGCAACATCAGGATGAGAAGTAAACATGTGTTTATCTCATAATGTTGTTACGTTTGAAAACAGAAGGGAGTCATTGTTTCTTGCAGTGGGCCTCAACAGACCCTTATTATCACTGCGGTGATAAATGGCTAAACTGGGTGATTAATCAACAGATGGCGCTGACGAAGCCTTCCATCGCAAGCCCCGTTGCAGAACATTCAATATTATTTATAATTCTGTGGGCTGGGCAAATAGATCATTGAAGGGAAAGCTAATGTTACCACATGCCGAACCGTATTCCTAAGAGGTTCCTTTTATCACGTTTCGTTGTCACTAAACCATTGTATGAAAACTGTATTTTGTTCGTCGTCAATAGAAAACCTGCTTGTCAATACATGTTCAGAGTTTCCATGTGTCAATCCCCGTAGGTGTGTGACCGAGAGATTACCAAGAAAGAAAATAAAAGCAATTTTGCCCCACTCCAATCCCACATCCTGTCATTTTAACAACTTTTGAAGTCACTAAAACAGGAGCCCCGCTATGAAAACTGGAGAGCTGACAGGCATTATTCCTGGAACTCCAAAAGTCACTCAAGCAGCAAAATGACAACAACGACGACTAAGAAGTAGAAGAGGAAGAAAAAGAGGAAGAGGAAGAGAAAGAAGAGGAAGATGAAGAAGAAGAGGAAGAACAAAAGGGAGGACAAGAGGATGAAAAGGAATAAAAAGAACAAGAGTGAGAAGAAGAAGAAGAAGAAGAAGAAGGAAGAAGAAGGAAGAAGAAGAAGGAAGAAGAAGAAGGAAGAAGAAGGAAGAAGAAGGAAGAAGAAGGAAGAAGAAGAAGAAGAAGAAGAAGAAGAAGAAGAAGAATTGCGCAAAAATACCAGTGAGTTTATGCTGATAATAATAAAGGGTTCAAACCATTTTATACTTATTTGCAGATAGCAGAATTCTTTTATTAAGTGTGTCGTCGAAAAATCACTGCAAATACAGTCACTGGTTTGCAAGACACACCTGGTAATATCAAATGGACTGAGCTCTGAACATGTGATAAGTATCAGCCCTGAAGCGCATCAAATTGGATTTAATCCTCAATCTATCTTCTTCAGACATTTAGCATTCAAGTTTTCCGAGTGTGCCTGATTAACAAAATTTAGATTTCTTCAACTTTTAGTTTCATTTTATTGGATGGACGGATATCACAAATCATTTAATTGAAGTTGGAGTGACACCTGTATCTCAGATAAGTTTTTAAGATATGGAAGATTAAAAAATTCAATTGTAATTTGCGTAATTATGCAAGTATTTATTATTCCAAATCAGAAGATCAAATTCAATAATAGGGCTATGATCATCCACAATTGTGGATTCCAGCTACAGCAGACCCCAAGAAATGTTGTGGACAAAATTTAGAAAAAGAGGGAGAGAAAGAAAAATAAATGAAAGAAAGAAAGACAGACAGACAGACAGACAGACAGACAGAAAGAAAGAAAGAAAAACAGAAAAAAAGAATACAGTAACTATAAGAAATAAGATTTACTCAAGAGAAAATCTGCCTGTAAACATTGAAAATTAAGATTTTAAATATTTGAAAATGTTGTTCAGTTAAAATTGAATGTAGCTTGAACACAATCCTTCGAATTGAAATGGTCTCTTCATCTTTAATATGTTTAAAACGGTGAGTATTAAGGTCTTCCAAGTATGTCTAGTTAGCATAAATTATAATTTTACACTTTTTAGCTTCATTTTGTTGGATGCGCCCGTATCACAAAACAATAAATTGAGTCGCCATTGACACCTCAAACTAGAATACATTTGAATTTATTCAATATTTAACGTTTAGAAGCATGCCTAATTAGCATTAATTCAAACTTTACATCTTTCACTTTCAGTTCATTGGATGCATCTATAGCACAAACCTAAGAATTGAAGTTGGATAAATACCTACATATGTATTACTTCAAAAATGCTGTAATAAACAAGTCCATAGTGTGCCCAGAAAGGCAAAAGCTTACTGTTAAGCGTACGTCGACTCCATTGAATACTGGGAGTATCTCGAATTTTATATCTAAAATATCTTCAAAACTGTAACAGACAGAAGTTTATTTCTAACTGCTACTGGTGCACATGTATGACTATGGCGTGTTTGAGACGGGTTATAAACATGCAGCATTTAAACAGCATGCTAAAAAGGCATTTCATATTTGAATATCATTAAAAGTTACGCTTAGATATATACAAATTCCAAGGGTTATTAATTTTCTTAAGTAAAACCTCTCTATAGAAGACAAGCTTGGGGTGGGATATTATGTATATGTACACGTACATAAAGAAATAAACATTATTCGTACATGCATATACAATGTGTGTATAGTGGTATAGTCCAAGGGGTAGTAACTACACGTGAAGCATAATTACAGTCTTTGTCCGTTTATCACGTGGAGGAAAAGAAAGAATAAAACACACGCATATATTACAACTAATCAAATACCAGAGTACCTATGAAAAACAAGTCTCATCTCACAGGTCACAAGAAGAAACAAGTTTCCTTTAAAAAAGGAACCAGATTTGACTGGTATAAAAGGGGAGAAATCGGTTAGGACAAGTTTGTATACAATAGACCTGTTCATAGCGAGTTGTACCGAACCTTTCCGGTCGTAACTAATGATGCATTCAATTGTTGGCCTGATTGTCCAATCAGCAAGTGGCCAAGTCTTGCCCACGTCTTCATGTTTGCAACGGATGCCACAGATAACGCTAGTGATTGCAGCATGGATTGTGCTGAACAGTGCAAATCTTTCACATAAAATGTCACTTCAGTGGTGAAAGGTGCACTTTTAGTTTGCTGACAGTTTGATTTCTCATTAACCTCTAACACGCCGCGTACTCAAAATGTATGTGAACATCATTTGCCACCATTGTTGAGTCCAGCCGAGCGCAACACAAGCCAACGTTCATCGGCTTTCCGCTAGCCCGCAATGTTTATTTACCTTCAAGCGTGCATTTTATCGTAGACAAACTTCAATACTTGCGGATGGCTATTTCGATTCTGCGATAAATATATATATATATATATATATATATATATATATATATATATATATATATATATATATATATACATATATATATATATATTATATATAATTGTGATTAAAATGAGAAAAAAAGCCAACAACTGCCCGTTTTTACGACATTTTGAATGATACAACTGTACCAGTTACCCCCAAAAGTTAGTGACTTTGCACCTTTGGGGTCACGATGTCTTGTATCGTCTGTCATTATGTTTTATACTACTGGAATCCTCAGATTTACATCTTTCTATGTAAGAAGTTCTTATATTGACAAAGAAAAAATATTCCTCGGATATCCCTCGAAAAATTGACCAAAATAGGAATCTATTTTCGTTTTCCCTCATTATAAATGCGCTGAGGATATTCAAGGCTCCTCATTGGGTGGATTTGATCACGTGTCGCTCACTGTCCAATCAAAATCGTTCTTACCCATGTGCCTGTTGGGGAGGTGAACGAGTCGTGTTCACGCAAAGATTATTGGACCAATATGCCAAATTTTCACATTATATTTTCACGGAAAAAAAAAGAATAAAAAAAAAACTTCGATCGAACAAATCTAGGAAACAAATAAAGGCAGGAGTGACAATTCCTCATGGAAGGCAAAGAAATTACGCATACGGCACGGTGATTATAAGAAAAGATCTGCGTAGCTGCATGGAGGCATTCCATGGTAGCGGTAGACACCATGACGCTGTCTCCGATACGTCAGTAATTGATGTTTTTAACATTTTTGGGGGGTTTAATTTTATTAAAATGTTTGAATGGAACAAATCTGTATGACAGAACAAGATAGTAATTAAATTCAGGATTGAAGGCCGAAAAATCATGCCCGGGAGCATGCCTTTGTGCACTGGCTTGTGTTGCAGGGCCTGTGTTGCTTGGTAAAAAAGTGACCGCGCTTAAGACCAGACTCTTGATACCACCTGCGGCATCAATTTTTTCAAATAAATTAAAATAGAAAGTGTACATATATAAAAATCATGCAAATTTCTGACAAACTTAGTGTTCATCACTTGGAATGAATCGCAAAAATAATTTCCCATCCACCTGTTACCTTTCAAGGTCGTGTGCTGGGAGACAAGAATAAACATAAACACCTTGGTATCACTCTGCGCTCTCATTTACGTTGGAACGACCATATCTCAGAAATTATATTTAAAGCTAACAAATTGATTAATATCATGAAGAGTTTAAAATTTTCTTTGGACCGTCCAACACTAGAGATTATTTATTTTTCCTTCATTCACCCTATACTTGAATATGCTAGCCCAGTTTGGAGTGGCTGTACTGAATCGGATGCTAAAAGACTCGAAAGCGTTCAAATTGATGCCGCTCGCATTGTGACCGGTACCAACATAGACAAATTATAGGCCTACGAAGAATTTGGCTGGCAATTATTGTCTCAACGGAGAGAGACATTTAAGTTAATTCTTATGTATAAGATAGTGAACAAGCTTGTGCCCGAACCTTTATGTTCTGTAGTGACCTCTAATGATGTTCCTTCTTTCAACACGCGCCGCCCTTTCAATCTTGGCCATTTTCAGGCTCGCACCGACTTGCTAGATAACTTTTTCTTCCCGTCGACTGTTAGACTGTGGAACCAGCTCCCAATTGAAACTCGAAATCCGCCTTCTGTACAAGTATTTAAAGGTAAAATATTTGAATCAGTACCTCGGTCAACTGATTTCCCCGAGTTGTTTAACTTTGGAAATAGGTGTACTGCTATTCAACATACGCGTCTCCGTTTGGGAGCTAGTCCGCTTAATTCACACCTATTTAAAATTGGGGTCACAGAATCACCTGCTTGCACATGTGGCTCACACATCGAATATACATTTTATTATTTTTTTCTCTGTCCGAATTCACACCTATTTAAAATTGGGGTCACAGAATCACCTGCTTGCATATGTGGCTCACACATCGAATATACATTTCATTATTTTTTTCTCTGTCCGAAATACAGAAACTCAAGATCAACACTTCATAATAAAATCATTCCTCTTGCTCCTTTCACTCTTAGAACAATGTATGGTTCAACACAATGTTCTTTTGCAGACAATTGTAATATTTTTACTGCAGTGCCCGAATATATATCTGCTACAAATCGCTTCAAACCTACTGGTGTTGGCCAAATAATTTTGTTCTCTTATCTCAGGATCAATTTCCAGGCTTTATCTCACTTGTGTGATTGTTCAAATGCATAGGCCTACTCTAATCTGGAAAGATTCTACACGGTAGGCCTAATAAATGCCCCGCTATCTGTCTCGTCCATATTGGCGTCTCCTCCACTCGTACCCATGTGTCTAGCCAGTTCTATGCTCTGTCCTTTCCTTGCAAGAGGGCAATACCCTTTTCCGCAATTGCGAATAACTTGTGCAAAATATTTATGGAAGTTAATCCAATAAATATGTTAATACCAAAAATAACTGAGTCCTGGCATGTTCAATCATGCATGTCGCTTGTTGCGCAAGTGCATGAGTAAAAAACCGCCCAATGGTAAACTGTGTGCGATACCAGATACTGGCAGCTTGCTAGGGGTTAAATCCAGGCACATCCTGTGTTTTACTTTCTGATCCTTCCACGTGCAAACCGGCCATCGTGACCAAGCACAAAATGTAAACAAAGCAGGGTGCGCTTCCCGAAATCATAATGAACCGAATTAACCCAAGTCCTATGAATTGGTCTTGGTCGGACATGTGCGCAGGATCGCATGTGTATCTTCTGCGCATGGTCACACGAAAACGGATGCCGTACATCGTGTAGTGATTGGCTGAAGTTTACCATAAATCTAACACAGACATGTGAAAAAAAACCGATTTATGTTTATTGAGACAAGTGCCTCCGGCTGTGTCAAAGTAACAAATTAAACTGACGTCAAAAGAGGTAATGTGTAAAAGGGGAAAGAACGTACATTTTCAACATGTTTCAACAAATGTCCAAGTTACCGAATGCCTAGCCAAAAAAAAAAAAAAAAAAAAAAAATATTTGGTTCCGGTAACCTGACAGACCCTACTAAAAAGGACCAACCCTAAAATTAATGCAACAATTTTTTTTTTTCAAAAGGTACCTTTAAGACGCCCTTCCTTACTAAATACTGGTCGACCCAGGCCAATCTACAAACTCAGTCAGAGACTGTTAGAGACCCAAGTGGCCCAAAAATGTCCGAAACGTTTTTCATTGGCCCAAATGTGACCTACACGGCCAAAAAGTGCCGGGGCATGGGGGGGGGGGGGTGTCTGGGAGCATAACCGCCCCCCCCCCGAAAAATTTTGAATTTGAGCATGCAAAATGGTTTATCTGGGAAGTTTCGAGTATCTTGCCTTCACATGGTTGACGAAATCACAACATTTTAGTCATCACTGCACCGATTTGGCTATTTTCCCTCAGATTGTAAAAAAATCTGATGACAATTAGCAAAAGTTAGTAAAAAATGAATTAAAAAAATGTCGCCATGTTATTTACTTTCCATGGTGGACCACAATATGAAAACAGCAGAAATGCAAGTATGAAATCAGGAAAAATATTAAGTTGCTTTGCACAGGTTTGTGGCTGAAGTGCTTTAATTATTTATGAATTAAGATTAATCTAAATTTCAATAAACTAATACATCAATAAATATAAGCACCAAAGGCGTAATTTTCATTACTCCAGAGACCTGCTTTATATATTTTGCAGGTCCATGATAACACTATGATACTCAAACTATAATATATAAAGCGGTCCCTCTCCAGTACACCCATTTCATGCATCAAGAACGATTTCACCTTATTTTTGGAAATGTTCTTACATTTATTTGATATACCCTGGCAGGTTCTGCATGGGAATAGGTATAATCATGGTACAGTAGTACCTGCAATTATCGACCTGGCCAAATTATGTAGCATTGTTCAAGAACTGTGATACAATGCTCCAGTTGGACAACCTTGGACCAGCTGCAACACGCGACCGACCATCAAAATCACCTCACAAACAACCATCCGTTAAAAACAAAAACAAAAAAACAAAAAAAAAAAAAAAACAAAACAAAAAAAACAAAAAAAACAAAAAACAAAACAAAACAAAAAAACGGTCGTTCGAATCAGCTGTTACCAAGTTGTAAGACAAAGCTAACATAAAAGCTGGCCAACATGTGCCGTTATTTTGCAGTTAAGTCAACTCGAACACAGCATTTTATTTCATTTGTCTGGACGGTCAACTTGGGCAGGGGAAAAACCATAGCCACGATGGTTGCGGTATTGGTATCTATTATCGCTAGGTTTCAGGTGTCCGTTCTCCGAGTTACCGGGGCAAAAAGTCGTCAGCGTATTTTTAAAAGTTGACTTACAATCTAAACTTTAATCTGTCCGCTCGGTTGTGTCTGAAACAGCTATCATCTTTAGTTACAAATCCGAATGTAACACGAAGGCATATGCATAATGCACGCACATTGAGCACCCAGTTAAACATGGCGCAATGCATTGTGGGGAAAAAAATCACAGCGAATCGTCGCCACATGTTTTCAGCACGGTTCCAGGTGTCTGTTCTCCGAGTTACCGGGGCAAACGGTGGTTAAAGCACTTTTAAAACATGACTTACTATCTTAACTTTAATCTGCCTGCTCGGTTGTGTCTGAAGCATTTATCATCGTCAGTTACAAATCCAAATACGACACGGCATGCGCACGCTCGAGCGCCATTTTGAACATTGCACAATTAATGCATTGATTGCGGGAAAGTCTCAGAAAAGTACACTTGATTTTGATATCAAAGTGAATCGCGGCCACAGCATATATATCATTATTGATGCTCTGAAATAATTGCAAAATATATATTTTTGGTTTTCATATATTTTAACCCTCTTCCCACCCCACTTGGCAAGATTGTCCCAATATTCATTCCCAAACCCTTGGCATTGGGTGCGGAACTCACTATTTCACAATGGCATCCATGTCGATTGGATATTTTGAAGAGGTAGTGTCCAGAATATATGTGTGATTAGTGTTAAGGGAAGGTTAATTTGTCGAATGAATGTAACGTACAATACATAATGGGACTTTTCCAGAGTGAGCATTACCTGACCATTTTAATATAACAACAAACAGTGACCAGTTGTAGGCCACAGAAATAGTATCTTGTATCAGACGTAGAAGTCGCCCTGAGGCAATAAACTAAGGGTCAGCAATTGGCTGAGTGCCAGGCGCCCCACTGCGTCAAAGACAAAGCTCAATGGAGAAGATTGCCCCGTTAGTGGATACAGGTCCGAAAGTACTGGCGAATTTTTATACAAGGGGTAAATATATGGAAAATATATGCAATGGAGTACCAAAGTTTGTGAATGGGCTGCAGTGAATTTTTGGCACTATGTCTTTGACAAAGAAATATGAAACTGTAAGTAGTATCATTGAGTGCGGAGGTCGTAATCCCTCAAATTGAAACAATGTCAGACTGCGTACAGTCTGGCAGTAAGCAACATCAAAAGTTACAACTGCAAAAAAAGAACATAGGCGTAAAAATGTAAAACAAGAGACTCATCGCCCTGGTGCTCTGCTGCCCTGTTTGGGAAAAAAACAAGGCTAAAGGAAAGTAACATATATTTTAAAATTTTATTGGCTTAAACATATGTTATTCAGAAACGTATGCAAGGCGTCGCTCAGCAGTTGGTTTGTGGCGATTGGAAAAGAGGACTTAGCCTCATATAAACTCCTTTTGCGGGAAAAGGACGAGAAACACAGGACTGTAGGAGACGCATGAAAAAAAAAAAAAAAAAAAAAAACACTCAAGGTAATGGGCAGAGGGACGAGACAGACAGAGTGGTATTATATAAGGCCAGTGATCTTGGATGGTCGTCAGATTAATCAGCTGCACAACTTGCATCTACTAATCCAGATAACTGAATATTATGATTTCTAATAGCTATCTTTAATACTTGCTAGAAAAAGTTTACTGTGCAACCAGCACTTTTAAGTATGTATACATATGGAGTCTGAAGTTTGTGTCACATTTCACTCACTTTTTCAGAACACCCCCCCCCCCCCCCCCCACACACACACACGAGAGAAAGAGAGAGAGAGAGAGAGAGAGAGAGAGAGAGAGAGAGAGAGAGAGAGAGAGAGAGAGAGAGAGAGAGAGAGAGAGAGAGAGAGAGAGAGAGAGCAGGCTAGACTGTAAGTTACCTTTTACCTGATGGCTTAAAGCGTGCGCTGCGCTCAATGTATTCATCTGCTTGTTTTCCAATCGCCTTTTGGAATAAAATATGTTTAAACCAATATACTCATCAACTGTTGAGAATTTGTTCTGGTGTTCGGGAAGTGAACAACCCGTGTAGTTTAGAACGTGGAACGGTGTATAGGGGGCAAGAGGAAAAGTTCCGCGTATCTTCGTCAACTAAGCCACATGAGCAATTCACCGTATCCTTCACACCAATTTTGAAGAGGTGAAAATTTAGAAAAGCTAGCGCCTAAACGCAGGCGTGTATGCTGAACAGCTGTAAATCGGTTACCAAAATTGTACAAGTAGAACAATTTTACAGGTCGCTGAAACAGCTTGGATTTGAAGACTGAAATTGAAAAATTCCGGATATCTGAAGGTAGTACATTGCACAGTCTGGCGGTGTAAAGCAAGAACGATTTGTCATATAGGTCAGTGCGAACCCTATGATGTGGGAGGTTATACTTATGACGAGTATTATAAGCTGGTACGTTGTAGGCAGGGACAAAGGGGATCGCAGAGCACCTGAAGCGAGGTTATTCACCAATTTTACATTGTTGTTAGTTGGATATTTCCCGTCGCTTGGCTAGAGTATGCCATCCTCTTTACTCGCATAAGTTTGCATTGCAAGTGTCTTGCATTGTACCAGTGACAAACGGACAGCTTCTAATTGGAAACTTTCCAATTTTACTTCATCCGTTACTGTACAACCACTCCAGACCGGACTAGCATATTCGAGGATTGTTCTCACAAATAGAAAATAAATAGTGTCTAAGGTATTTCTGTCAAAGTAAACTTTGGGCTTTTAAAAATGTTAACAAGTTTCACAGCTTTATAAAAATATCAGAAATATGATCAATCCGTCTTAGTTCGGAAGGTAAAGTTACACCAAGGTCTTTGTGGTGCTTGACATCTTGCAAAACATGACTTTGAAAATGAACAGTAGGAAGCTCTGTAGAATAATTTGCTTTGCAAAGAATCAACATAGAATCAGTTGTGCATGTATTAAACGTGACCAGCCAGTCCTTACACCCCGGGTTAAAATCAGGAAGATCCGAATTCACTGTTACTAACGCTTCGACTGGGTTATCAGTAAGTAAAGATAAGTATCATTCGCAAATAATTTAATTTACACTTAACAAGATCCACAATATCAATTATATGTATTAAAACTATAAGCGGCCCAAGTACACTTCCTTGAGGTTCGCCTGCTCGAATCCTATCCCAACTCGTTGATAACTGTTACTAAGATAATGTGAAAAACAATAAAGTAAATTTCCCGAAATATTAATTTATACAATTAATCAGGATGCCAAACTTTGTCGAACGCTTGTGTAACATTCAAAAAGACAAGACGAACTTCCGCATGATGATCAACACCAAGACTTGATTGGTGATATCAGTATGTGAGACGGTTGAAGGTCGAATCACCGGGTATCAAGCCGGATTGGTGAGCAGATATAACCAAGTTATCACGAAAAAAATAAACACATGTTTAAACGCAACTTCCTCAAATATTTTACTGGTGCAACTAAGTGAGACAGGCCGACAATGAATACACTCATTTTCAGAACATTTTTTAATGAAGGGGAGAAACATTTGCTATTTTCCAGATAGCCAGGCATTCTTTTATCTCTAGGGATAAGTTGACTAATTTTGTAAGGAAGATGGCAAGAACAGGCGAAGGTTACTTCAGACGCTTGCACTGTGCCATCTGGAGCTGATGCTTTTGATGTGTACAAACTGAGGAGTGTACTTAGAACTTCATGTTCAGTTATAGTTAACTTGTAGGGCATTAAGTTGGGGGTATCAGCAAAGGATATAAGTTAGGTTATCAATTATCTCAGTGCTGATTGCTTTGTGTGTGTATAACATTGAAAATTAGCTTTAAAATGTGCAATAAAGTATATATTTTAGGAAGCATACACACTAAACATAACTTTGGTCATGTTTTCTGGAAGCTGTGTTTGCATAACACTTATAAAAGTGTCGATAAGTGATAGGCATCCCTTGATATCAATTTTCTATTCAGCCTTTACGTGTTCATGTAGTTCTACACTAGATTTATGGCAAACTGTAGAACACATACCAAAAGTAAAAGTGTGTCCCAAATTTTAAATATTTGTTGTTACTGATAAACAGATGTTTGACGTTAGAATAATAGCACATCAAAGGAAAGCCACTTTTGATTCACTCTGATGACAAAACGGCACCAAATTTAAAAAATCTGAGACAACCTTTTTTAATTCATTGCATAAACTTCAGTTTACTGACCATTGGAGGTCCTTATCCTCAAAATTGAATTAAGTAAATTAGTATTCGTGGTAAATTATGATAACTTTTTTGTAATTGTTATGTCAAAATTGCCATCAACTAACAATATCGCTTGTAATTACCACAATCTTCAGTTTGTTAACTTTCAGGAAATGCATACTTTATTTTACTATATATATGAATCCAGGTTTATGTTTAACAATTTGTGAAAGTCAATGCTAACGTTACATATATCCTTAAGTTCAGCAAAGATGCTGAAGAGGTGTCAATATCACACTGCTGCAAAAAGAAAGAGTTAAAATTTCGCTTTTGCCTGGCTATTATATGTGTGTGGTTTTTTTTTTTTATTACATTGACAAGCATTGACTTTTGCGAGTTGGATTAATGAGTTTGGCGCGGGGTTTACTGTTGTACCCTCGTTTAGCATGTTTAAGCATTGTAATTGTTCCACATTCGACAAAATAAGGTCCACGTGCCAGCTTCGTAAGCTGACTTTTAGCCTTTTAATCTTTCAAGTGTGTGTGTCAACTCACACTTTTCTGTTTTTCCTGAAATTCTTTCTTTCTTTCTTTGTTTCTTCTTTCTTCTTTACCAGCAAATTTGTCCGACACTTTTCTCGGACACTATCATACATAGAAACTCCAAACTTGGCATGATTGTACCTCCATAAAAGAAGTTTACCCTTTTTATGCAGATGAATGAAGATGTTTAAAATTATGCAAATTATGGGCATTTGAAATTCTAAATCTTGAATATCTTGAAAAGTATAATAGATAGAAATGTCATTCCAATTTCTACCATAGGCTTATTGACCATTGCGCATCTAATGAATTTAAAACAAAAGTTGTAGCAATAGACCTGTTCATACTGACGATGCACGAACTTTTCCGGACCCTTATTAGTTATGCGTTCCATTGTTGTCCAATCAGCAAGTGGCCGAGTTCGGCCCACGCATTCATATGTTCATAACGGATGCCACGGCTAACGCTTGTGATTACAGCATGGATTGTGCTGAACAGTGCAAATCTTTTACCTAAAATGTCACATCCGTGATGATACGTGCATTTTTAGTTTTCATGAAACCCGAGCACATCCTGTGTTTTACTTTCTGATCATTCGACGTGTAATCCGGCCCGCGTGGTCGAGCATAAAATGTAAACAAAGCAGGGTGCGCTTCCCGAAGTGAACCGAGTAAACCCGGGTCCTATGAACTGATCTATTTAAATTATGCTAATTAGCAGCATTTGAAACTTTAAATCTTGAATATCTTCAAAACTATTATAGATAGAGATGTCATTTTAACTTCTACTAGGGGGTTATTGACCATTGCGCATGTAATGAATTTAAAACAAAAGTTTTAGCAATTTAAATTATGCTAATTAGCAGTATTTGAAATTTTAAATCTTCAATATCTTCAACACTATAATAGATAGAGATGTCATTTCAACTTCTACTAGGGGGTTGTTGATCATTGCGCACCTAATGAATTAAAAACAAAAGTTATAGCAATTTAAATTATGCTAAATAGCACCATTACAAATTTTAAATCTTTAATTACTTCAAAGCTGTAATAGATAGAGATGTCATTCCAACTTCTACTCCTGTGTTATGGACTAGTTGTACATTGCCGTACCAATATGCATAGAAGACACACACACACTGATTTACTATGCAGCAAATAATCTTTTCTAGTTTTACTTGGCGTCTAAGTAAACGAAGTCGAGAAGTAAACAGGATAAGTTGTTTGGTCTGATCTCAACTGAGTTATTGGGAATGCAGTGTGCAGTAGCATAGATAAACACTCGGGACCACGATTCACAACAACAATATGCCATTAGAAACAAAACGAAATGACCATTCTATCCCCCAGGAATTAGTTTTGTAAACTTCAAAATCCGTCTTGTCGTACTCCCAATTTTTTTATTTTATAATTAGGTTCCCTCTTTCACCGAAACAATAAATTTACACCAATCACTGAGTGATCGCAAGAAGCGTTTTTTTTTGGGGGGGGGGGGGCGGATATACGAATTTTGAAATATATTTTGGAACATTAGAAATATTTTGATCGAGACAAGTCGCCGACTGCTTAGCAATGCCTGTTGGCTCATCAATATGTAAAAGTAAGAAAATTACTGGTGATGAAATGGTTCAGTCGACGTAGACCTAAGTGCCAAAATCCGAGTTTAGATCTCCATTTGAAATAGCATTTTGAATTCCAGTATTTTTCACTAGATCATGACTTTCTTGGAACTTATTACAAAATGTAACTGGCTTATTTGGTGGTCGGTACACCACACCAAACAACAACTTGTTATAATCAAGTCTAACCTCGGACCACAATTTTAAGAGATTTAAGATAACCGAAGGGAAGATCAACAAAACATCATATACCCTAACCAGTAAGTGCGCAATAAGACATAAGGTACTTGGAAATTTGCATCATAATACAAATTGCTATACAAGTAAAAACAATACACGTACTGGCAGCGGAAGTGCGGCAAATAATAATACAATACACTTTGCAGACTCCATGCAGATTATCGTCAGCATGGTACTAAGCTATTATCCATATGCTGTCAAAACAAATAAGGTCCAATATAAAGCTATATGCATTAATCTATGAAAGTCAATAAGGTCTGGTTCGGTCGAGGCAACATTGTACATGGTGTTATGAGTACCGTGATAAAACCAATGAGAGAAATACATGAAGTAAGCTATTATAAACAGTTGTTTCCATTTTATTGAGGGTAAAGGATCAACATCTTGAATATGTGTTTTAGTTATGAAATAAGCTATCTAATGCTTTTGTTGGTTAGATAGTCAGCAGTTGCAATAGTATCCAGAATAGGTCCTGAATGATGCAGCCGGAATGGAAAGTTTCTGGGTCGACGATATTATCTGTTTCAATACATTTTGGCTCATGAATTCTGTCGGAATACAGATGCGTCACTAGTATCACCGTGAATTGAGATTTCGACCTCCTCCACAATCCTGCGAATTTTCGTTAAGGTACGGTTAAAAGTACTGAGAGTTGAGCATTCACAAAATTTTGACATTTTGACCCTTACACTCCAACTGACCACTTGACCTTGACCTTCAAGTCTGATACATATATATATATATATATATATATATATATATATATATATATATATATATATATATATATATATATATATATATATATATGTGTGTGTGTGTGTGTGTGTGTGTGTGTGTGTGTACTATTCAAAATGTGCTCACCACATCCAACTTTCCTACATGGTATGTGTCAATCGGGTTGCAACTTTTTGTTATTAAAGAAAAAGGATAAACTTGCTGCAGCGCCAAAGTCCATAATAATTGGGTTATGGTGATCCAAAAAGTAGATCACCAAATAGGCTTTTCATGCAATGTACACAGGTCACCATTTGATCTGGAGGCTCAATTCTCCTTTCAGCTGATGTCCAAGCTACACCCTCCCATTATCAATTCACCACGTTCAACTTTACAAGCATGGGAAGCTAACAAAATAGGTAAAGGTCACTGATATCATATAACATATGAGCACTGGTCACTGTGTATATATCATACATTTGGCATATCTTACTCAATTACTTTTTAGGCTAACGGATTTTATATCTTCTAGAACATTTTGGTTCATAATTTCCGTTAAACTATAGGTGGTGCGACAAGTATCATTTGCAAATAAGACTTGAATCTCTTCCACAATCCCACTCAATGTCATGAAGATCCGCTGAATATTTAGGATGCAAGAGTGGTCATAAGATTTTCACAATTTTGCCCATATATTATATAATACTACAGGTGATGTAACCAATATCAACAGTGACCCAGATTTTCATACACCCTGTAAGCACTGAAAGTTGTATGGGGGAAACTTGAAAACTGTGCAATGCTTCGCGTCCACAAGCAAAAGTTCATAGACCAACGGACCGAGTAACACACATGAGTGATTGTAGGAGGTCTGCGACCTTCTTTCAGCAGAGCTAAAACCAAAGCGCCGTGCCTCGATGGTATCCCTGAAGGGATCCTTGAGTCTCAATCAACTACAGGGTATGGGGTTTGGCACTTTTTTTCAACTTCATCTTATTTGCATATCCCAAAAGAGTGGAGCCACGTTTATTTATTTATTTGTATATTTTTTTCTTTATTTGAGATAGGAGTGTAAACACTGGCCGAGAAGTATACAGCACTCGGTATTGTCGCAGTTTAATGCAAATTATATGACGAAGTGTTAAGTGCAAGCTTCATAGAATGGTTAAACCAGATACAAAGCAGGCTGGACCACAAAGGAGAAGAGGATCATGCGCCGAGCAAATAATAGCGCTTAGAAAGCTGAAATATATATGGCCAGGAAAATAGGACATATTTCCATTATAACTTTTATGGATAATGAAAAAGCACACGATTGAGTATATCGCAAAACTCTTCTCATCTTGATGGCCAGTATTGGATGCGGAAAAGTATTCCTTCCAGCGATGGCATTTGCACACTATCTGCATCCAGGCGCAGGGTGGGGTGGAGTGAAGGTCTACGAGTGGCTCGCCATCTACTTTGTATTTCATCTTTACTATTAGAAAGAGATCAAAGAGTGCGGAACTGACGGCTTTGTCAAACGTCGACACTGTGTACTGGTCATAGAAGACAGTCATCCTTGAAATTTCAAGAAGAGCACTCAATAAAAGATGTTTATTAAAGAATGCTACATATATTTTGGACATGTAGGCTCACAGAGCTGAAACTAAATTTATGATTGTGACTATAATTTACCAAAAACATATCAAACTGCACGACTGTACCATACCATATACAGATAGACACACGTATTTAGGGTCACCAATATCCAAATGAACCAGTTCCAAAACAGATAACTAATCATATGGAGATAATGGTGAGCCACATTTAGAAGTTCGTGTCATTTCATTCACATGACCACCATTTTTTACGATTAATATCTCCAGAGTCAAGCTCGGAATGAAGTTTTTCAAAATAGGAACGGATAGACTTTTTAATAGCATTTGCCGTGAGGTTACACTTATTTCCGAAGCTGGTAGAATCGTTAAATCTTGGTGAATATGAGAAAGGTGTCAGGTCTAGGCTGAGAGGCAAGTCTCTTATACCGGTTGCAGGTACGGTTCCGCTGTCTCATGAGTCTCTTATACCTGATATAGGTATTCAACTATGTTTTATCTTTAGGCCGAATTGTGATAAAAATTAATAATTTATTAGCTGAACAATAGTTCATTAGCTGAAAAACTGCCCCTTTACAGGGGCATCAACGGTCGGGGATTGTCCATGGTGCGTCAGACCAGATCATGCGATGAACATAAATTGCTACAGGTATACAATGATCTCAAACATAGCACAGATGGGTTCCCAAGCAACTCACGTCTAAATTCCCACGCCTCTGTTAGAAAGGTTTTGGAAATTTGGTCAAGTAGGTTCCCTGCAAAATCGATATGATCACATGCATCTTCACCCAAAGACATGTTTCACTTTTGGAGATGGTCGAAGCCGATATGATCTGTTCGAGGATGGTGTTCATGTAAACCAAGAGGGGGCCCGGCTACTTGCCGCTAATATATAGTACAATGTATCTACAGAAGTAAAACCAAGGAAGAACAATCAAAACGGATATAGATACAGACCTCGTTGGGGCAACCAATGGAGTCACCGATGCCAGAGACAGTAACGATGATGCTCTACATAATTGGTATATAGATATCTGTAAATAATCTTTAGTAAAATGGGTAATTTAAAAATTACATCATAGAACATTCATGGCAACAGACATAAAGTCTGTGGTCAATCTATATCTACATTTGAGGATCCTGACTTCATTTGCCATATTGAACAGTTTGAGATCTGTGGTTTAGTAAAATACATGCATCCCCTGAAACAAATGTTGAAATGGGCGGTTTTATTACACACAAGAGTATAAGAACAAAAGACAAGAGGGCAACAAAACACTCAGCTGACATTTGTGTGTATATAAAGAGAAATCTTTCAGATGGTGTTGAACGTCTAGAAGTAAAACACCCAGATATAGTGTGGATAAAACTTGACAGAAATTATTTTCCATTCAGATAAAGATATTTACATTGGAACTGTGTATGTTCCACCTATCAACAGTATGTATTCCAGTGGTAATGACTTGTTTGAGATACTTTTCAGTCATATATCGAGTTTTGCACAAAAGAATGGCCTTTTTATATTAATGGGTGATTTTAATGCGTCAAACAACACTGAATACGACTGGGTACCCCTTGACAAAGCAGACATATAGACAGGATTTTCTGAAAAAATATATGATCTAGGAGACAGAGCAAGTGTCAATAATTAAGTTTCTGATTTTAATAGTATTTTACCAAGAGCAGGCAAGCTGTCAATTAAAATTGAAAAGAAGGAAACAGAGTTAAATGAAAACTACCGAGGTATGCCGACGACCATTGTTACAGATTATATTGTGATATGAAACAACTTGCAAAAAGAGTACCCAAAGACTTTGGGAACATCGCACTGAGGCAAACGTATTATTCGAGCAGGCGAAAGTTCAAGAGATTATCTAAAATTAAAGGAAAAAAGTTTAAGGAAAATTTACTCGATAATATGTTGAACCTTAAGGAAGAAAATCCATATGAGTTTTGGCATCTTTTAAATGAACTGGAAACTGTGATGGAAAATAATTCTAATAATAGAAGTGACAAAATAGATCCTGAAACATGGATCAAACATTTCTTGCAATTCACACTAACGGTCTTGACCCATCGAAATATCCTTTGTATGGTACAGTAAAGGACTATATTGACTCATGCTATGTTCATGGGTTTTGCGAACTTGACTATAGAATTGATCCAGTGGAAATTGAATTAATGATATCCAAACTGAAGAATCATTAATCTCCAGGGAAGGACCTTATTCTGAATGAAATGATTAAAAAAGCCCAAGATATATTGATACCTTTGCAACTTAAAATGTTCAATGCAGTGGTATCATCTGGATTTTTCCCTTTCCTTTATAAAGTAAATTTTCATACTCTTTTTCACAAGGGAGGGTTTTTTATGACCCAAACCGATACAGAGGTATTTCTTTAGGCAGTTGTATTTCAAAATTGTTTTGTAGTATAATTAAATATAGAACACAGAAATACTAAATTCAAGACAGTTGAAAATAAATTTCAAATTGGTTTTACCAAAAACGCTAGAACAAAGGATCATATTTTAGTTTTGAGGACTTTGATAAATATGTAAAATTGTGCTAGAAAGGGAATATTTATATGCGTGTTTTATAGATTTTAGGCAAGCTTATGATTTGGTCTGGCATGATGGTTTATCATACAAACTTTTAAAATATGATATCAGTGGAAAGTGTTACGTTATCAGAGATATGTGTTTTGGGGCTTCGACACAATTGAAACTAAAAGATGGATTATCGGACAATATTCCTTTAAATATCGGTTAAAGACAAGGATGCACCTCGAGCCCCACCCTCTTTAATATGTTTATTAATGATCTCCCTGATATTTTTGATACTCCATGTGATCCAGTTAAACTATTTAATAAAACTCTTAACTGTCTCTTACATGCAGATGATTTAATATTGCTGTGTGAATGTTAATCTGGATTACAACATTGTCCCGACAATCTAACTAAATATCGTACAAAGTGGAATATGACTATTAATGTTCAAAAATCTGAAATTATGATCTTTAATAAGTCTGGCCGAAAAATAAAATGTAATTTTAGAATGGAAAATAATACTTTAAAAGTAACTAAAACATTTTGTTATTTTGGAATTGAAATCAAATCCGATTGTTCATTAATAAATGCTATGAAGGTTCTCGGGAACAAAGCTCACAAGGCTATCGGGAGACTTAAAAGATTATTTATTAATACAAATATAAGCATATATATACTTTTACGTTTATTTCATACTTTGATGTCTCCAATCCTTCTGTATGCATGTGAAATGTGGGCACACTAAACCCAAACATGCATCTCCCTTAGCAGGGTTTGCATGGTGATTGCGAGCTTTTTTCATAAAACGTATTGAGTGATGATTGTTCCATTAAATACTTCAACATGTGAATCTGACTTGACATGATATATAAAATTAATGTATCACAGTCTGGATTATTTTGTGTCAGTGCAACAAATCATTTTATATTCACAACAATATCCCCCTTTCCCCCTTCCACAAGAATATATTCAGACAATGAACATGGCAAAAAAAGCCTCAAACTTGCCACATTTAGTTGCACATCTAAAACATTTGTTCATTATCCATTGACAGATATCTCAAACCTACATGTGTAAGGTAGACCTTTGTGTCTGTTTGCAATAGCTTGGAAGATAAGGAGCTTTTAAAATTTTAATTGTCCCTAATTTGCATTATTTTAAACATCATGAGTATTCCAACCCAGGTGCCTAATTTCACCGGTAGATGAGTAACCATGGCACGTTTGGAGATTCTCGGAATAACAGTGTCCGAGAAAAACTCGGCAACAAGCCTGAGTGTACCCTCTGATAAAAATAGACTACATACAGAGCTAACTCAGCCAGACCAAGGAAGGTAGCAGTTGTGTCATCTCAGTGGACACTTTCATGTCTTTGTTTTCTGGCAACCGGTGAGATGAAGCCTGTTCTTTATAACTAATACCGAAACAGTATAGTGCTTGTCTTGGTCTTGGTTCACAGGTGCATGTGTATGTAGTTTCTTGACAGCTTCTGTTAAAATTTGTTTATGTAATAAAGGAAGAAAGACAGTTTTGTATTGCATGTATACAAATCCCCTTGAATTATAATCTGTATAATCTGTATACACTGTATATATATATATATATATATATATATATATATATATATATATATATATATATATATATATATATATATATATATATATATATATATATATATATATATATATATATATATATATATATATATATATATATATATATATATATATATATATATTAGAGCCTGACCGAACCCGAACAACCGAACCCGACCTTACCGGGCTTCAGGATTGAAGCCTGGCTCGGGGTCAGCTTTTACAGTCGCTAAACGTTCAGGTTTGGTTATCACTGTCAATGTTGGCAATTAAGTTAAATAAAAAGGACACTGAGGTTACTTTTTGGACTTGCATACAATTTAAACAATAGAACAAACGATACTTTGCAATTAAGTGTGTCACATGGGTTGCTTTAGTCGCCTTATTTACATTAACAATTATTATAGTAATGCCCCAGTGCAAAAGGGTAACAGCTATAAACCCCTGTCGAACGTTTTCATGTTTGAATTGCATATACCAAACCCGAACGGTGCCTGGTTCGGTTTTAAAATGCATCCTCGGTCAGGCTCTAATATATATATTTATACATGCACACATACTCATCCATACTCCCCAGAAGGGCTGACCCCCTCAGGAGTGGGCACTTTTTTCTGTTCCCAGGGGTGACTTTTCTCTGGTCAAGGGTGCCCACTGTAGAGAGGTTTCACGGTATTTTCGTAAATACTGGAATTTTCTTTCTTTGTCTCCCCCTCCTTCTTTCTCTCCTTCCTTTCTTATTTCTTTCTGTTCTTTCTTCTTCACGGCCAAGTTGGTCTGGAGATTTTCTCAAGCACTATTTTTCCGAAAACCACCAAAGCTGCTATAGTGACTGACCTAACCTGTGAAATTGTGCATCTCATTTGGAATAGTCATGATGTTTAAAAGTATGCAAATTTAGGGGTAATTAAAATTTTAAAAGCTCCATATCTTCCAAACTTTTGCAGATGCTCAAAATTTCAATGTGCATATATAGGTTTGTGACACCTGCCAATATAATGGTCAGTATAAGTTAAATAGAATTTCAAATTAATTTAATAAGGGGCTTTAAAAATTTCAACGCTGAATATGTCCGAAACTATTATACACATTATCCATTCAAACTTCTTTTTATAAATTTGTGACATGGCCACATCCAATGAACCAAAAACCAAAGTTGTAGCATGTAGTTCCAGACATTTTAGGCTAGCTTGTTTTCAGTTAGGTTAAACTCCCCGGAGCTATCGGTAGCAAGCAGCGGCTTATGACAGTTACAAGCTTGCCTGATTATGATATCTGGTTAAAAATATTATATTTTGATTACATTCCCTTGACTTAAATACTAATGACTTTTTTTTTTGCCGACTTGCCTTACATATTGATTTTATTCAATTAGCACGATATTTCGTGGATGTGTATGTGAATCAATTGACAGAGCAAGACTATGCAACCTCAACGCTGTATAATTAGCAGCAATGAACAAAGATGTATACATTTGTATCTCGATACCTTAAGTTACTTAGGAACTCAAATTTTCACTTTCAGAAGTCTAAATAGGAGTATATACAGTACTCGTAAAATTATTAGCTCTTTGTAGTTCCTTTCTGGTATGGTTGTATCGGCTCTATATGGTTTGGCTTTCAATCCATAATTTAAAACTAGAGGCAGTACAAGGAATCATACGGATACAACATTATTATTATAAGGACAAAAACGAATAATAGGTCTGGCGTCGTCGACAATAAGACGAATCCTGGTGATATTGCCAATGTCTTTGCAGAAAAGTATGAAATGTTGTATAATTCAGTATCTTATGACACACATGAAATGGATAAACTGAAGAAATACATTAATTATGAAATACAGACTAGTCATGAGTCTGACAGCAAATGTTCTATATTGACAGTGTCAGTTGAGAATACTCAATCTGCAATTAAATGTTTAAAATTAGGGAAACATGACGGTAACCAGGGACATAATTCTCACCATATAGAGCATGGAACATCAATGTTGGAAAAATATGTATCCCTGTTATTTTTATCGATAATAAGTCATGGTTATTCTCCTGATGCTTTTTAAAAGCTTTCTTTGAATTTGATGCCTAAAAACAAGCCTAAATCTTTGAAAGATTCCGACAACTATAGAGGCATTGCCCTTGGCAGTATTTTGGGTAAATTGTTAGACTGGGTTATTCTATCTGAAAACTATGATGTCTTAAATTCTTCTGAGCTTCAGTTTGGTTTTAAACATGGAAGTTCTACGTCACAATGTACTTTCGTTTTGAATGAATGTATTCAATATTACAATATGCATAATACAGACATACAAGTTGTGTTTCTAGACGCAACAAATGCTTTTGATAGAGTACATTATATCAAACTTTTTAATCTATTGTTAGATAGGGGTATGAGTCCAGCGATAGCTAGATTATTGTTAAATATGTATACTCAGCAAAATGTGAAGGTTGTCTGGGATAACGCTGTGTCTGAGCCATTCAATTGTATTAATGGTGAGAAACAAGGCGGAGTTCTCTCCCCTATTTTATTTGGCGTGTACATAGATGAGTTGCTTATGCGTTAAAAAACATCAGGTTTCGGATACTATATAGGTCACACTTTTACAGGAGCACTGGCATATGCTGATGAAGTGGCACTTTTGGCGCCGACTTCAGTTTCCATTTTCAAGATGTTAGAACTTTGTTCTAAATTTGCTAAAGAATATAATGTCCTTTTTAATCCTTCCAAATCTAGGCACATGGTTCTTGGCAATACAGATGCAATATGCTGGTGTTCTTTTAGATGATTCCTTTATTCAAAGTAAAGTTAATCAATTCGAGCACCTTGGCAATATCATTGGTAAGAACGCTTTGCAGGACAGTATTAAGACCTGTATCCGACATTTTCAGATACAGGTCAATATCTTAATGGCTCAATCTGGTAAAGTTTTTCCAGACCCTAGATATCAATTATTCAACACGTACTGCACGCCTCTTTATGGTTGTCAAAGATGGGATCTCTCTAAAACAGAAGTTGAACATTTCTATACCTCTTGGAGAAAAACGATTCGATTTAACTGGCGACTTCCCCACAGGTGCCATAATATATTATTTCAACTCATTTGTGAAGATGTACCTGTTGATATACACCTACACAAAAGGTTTATGAAGTTTTTTCACGGGACTGTAAACAGCAACAATAAAGTGGTTAATATATGTGGGCAACTTGCTGTAGACGGAAATCAATCAGCAGTATGCAACTCAATGAATCTAATGGTTTCAAGGTATAAAATCGACAAATATAATTTGAAGAAGCTAAACTTAAGTTTCTGTCTGAAGCGCATCCACAGTAGCGCACCCTCTGTAGCTAATACCATAGTTGATGGGAACAATTGTACTGCACAATTTGTCAGAGAACTTTGCCTTCCTCGGGATGGCAAATTAAATACTATATTCTCACGGCAAGATATTGTGACACCATTGCCATGTTATGCACCAAACCTTTGTTGTGAATCGCACATAGGATCCACAGGTCCTTCTAAGTCATGATTCTCGAAGATTGATATACTTTATACTTGTATGCATGTGGTGGACGCAATTTCTTTTTCTTTTGATTGCTTTAATTGTGTGATAATTCTTGTATGTGTACCTGCTGAGTACGAATAAAGATATACATATTATTCTTATAGATGATATCTGTACCCACTGGCATCTCAAGTTTAAGAAACAGACGCTCGCCAAAATGTAGACTTACACTGTACAGATTTGAAACGTGTGATGAACCAACTTGAACGAAATAACTGCAGTCATTATGTTGTCGCAGCCGGGGGGGGGGGGGTACTCTCATGTAGGATTGTACTGCGTATGTGCCGCGGGAAAGGCCCAGTTTTCATTACTCCCAGGATTAGAAAAGCCCCCTAAAGTGTACACAGCTGGATTAGGATTGGAGTAACAATTATTTGAATGAACTGAATGTCTTATTCATTTTTCAAACAAATGTATGGATCTTGGATATAGGGTAAAGATATAGGATATAATTAGTAAGTTCTTGGGAGGGGAGATTTTTGTGGGAAGTAAGAATATATGTTAAAGTTTTTTTTTCAAATTGGAATTTTGGTCTCCAAAATGCACCAGGATGGACCAATGCAGCACTCCTTTCAACACATTACAGGATTAAGAAAGGTACCTTTTAACATCTGGTGTAGGATTAAAATAGGGTATCGTATAAAAATGTCCGATGCACACAGTCACCCTGATGTTGAGTATGTGCCCACCCCCCCCCCCCCCCACCCCCGGTGTCGCAGTCACATTAAATGTGTCCACCGGAATGACTGGGGGCAAGCAAGGGCCAGTGGTAATTTTGAAGCACTGGCCCTGCCATCCTATAAAAAGGTTGGGACTTGCCTAACCCTGTATGCCATACCCTGAAAGGAAATATGAGAGCTAGCGGGAAAACCCAGTTTAGTGAATATTGTGTGTCTCTATCAAATTGCCCGTGTGAAAATAGAGTCTCAAATGCTAGGAAAACGCGTCTGAGAATATCTATTTTTCAACCCCACCCCCACCTCCTGCTGTGAGGTTCGTGTCTTCGGCACTCGCAATTCTAACCCCCTTTTAGAAAGTCTGGATCCCCTCCTGGAAGACAAGAGCATCAGATATTCGTGAGTTCTCCAGGTAGGCAAATCCTGTATCTGTACATTAAACCAGCCATGCACATGATGACCATGATGGCAAATAATGTTAAATAGTGAATAAAAACATGCAACAACACAGGTAAATATGTCTAATTTTTGTGCCAGACAAATGTTTCAAACTTGGCATCAGGTATCCTCAAAATGTATGATTTAGCACCTAGGATAAAAAAATTCCCCCCCCCCCCGGCCCCCCTAGTTAGGCTGTGTTTGCCTCGTCCATTGTGCAACCCTGACTACGCCCCTGTAACCAGATAAAATGTCGTTATGATCACATTAAAAGTCATCCGAACCAGGTGAAATGTCGTTATGAGCACATAAAATGTCGTCCTAGCCAGGTAAATGTTATGACCACATAAAAAGTCATCAGAACCAGATGAAATGTTATTAGAGCCACATAAAAAGTTGTCCCAACCAGATGAAATGTGATGATCACATAAAATGTCGTCTTCATTAGATAAAATGCCCTTATGACAGCATAAAAAGTCGTCCGAACCAGATAAAATGTCTTACGACCAGATAAAAAGTGAACTTAGGTTGACACCACTGGGCTTCCGTATATGACTAATAAGTAATTTGACTGGCGACATGTGGAAAGAGTTCCTACCACTCTGACTGTGCACGGTGGTTTTCTCCGAGTCCTTCGGCTTCCTCCACCAAACATGTTGGTATGAAAGTATACGATGTTCCATGGAGAGTGATTAATATAGGCTTGGTCTGCTTCGCAGTCCATGTAAAACATATGGGTCTATACTTTTTTTAACTGGTGTTATGTCAATAATACAAGTGTAAGGGAGTGTTAATATAAGTACATAGTCACATCAATGTACATAAGCATGCATGCATGCATGTATGTATGTATGTATGTATGTATGTATGTATGTATGTATGTACGTATGTATGCATGCATGCATGCATGCATAATGTGCGCCAAAAAGAAAATCAACAGGAAACTGGTACACACTAACACCGTGTTTTGTTATGATGATTGTGCATAGTTAATATAAGTACATAGTCACATGTATGTATGTATGTATGTATGTATGTATGTATGTATGGATGGATGGATGGATGGATGGATGGATGGATGGATGGATGTGTGTGCGTATGTATATGCGCCAAAAAGAGAATCAACAGGAAACTGGTACACACTAACGCCGTGTTTTTTATGGTGATTGTGCATACTTAATCCTGGTGACATTACAATCAGGACTGGTCGACTGCAAATGCTACCACTTTGCATGGCTTCAAATAAGATTCGTCACTACATTTATTTATTCAATATGAGAGATCACAATTATCGATTGTATGTCTATTCCGATAAATACGAAAGATCAAACTCAAATGTGCGTTCTATGTTAGCGAAAGTCATCTATTCTAATTGCATTGTATGTTAAATAAACTACTTAATTTTGCGACGCAAGCAACGACATTTAAAAAATCAACTGTTGCACCTAGATTCTTTATGACAACTTTGGTGTGTCTTCATACAGTGGTTTTACAGTTATAGAGAACTAATTGCAAACCAAAGGCACTGACTCTTCTGACTGAAGTGTCCTCTGCAGGATGGAAACAAGAAATATCTTTATTGAAGTTCCCTTCACATTCGGTAAATTCTTATATTTGTATCTATCGTAAGTCTACACTTCAATATTTTATGGTGATACAATTATATATTTAGCATTTTATTAATAAAGTCCGACAAGCGTAAGGCGCTGTCCTTGGCCCTGGCTATTTTATCCTTACACAAACTAAAAAGAAAACCGCACAGTGTGATTTTTTCCATAAACACCTTGACTTATTTTTGTCAGAGTAAGTCCATAATTTGTTCGACTGGACCTGGCATAGGAAGACAATTTTACCTTGCCTAATACATAGTTTATAAGTTTTTACATTGTTCTCTTATCAGGTTAATTAGGAAATATTTAGACGATAACAACGTGTTGTTATACAGATTATATTCCCGACATTCAGACGAGTTATGTACAGACATCAAGTAATTATATTCTTCGGTGACAAAGTTCCGTTCCTCTGGCATCCGACAACCAGTGTTTAAGCGATGAACAGCTTAGCGGGGCACCACATCACTGTAGGATGATGCAACGAAACCCAAACCCCGAGAAAAAAACATTGGAGGTGGACCATCCTATACGCAGCCTAGCATGACGAACAAGAGTAATTCTGGAGTGCAAAGCTAAAATAGATGGGAAATAACATGCTCAGTAGTTTTGTTGATTTCGTGTGAAAATCTACAAACGACACAATCTCATTTTAACACTTTCAGTGCCACATGTTGACAGTCAACATGTTTCCGCGGCGCTGGTTGGGTGCATTACCGCCCAAGGCACCAACAGGCGACACACTGGGACTTGATCGACAAGACTTACGAAGACTGTCAAAGAGTTGAAAAAGAGTTTGCGCGCCATTGACTTTTGGATTACTATTTTGCCACCTCGCTCAAATAGCCCTTTCTGGTTTTGTCTTTGGACGGTAAGATGGACCTTTTATAGTTCATCTTTTCACGCCTACATACAATTATTTACCTATACCCACAACGTACACATACAAACGCACAGTCAATTTGTCCAGCTGTTTTCTATCTATATGCTAATATGCCTGAACTGAACAAAGATGCATTATATAGAAGTCGCAACATGTCCTGCAGCAACAGCAATGTCCATGTTAATGGTCATTTTTTTATTTAAAAAAATCACAATGTTCGTGTATTATGTCACTGAGTGCGAAGTAATAAAAGTTGCTCACTTTTGAAGCCTTCTGTACTGTATAGCTTTATCGTGCATGCTAATGCCAAAATCACAATGGGAAATTAAAAACAAACAAACAAGCACGACATCATTTCATCAAGATGCATTCCATGTATTGTTTGGGTACAAATGTTGTCCCTTTGGACAGCCTTCTGAAACTTGAAGAGTCCAGATGGTCAAAGCTGAGCCAGACTGTTGGCTGAATCAGCTGGTCGTTTGCCTGCAAAGCAGACCAAGATCCGTGTTACTACACTTGCGTAGTAAACAAAATACGCAGCTTGGCTCTGCTTTGCAGGCAAGCTGGACGTGCGAGATTTGACCTACTAGATGTTTGGAGCAGCCAGCGTTGGTAGCCTGAAGAACTGGCATTTTCGGACGCTGGGAATACTACAAGTCATCAGCGCTTTATAAATTTATAAATAAATAAATAAGTAAGTAAATAAATAAATAAATAAATAAATAAATAAATAAATAAAGAAAGAAAGAAAGAAAGAAAGAAAGAAAGAAAGAAAGAAAGAAAGAAAATCTTTGAGAAACAAAATGTCTGGGTATGCACCCAGATATAATGATTGTTCTAGACGAGAAGTTTTAAATTTGACGGGGCACGCTAGCACAGAGCTAGATTGGCGGAGTGGGCGATCAGTCGGAGGGAGTACGCGGTGAGAGGTTAGAAAGGTAGGGGGGGGGGGGGTCAGGCCATGGTACATCTGACAACAAAGGATTAACCTGAAATATTTGCGTCTATTAGAAACAGTAGCCCAGCCAAGTTCGCTCAATAACTTGTCATGTGACGTGTGTCGGAGGGCATTTGTGTATATCTTGGCGGCATTAAATTGTATCGATTCGAGCCGATGAGACAGCTCTTGATTACAATTGTCAAAGAATATGCATCCATATACAAGAATTGGGCGAACGAAACAACAGTAAAGTTTGGTCAGAGCTTTACGAGAAAGTTTGTATTTGAATCTTTGAAGTAGAGAAACTCTCTGACTGGCTTTATTTATAATCCGTGTGACGTGAGCATGCCAAGATAGATCATGACTAAGTGTAAGACCAAGATGGGTATGAGTGGCCGTCTCCGGGATAGGTGATCCACCCAGGGTGAACGGGGGTGCTGAGGCTTCACACGCTTAGTAGAAAAAAATCAGAGATACTGGTTTAATAGCATTGAATAACACCCGCTAGAGCTTAACCCAGCGATGTACTAGTGGAAGATTTGTATTTAGGCGACAAGAAGACTCAACAGGAGTAGTGACTATTTCAAGAATGCAAGTGTCGTCGGCAAGCAGACGGACATCACATGTCAGATTATCTACTAAATCATTATTGTAAACCAAGAAAAAAGTGTGCCAAGAATGGAACCCTGGGATGCACCACCTTCAATTGGTAGCCACGAGGAAGACTGACCATGACTAGTGACTGTTTGTAATCGGTTGGACAGATAGCTTTCTATCCAGGCAACGTGATGCTCTGATGCCGAAGTTTGAAAAGGAGGCCGGGGTGCCACACCTCATAAAATATCCCCTTGGATACATCGAGAAATACCACGCTGGCCTCTTTTGACAGTTCAATAGTATTATATATATTATGAAGTAATTAAGCGAGTTGGTTAATGGTTGAGTCGCTGGCCTTAAAGCCTGAATTTAATCGGTTGGACAGATAGCTTTCTATCCAGGCAACGTGATGCTCTGATGCCGAAGTTTGAAAAGGAGGCCGGGGTGCCACACCTCATGAAATATCCCCTTGGATACATCGAGAAATACCACGCTGGCCTCTTTTGACAGTTCAATAGTATTGTATATATTATGAAGCAAGTAAGCAAGTTGGTTAATGGTTGAGTCGCTGGCCTTAAAGCCTGATTTTTTTTTAGATAAGGAGACCGTTGCTGGAGAAGTATTCATTCAGGACATTGCAGACTTATCGTTCGAAAACTTTAAAGACATTGCAAAGTAAAGATATCGGACGGTAATTACTTATTATCCAGCTGTTGGACTTTTTAAATACCGGACAAACATTTGACGGCTTCTAGGGGTTTGAAAAGTAAGCTTGATAGAAGGAAAGTTTGAAGATTTTGATGAGGGAGTGACATATGGATCCAGCGCCGTGTTCTTGAGCGAGATATTATTACCTCTGCTGTCGGAACCGCAGGATGAGAAGAGAGGATAAGGCTTTCGTAACATCCTCTATGTCCTATAATCTAGATTCAGCACGATATGTAAACTAAGCCAATGGAGGGGCATCAATACCCGGTTGAGTTTTGCATTGACTGGCAACATATGTATCAAAAAGTTCACATTTCTCTCGATTGGAAGGTATTGTCTTATCATCGTCGATAATGGGGGTATATCCTGGTGAATGTCACAGCCCAGGACAGACTTTGAGAGACTTCATTGTTTAGGATTGATTTTAGAATCATCTTATATAGAATGTAATTTTGAGAAATATGCACGAATGGAAAGTCGAATTTTGTTAACAACAAGGTTACGGTACGTGACTTTTTGTAATTTGTAAAATTTATTAATCTTTGTATAAACAACAAAACTAAAAGGGCCTGGCATGTTAGAATTTTACTTAAACTATTTTCATGCACTATTTCTACGGCGAATGTACTTCTTCATATCTGTGATTATCCATGCTTTGTCTTTAGGTTGTGTTCAGGTCTTATTAGTTAGCTTTATTGTAGTACCACACGGGTCGTTTAAAGGGATGATCTTTTACTAGTAAGAGAGCAGAAAATAACATGATCGGCGTTGGAGAGAGGGGTAAGTATACCACTGTCAAGCACAAGACCCGGAGAGGCTGTAATGACGAGATCAAGTCAGTTGTTGGTGTGGTCAGTAGTTCTCGTGGGTTCGTTGATTAGCTGAAATAGGTTTCTTTGGGACATAAGATTAAATAAAGCCAAACGAAGGTCACTTTCCTGCTGTGCAGAGTCGCAGTCAGAGCATCGGTCAGTAAAGTCGCCGGTAATGATAAGAATATAAGGGTTACACTAAAAGCCCAGAAAACATCTTAAAGCAAACTTTCTTCTTTAATTTAGTCTTATGGTATCTTATTTACGACTCTTAAGATGGTCTAAGATCTTTTTCCTGCCCAGTCAGAAAAAGAGAAAGTAAGTAAGACCCAGTAAGAGGAAATCAAGTCATGCTATGACCATGAGAGAAAGGAGCAGAGGCAGTCAGTCAATTTTCAGACCAGGTAAGACCTTCAGTGGCTGCCTCATTAACATAATGAGATGATAAGAGTATATTCAGACTTGGAAAGACATTTGGCAACTGGCTCATATAATTAGCATAAGAGAAAGGCCTGGGGTGACAAAACTATTATAAGATCTGGTAAGATGTTTTGGGGTTAGGGTAATTAACACAAGTAACATGATCAGATATAACAAGACCTTGTAATATGTAGGCACTAGGATATCCTCAAAGTGTCACAAAACAGTATACTCTATCTAACTGAGCAGCATGTCCACTGATTTTTCATTCTCTGTCCTCCTTTTCAAAATCAATTCAGAGTCCAGACCATGATATATCTACCTAGCTAGAGATACACATGTACAGCACATACTCCCACTCGTGTATGTTGTACCCACAAACTTTACCTCACCTGGCCACTATAGTGGACAGTGTATTTACAAGGCCATCACTGATGGAGGGCAATGTGTTGAAAGTTTAAACAAACAATACTTGTGGTCCAAGAACTGTGACAGCACATGTATATATGCAGCCATCCATTATAGCCTATCAACTACATTGTACTCTGATGGGCAGGTCTATAAACCTAAGACATCAAAGTGTTTGTTCTTTTTAAATATGCACCTTGCACATAAAGTAGACTGCTTTTATCAATTGAGGTTGAGGATTGCTATGCAGGCAACTTTCACCTGCCCTTAACCCAGGATGATAAAGGAGACCCATCTACAATGCATGTATATATACAGCCAGATGGAGAGTAAGAGAAAATGAAGAAACAACCATGATTTTAAACATTCACATTTTTATTGCCTGCATAGCTGTCTCACTTCTAATACACCAACTGAGGCACAAAAAGAGATCAAGACTGAAAGACAAATGCATGGAAAAATACAAATAATTTAATCATCACAAAACCTTTCCTTTATATGATGCTCTTGAAAGTTGTAGTGCTTCCATGTTGTAATTTGCATCTGACTCTAGATATGAGCTTGTCCAATTTTGTGCTTTATATTGCATTCATATGTACAACATGCAATATTATGTGTATGGCTTTTTAAAAGATGCATGTACATACACAAACAAAGATGGAGAACTTCAAAGTAAAAGCAATTAAGCATGTCTGCTATGCTAAACTAATACTGGCTTAATTATATGCAGTCAGCAGTTCACTAGTAAAATTCCATATAGCAGTGTGACAGCGCCTTACATTGGTCTGCCAGACTTTTCCACACAGTCACCTCTCTTTCTCTCTATCTGTCTGTCTCTCCATAGTGAAAACAGGGGGTTTTCCATTATGGCATACTGGGCATTTTTATTGGATGTACTTATGTACTGGAAGCCTTTTTATTTTCTGTACTGTGTACCAACCATTATTTGTACATTTTCTTACTTTCTGTACCTTGTACCAGGGCAGAGTTATTACTAGTACCAGCATATATACCTTCAGTGTACCAGTGTACCTTCTGCAACATGTCTTTGTTTATTTTAAATTGTGTTGTTTCAACAACACACTGGGGAATGTAATATAATGTAATATAACTACACCTGGTTACATCTGGATGTGGCAGAAACTTAACAATTTGCTGGTCAGTGACAAAGAGATCAACCACCAGTGAGGGTTGAAGACCAATGTACATTTTCACTTATTATTGAAAATATTGATAAATTTTTGGATCAAAATCAGCATTTTTGCAGGCTGTCAGGACCACTTCCACATTCAATAGAGTGGTAGTTTGGGCCACTCAAGTGGGGGTGTGGGGGTAGAGTAGGCTGACAGAACTCCCATGGGATCACTGCATCAGCACTGGACAAGCATGTTTGCACAGCTGTGTGGGGGTGGGGGGTGGGGTGGGGGGGCTGGGGTAGAGTAGGCTGACAGAATTCAACTAGAGAAGATTTGCTTCACAGCAACTCTGTCTGGTTGCCTTCTAAACATCCATTCTTGGCGGTCTACTACCCCCCCCCCCGGCGAACTACCTGGGGGCCAACATAGTGTATCGCCCCCAAGAAAGTCTGCTTAGGAGGCAATTCTGTCTGGGTGCCTTTAAAATGAGAACAGAGAGAAATGCTGCACTTTGGCATATAGTTTAACATAATCTAAATTTCGTGTATTAGCGTAACTTTTATAAATTAAAATGCTAGTACAGCTTTGGTTCTTGGTTCATTGAATGTGGCCATGTCACAAACTAAGAAAGTAAAGTTTGAATAAAACTACTTACTAATTTTAACTAAGTTTTGGGAATAGTTTTGGGATTTGCAAATTAGGCATTCGCCTAATTTGCATAAATTAAAAGCCTACAACTTTGGTTTATGTTCCCTTGGATGGGGCTATGCCACAAAGTAGGAATGGCACCTTTATAATAGTTTTGAAGCTTTTCAAGATTTATATTTTACATTTTCATGGTTTGTTGGATGTGGGTTTTCCATACATGTATAAATTAAAGTTGGAATGACACATCTCTATTTATAATAGTTTTGGAGATATTGGACTTTTAAATTTTTCAATGCCCCTTATTGGCACAATTTGAAATTCTACAACCAATATACTGTCCATTATATTGGCAGGTGTCACAAACCTATATGTGCACATTGAAATTTAGAGTCTGTCCGCGACGGTTTGGAAGACATGGAGCTTTTAAAATTTTACTTCCGCCGGATTTGCATAATTTTAAACATCATGGCCATTCCAAATGAGATGCACAATTTCACTGGTTAGGATATTCACCATGCCAAGTTTGGTGGTTTTTGCAAAAAATGGGTCCGAGAAAAACTCCTGACCAACTTGGGTCGGTATGGGGGGGGGGGGGGGGGAAGACAGAGAGAGTGCTTACTCATACAGTGAAACCTCTCTACAGTGGGTACCCTTGGGACCAGAGAAAAGTGCCCACTGCTCAGAGGTTCAGCCCTTCTGGGCAGTATGGATGAGAACACTGTGAATTCATTTAATTTCGCAGTGTTCTTCGCTTATTTCACTGATGCTTCAAAACCGTGAAAATTAGAACGCAGTGAAATATATTTTTAAGAATGCATTGACTGGAATTATAACAAAAATATTGAATTTAAAGTTTCAGTGAAAGGTCCAAAGTTCCAAAAACCGTGAAAATTAATGCTCGTGAAAGTAAATGTATCCATGTACATATACATATACATTATTCATACATGCACATATACATGTTCAGTGTATACATATTGTAATTCAAGGGGATGTGAATACATGCAATACAAAACTGTCTTTGTTCCTTTTGTACCTAAACAAATTTTTAACAGATGCTGTCATGAAACTACATGTACAGGTACCTGTGAACTGACACAAGCACTATTCTTTCTTAGTACTGGCTATGAAGAACAGGCTTCATCTCACTGGTTACAAGAAAATGAATGAAAGTGTCTACACTGAGATGACACAAATCCACACAGTTTCAAAATTGACAAAGTTGTGTGAACAGTCATTGAGGACTGGAAGACCATACTTTGATGGGTCTAGCCAACTCAGCAGGTAGTCTATTTTCAACCTGGTGTACACTCAGGCTTGTTCTGCCTAGAGGTCCAATGCCTGTGCTCCCTTGGGACTGATAAGCCAGCAGACTCCTAGCCTCAGGCAAAAAAGGGGACCAGCTAAGACACCAGTCTCAAGAATGGTGCACTAAAAGCTCTGTGTACCACTAGTGGGAACTATAGCCTGCCTAGTACATATTGCAGCATGGAGCAGGTCTGTTCTTGCATGAACAGAAAGAGATTCCCTGTATTTTATTGACAACCTCACCACACAGTTGTTGGGAGTCGTTGCCCCCCCCCCATCCCATTTGCTACAAATCCCAAACCTTCCAAACCATCCCCCCTAGCATGCATGGATAGAAGGCTGCCTATGAGACTCTGTGTCTCCATGGCAACACAGGACAGTGTGGTAGATATTGAAGCAGATAGCCACAGAAATGTTACCACATGTACCCCCAAATGCACAAAACCATGTGGGTGGGTAAGGGGTTTCCCGTACTGGGGCTTTTTATTTACTGTACTGGCGTACTAGAAGCCCTCTTATTTTACGTACTTCGTACTATCCAAAATTTTGAAAGATTTTTATTTTCTGTACTACGTACTCTAGAAAAATAATTACCTGTATGAGTGTACTGAAACGCCCCCTTACCCCCCTTCACCATTCCTAAAACATCCCCAAACCATTGAAGCATCACCATTTGAACAAACATGATTGACGCCCACTCATAGCACATAAAACCAGTTTTTCTGTGATTCTGCCCAGCGGATTTCAGAGAAGTTGCAAAATGTGAATTGTTGATACCATGGAACGCAGACTCCAACAGAACCCCATACTATAAGCTTAGCTGACTGACAAGTCAGCTAAGCTAAAAACTTAGGTACATGTATCTCGGGTACAGGCCTGCCCATTAGTGTACAATGTAACTGTTAGACTGTAGTGGATGACTGCATATATACATGTGTTGTCACAGTTCTGGACCACAAGTATTGTATGTTTTAACTTTCAACACATTACCATGCATCAGTGATGACCTTGTGTATACACTGTCCACTATAGTGGCCGATGAGGTAAAGTTTGTGTGTACAACATACATGAGTGGGAGTATGTACTGTACATGTGTTTCTCTAGCTAGGTAGATATATCATCAGTGATAAGCTTGTCAATGTGCTGTCCACTATAGTGGCCAGGTGAAGTTATTATATAAAGTTTGTGGGTACAACATACACGAGTGGGAGTATGAGCTGTACATGTGTATCTAGCTAGGTAGATATATCATGGTCTGGACTCTGAGTTGATTTTGAAAAGGAGGACAGAGAATGAAAAATCAGTGGACATGCTGCTCAGTAAGATAGTGCATACATAGAGTATACTGTTTTGTGACACTTTGTGGATATCCTAGTGCCTACATATTACAAGGTCTTGTTGTATCTGATCATGCTACTTGTGTTAATTACCCTAACCCCAAAACATCTTACCAGATCTTATAATAGTTTTGTCACCCCCAGGCCTTTCTCTTATGCTAATTATATGAGCCAGTTGCCAAATGTCATTCCAAGTCTGAATATACTCTTATCATCTCATTATGTTAATGAGGCAGCCACTGAAGGTCTTACCTGGTCTGAAAATTGACTGACTGCCTCTGCTCCTTTCTCTCATGGTCATAGCATGACTTGATTTCCTCTTACTGGGTCTTACTCACTTTCTCTTTTTCTGACTGGGCAGGAAAAAGATCTTAGATCATCTTAAGAGTCGTAAATAAGATACCATAAGACTAAATTAAAGAAGAAAGTTTGCTTTAAGGTGTTTTCTGGGCTTTTAGTGTTACTATCGATTGCTGCGGAAATGGAAGTGGCTAAAGATTCTATAAAGGTATTTCAGATTTCAACATCGATAGTAATTTCCGCAGCTATTGCAAGCTCGACATTACAACAGTCCGAGAGAGATAAAGAAAAGACTAACTTACGTTTATTGTAGAAAAGGCCAATTGCTACTCTGTGTTGATCAATACTAATTCCCATGATTTCTTTGAGAATGCAAAGAAAAAGAAACGTCAATATTGGATTTGAATGTTAGTGATAGAAGTAGCGGACAGCAGGTAGACGAGTGACAGTTTACGTTTAAAACCTATCAGGAATAAAGGTGATATAATGGAATGGACGTCAGCAAAGGGTTTCTGTGGAGATGGCTGAAATATATTTTGATGCAGTAATGAGGCAATTAAGCAAGTAACATACAGTCACAGAAGGGAAAAAACAGAAATGATACACGACCAGTGATTACCACTTGGACATGCAAACTGGAATTAAGATGTGAAATTATAATGTAAGCAAAGTGCTCCATACAAGTATCAGAGGAACTAATGACAACACAAATAAATGTAACTCATATATGGTGTAAGCCAGTTAAGGAACACCGTGTCTCAGCAACGTGAAAAAACTAAATAACCGAGAATTTGTCTTTTCCATGAAAACCAATTCAGAGGACTCCAGATAAAGGTTTCCTTCAATTCACGAGAATACACAGTTTTGAAAGAAATTTCTAATGCGCCAATTCCTAACAATGTTTTTAACACTATTCAGTAGCTAGGAGGGACAAGACGTTTTCAGATTGGGTTAAGCTACAAGTAAACAACGTATCTTAACATTTGACTTTTTGTGGTAAAAGACAGAGAAATTAGTATTTTTATACCATGAATTCTCCAAAGCTGTTGATCTACAAAAAGAAGTACGTGTTGTTTTTTGCGATATTGCCAAAGCTTGATTTACAAAATATAGAAGGCAGGAATAAGGGGTCCTCTACTCCAATGGGCAGACAGTCATCTTCACAATCGCTCTCAACGTGTTGTTATTTAAGGCAAAGCTTCTGCGTGGGGAAGTATCGAAGAAGGTGTCCTGTAATGCTCTTGTGTTCCTCATATATGTTAATGATATTACAAATATTGTGCAATCTGAAATTGCAAATATTTTGCAATCTGAAATTAGACTATTTGCTGACGATACCACTCTTTACGTCCAAGTAGATGACCCTGTCCACAGCTCAACCATGTTTAATCAAGACTTCGCTTCGGGCGGGTAAAAAAGTGGCTAGTGTAATGTAACCCTTCAAAAACTAAAACACTATTAGCCAGTGAGAAGAAAAATCCTATTGATCATCCTAATTTAGAATTTGAAAAGGCAGTTATTGACAGAGTCGAAAAACTTAACACCTTAGAGTCATACTTTCTTCAGATCCTTCCTGGTCTGCCCACGTTTATCATATAGTAACTAAATCACGTTAATTGATAGGTATTTTGAAATGTTTACAATTTTAAACTAAACAGACGTGTCCTCGAATCACTGTATTTTTCTTTCATTAGACCTACTGTGGGATATGCTAGTGTGGTCTGGGATGGATGCACACGATGGGACCATGATCTTCTTGAAAGTAATCAGCTGGATGCAGCTAGAGTAGTTACAGGAGCTTTAAGACATACAAGTCACCCTGAACCGTACGCTGAAACGGGTTGAGAAACCGTCGCTGAACGTAGAGAGAAGCACAAACTGATACTCCTGTATAAAACAATGAATGGATTTACTCCAGCATATCTGCAGAATTTCATCCCACAAACAATTTCAGAACGAACTCGATGCAACATCAGATCAAGACATGAGATCAATTCCTTCTATGCTGAAACAAACACTCTCTACAAATTCTTTCTTTCCGGTTACTATTCGAAATGAAACCTCCTTCCGTTTTCTACTAAAACTTCCGAAAATTTTGATGAACTCAAGAAAAAATTAAACAAAACACAACCTTAATACACGGAACTATTTAACTTTGGTGATGGGAAAATCAAAATAATCCATGCTAAATTGAGAAAGAACTGCAGCAGTTGAATAGCAATCTATTCAAGATGGGTTTGTTAGAATATCTGCTTTGTTCCTGTCGAGACTCGTCTGAGGATGCCTTTCATTTTTTCTTCCAGTGTAACAAATATATTTTGCAAAGAAATGATCTACAGACGAAAATAGCGCTTTTAGCTTCATTCAACATAAAAGCAGTGCTATTTCGAACATCAACAAAAATTGATTCAAAGAATACGGAAATTTTCAATCCTGTTTACTATAACATAAAACCAACTGGAAGATTTGATGTTTGACATCCATCACATGGAATAGGCCTACGTGCCCTTTGTTAATTTATGTTATACTCACAAACTGGCTTACCCTCCCTTCCTTCTTACCACAGTCCGTAATGTCCTGTTTGTCACCTATTTGTTATCTAGATGCTATCCATTTACTTGTTTGTGTCGCTATTTATGTGCAAGAGGCCTTCATGTAGGCATTGCCCGTTGACTAAGTGTTTATGTAATAAGACATGTTTAAACCAAAAGAGAGAGAGAAATGGGTCACATCCAGAGGGTAATAAGTTGGAATAGCCATAACAACTGATCATCAAGCTGTGATAATTGCAAAAGGTGGACCAAGTCACCGTAACTAGTACAGATCGAACTAGAAAAGATGATTTGCTGCATAGCAAATCAGTGTGTGTGTCTTCAAAGCATATTGGTGTGGCAATGTGCACTATTCCATAACACAGGAGTACAAGTTGCAATGGCATCTCTATCTATTACAACGTTGAAGTTATTCAAGATTTAAAATTTTTAATCGTGCTATTTAGCAAAATTTAAATTGCTACAACTTTTATTTTTAATTCATTAGGTGCGCAATGGTCAACAACCGCCTAGTAGAAGTTGGTCACATGTAGATTGCGCAGTGTTACAATACCCAAAATTTAAACCCAACATGAACCAAATCGGATGAAAATTGACCAAGTTATGGCAAGATGAAACTTTCAAAGGGCCAAATGACCTTAATCTTTGCCCTTTCGAGGTTGCATGTTCTTATAAAAATGTGTAGTTTTGCAATACCTACAATTTGAGTCCAACTTGATTAGAATTGGATGGAAATTGGCCAAGTTATGACTGGATGAAACTTTCAAAGGTCCAAATAACCTTGACCTTTGACCTTTAGAGGTCACATGTAAACTTGGAAATGTGTAGTATTACCATAGCTACCATTTGAGCCCAACATGATCAAAATTGGATAAAAATTGACCAAGTTATGGCTAGAAAAAAGGTACCATGGAAAGTGGCCTTTGACCTTGAAATGACCTTTGACCTTGAGATGACCTCTACCTGAAGTGAACCTTGATATCAGAAATGGCATTTTGGCTTGAAATTGAACTTTGACCTTGACATGACCTTTGACCTTGACATGACCTTGACATTTGAGATGACCTTTACCTTGCTATGATCAAACTCCTATACACTTGGAACCACATCTACTATAGTATATAAGATTTTGAAACTTTAATTAGGCCTCATTTGCATAATTTTGAAAAGCATGATCTCTCATTATAAAAAGGCCAGACTTTATCTATAGAAGTATAATTGTGCCAAGTTTGGAGTTTCTACATGTAATACTTTTCAAATGAAATGTCGGACAAATTTGCCTGTAAAGAAAGAAAGAAAGAAAGAAAGAATTCCTAGAAAAACAGAAAAGTGTGTATCGACACACACACTTTAACGAGACAAGGCATGGCAGTAAAATATCATGCAAAAATCTATATATACAATGCATGGCAACAGGAAAAACGCGCAACATCCCAAACCTTTCTGCTAGGCAAACGAATTCCCAGATCGTGTTCCAGACATGTGGTTGCGTCAGGTGCAGAAATAGGATGACGTAAATTATCTGCATGTTCATATAATGAATAGCATGGCTACAAGTTAAACTCTATTTTTTTTTTTTTTTTGACAAAAATTTACAGAATATGAAATGTTTGAGAACTGCAATTGAGTGCAGACGATTTGGAGGATATCGTCTTAACTACGTGACATACTCGTCTCTAGGACACACACACACACACACACACACACACACACACACACACACACACACACACACACGGGTTAGCTTATGGAGAGTGAAGAGTTCAGACTGCGGAATAGGATAATGACTTCTCGGAAGTTGTTCTGGACAAAAAGACAAAAATACAATACTCTCTCACACGCACACACACACACTCACGCGCCTACACACACACACACACACACACACACACACACACACACAGTGACACACTCACACACACAGTGACACACACACAGACACATCGCATTCATGAGGACAATTTTCCTCCAAATTTTGGGATTTGAAAGCTTGTGCATGAACAATGATTTGCATTTTTTACAACTTTCTTAAGAAAGTGGTCCCAACATCCTCCACCAAGAAATCTTAGACCCTCTTTTGTTCATGAATATAACTATACTGAGTATGCAGACATTTTAATGTTATCTCAGAGCGGCACACAAGACTGTGTTGATGGAATTATTTTCAAGACAAGGAATCCTTTCTCAAGGTTTGCAGTCTTGCTACGTGGACAGGGACCACAAGGTGTGGCAGAGTCTAGTTACATAGTTCAAACTGAAACAAGGACTCACGTGTGCAAAGGTCTTGAAGATTTTATGCATGGTGACTCTATTTAAACCTGAGGACCAATATACGAATCAACATTTATTTCAATGAAAAAAAAGTTTTGTTCAGCCAATGTACAGTGCCACGCGGTTGTTGAAGAAATCTAATCATCAGTTTTGACGCAAGGTAAATTATTGAAACGCAGATTCTTTAATCCAATGAAACTGAAGAGCCACTCGGTAACCAAATTATAGTGTAAAGATTCCATATATGTCTATATGTGAATTTTTAAAACCGACAACGTGCTTTCAGCAAAGAGCCTTTGTCGTTCATCCGCCCCAATATATATATATATGTATATATATATATATATATATATATATATATATATATATATATATATATATATATATATATATATATATATACATACATATATACTATTTTATAAAACTAATTAAGTTATCAAAATAAGCCTAAAACGTCACAGATCAAAAAAACTTTACATCCAACAGGACCTACCCTTCAGCAGTTTAGAAAGTTCTATACATACAAATGTAGAAACACACACACAGACACACATCTGTACATGCATACACACACATACATACATACATACATATATACATACCTACATACACACGCACGCACACATACATACATACACACACGTACATATATATATATATATATATACATACATATATATGTATACATACATACCCACGCACATACATACACACACGCACATACATACATGCATACACATACATACATACGTACACACATACATACATACATACATACATACATACATACATACGTACATACACTAGGCCAGTTTTTATTAAAGTGTTTGTGTCAACACACACTTTTTTTGTTTTTCCTGGAGTTCTTTATTAAAGTGTGTGTGTCAACACACACTTTTCTGTTTTTCCTCGAGTTCTTTCTTTCTTTCTTTCTTTCTTTTTCCTTTCTTTCTTCTTTCTTCTTTACCAGCAAATTTGTCGGACACTTTTCTCGGACACTATTATAGTTAGAAACTCTAAACTTGGCATGATTGTTCCTCCATACAAGAAGTTTGACCGGTTTATAGAGATGTTTAAAATTATGCAAATTAGGGGCATTTGAAATTTTAAATCATGAATATTTTCAAAAGTATAATCGATAGAGATGTCATTCAAACTTCTTCTAGGGGGTTATTGACCATTGTGCATGTAATGAATCTCAAGCAAAAGTTGTAGCCATTTAAATTATGCTAATTAGCAGCTTTTGAAATTTTAAAACTTGAATATTTTCAAAACTATTAAAGATAGAGATGTCATTTCAACTTTTACTAGGGGGGTGTTGACCATTGCGCATGTTATGAATCTAAAACAAAAGTTGTAGCAATTTAGATTATGTTAATTAGCAGTATTTGAAATTTTCAATCTTGAATATCTTTAACACTATAATAGAAAGATATGTCATTCCAACTTCTTGTGGGGTGTTGTTGACCATTGCGCACCTAATGAATTAAAAATAAAAGTTGTAGCAATTTGAATTATGCTAAATAGCACCATTAGAAATTTTAAATCTTAAATAACTTCAAAGCAATAAAAGATAGAGACGCCATTCCAACTTCTACCCCTGTGTTATGGAATAGTTGTACATTGCCATACCAATATGCTTTGAAGACACACACACTAATTTGCTATGCAGCAAATAATCTTTCCTAGTTTTATTCTGTCTTTGTGTGGTTTTCTTTGTTTCAACCAGGATTTTGTTCACTGATTTATTTTACTCTGTCTTTGTGTGGTTTTCCTTTATTTAGTCAGGAATTTTTTCACTTATGCCTCAGATTTGGGTGATTCCTCATACATTTTAGAGTCTTTGCACGTCTCTAAGAATGTCCTAATGGTGTTCAGGGCGTGACCCACATCAATAGGCTTAGGTATGAGTACTTCCACGATTACATCATCTGATTCATCTCCAATTATGGTGCCCGCTTAAACAAGTACAGGTATGAATGCCCCTTTAGGGTGCCCACTGTCCACATACGACAGGTGCCCACTTAGCGGAGGGTCCATTAACATGGTACCTTATGGGGGAAAAACGGGACCGGGCAAAAGTGCCCACTAAACACTGGTGGCCACTGAGAGGAGGTGCCGATTCGCATGGGCTTTACTGTAACTTGATTGGATTCAATTTCGCTCACATGCCCTTCAAGTGTGACGATAAATAAGTCAGCGACTGAGGTCCCGGAGTAGGTAAAAAATGTTGGGACCCCAGAGATTGACATTAGAGTGATGAGATGTTTTCACAGGCTGCTGCTCTCCATCCCACTATTCTGTGTCTGTCTCAGTATTAGCCCAACTGTCAATATTTCTTGTTTTCTGACAACTCAATTGGGCGAAGTCTTGCTGGGTCGAGCCATTACAGATCTTATCGGCAACCGTTCTCGTATGGTTCAAGAAGGACTGGTTGGTTGGACACCAATGGGTGAGCTGATGCCAGTCACACGCTGAATGTACCTGTACCAATAATCACAATTACATTGGGATTTTATGCATACGTCGCAGACTCCCCTTTTCACGGTCAACACCACATAAATGGGCCCCATGCGTACTAATAGTGAGCACCATTTCAAACCCCTATCATTTGTGTTTGTGTCCAATTCGCGTGCTGGCTTCGCCCGAATCCATCACGTGGATTGGTGGGTGGCATCTATTAAACAGTCTTATTTATTTGCTCTCTGAGTAGGTCTTTAACCGATTTCGATCGCACTTTGTCATAGCTCACGATATAATTCATCTATCGTTGAAACACTGACGTCTGTCAGCCAGTCAACTGAAATGGAGCGACGCAACAAGCAGTCAGATATTTTCCCCAGAACTTTTCCTGAAACTGTTGAAACTCTGCACAATCAATTTTGTACCGAAACAATGAATCGCCAAGCGGCTTCAGACAAGATATCAAAGAAGACAGTCAAACGAAAGTCTACATACGTGCCACATCGAGACAAAGAGGCTAGCCTGGTGGAAAAAAGGAACGCAAGAGAGAGAAAACGAGTTGGAACTGTCCATCACGCCTTCCAGAACTTGAGAGAACTGATTCCATTCGAGAATCACAAGAAAAGACTATCTCAATCCAAGATTCTTAGAATTGCAATTGAATACATCAATCTGTTACAAAGTATGCTGCAGGAGTATGATGCTCACTTCAAGCTTCCCGTCTCGGCTCACAACGTCCGCTCTGACTGCCAACCACATTCACAGCTGTCTCCCGAAAATGCCATGAGCGGCATAGAAACATCTTATCAATCTACCTGCAAACAGGCAAGTATCATGGCTTTCCATAAGCAGAAGAAAAAAAAGCTACATTCTCTCTGCTTTTATTATTTAATTTTATTATGTTTTTTTAATTATTAAAACATGTTCTTCAGCAAACATATACACGTGTAAACGACTCTCTTATTATCAAACAATTCTTCAGGTAGCCGAAAAGGGTAATTCCTCAGCAAAAGAGGATGTGGATTTGTGACACTTTGTGTTGCTCCCCAAAGTGGTGGTGATATGGAGTGCTGGTGATTTTAGTGGATTTTTCGATGCGATATGACACCTCGAGCTGTATAAGGGCATGTATATGGTATGTGTACACAGATAGAAGTCTTCATTAATATTCGTTACACCTGTATCTTGCAAAAACTGTGGAATGATATGTCGTACATGCAGATGATCCAGTATTGCCAAAATGTCGAAGAATGCAATTTAAGATTACACAAAGAATACAGTGATATTGAGCGCCCAGATTCCCAGTATATGCCATATGGAAAAGAAATAGAGACCAAACGAAAATCAACTAAAAACACTGAAATTAACTGCTCATAAGTTGTAATAACTGACAGGAGATCGGGTAAATGTGTGAAAATTTTCCTGGAACGTGCACGTGCACTTTATATTAAAACGTCTTGGTGGGGAAAAAGGTCAAGATACCTCAATTACAAATTCTTCGTTGTATGTTATATCCTATCATACAAAGAAGTTAAAAGATATGAAGTCCGCCCGATTCGTTCTGAATTGAAAACAAAAACAAACAAGCAAGCAAAACCCACGCATGTAAGTTGAGCCGTTCAACGCCTGGCCGACAACACCCACCAACTGTCACAATCAAGCTTCCATCATGACTGCAAATGACCAAATTCATAACATTTACATTTACATCGTAAATGTTTTCCCTCAGTGTACTCAAAATTTAAAATACCACATAAAAGTGGTCAAGTCATACAAAACCTATCATCTCTTACACCCATCCATAACACGAATGCAGACGACAAGACCAAAATAAATATGAATGGCCAAACCGCGTTGTCAGAGATCTGATGAGTTTGGCACTAAGTAGCCCCTTTTATATAAGTGATCATGAGTCATGATTCGGGTTTCTTAAGAAAAGGCTATTCTCCCGAGTGATTTTATGTGCCGTGTAGCATATGCCCGCCTACCCGCCCTTTCTAAAACATCATCGCATACACAACATACGCGCACCCCATCTCGGCCTCCTTGTTTGTTTGTTTGTTTGTTTGTGTTTGGGGTGGTTGGGGTGTTTTTTGTTTGTGCTTTTTTTACAGTTCAATCAAGCCTCTTTCCTCATTTTCACTGTTGTGTTTTCGTCCATGGGTGAAACAAAAAAGACATTGCCTAAAGAAAGAGAGATACCATTATTGACAATTAATTACGCATTTCTCAGTAACTGAATCATGTGCCCAACATCTCGTGGAGTACCAGAACAGCGTCAAAATATGTAAGGTTAAAAACAAGGTATTATTCTGCTCAATAACTGTTTTGTTTGATAAAACGAAACTTGGCGACTTTATCTTAATTGAAGAACGCGAAAAAACATTTTCCGTAACAGCATAATGTCATAATAGGTTATGTAAAGAGAAAGACATGAACATTGTTCACTTTCTGGCCATGCATATGAAGAATTCTAGTTAACGTGTTGTAAAATCTGATTTCGCTTTTACTTGGGCATCCGAAGATTTGAATGTTAATGAATTTTGTTGCCTTCTCCAAACATTTGGAAAGTAAGTATTTTTTGTAGTTCTCTACTTCTCGTGCTATATCATTTACCTTTTTCTTTTGTTTGTGGGTTTTTTTTTTGCAATGTAATGGCGTGGAACTTTTAAAGGACGAAGTGGTTATACTTTTTGCTGCCCCGTGGAAAAAAAATCCCGTGTATACCTTTGATAATTGCGCTACATCGAGGCCGAAGATCAGTGGGTCAGTTTAGTGTAAAAATACATTCAGCCTATATAGATTGTATGCTTGCTCATCAAATACATGACGAATTGCCTACAGTTTGAAAACAAGGATCTTATCGCAGGCACTTACGGAAGAAACCCCTATTGTATTTTAGATTGATAAAGCATATATATTGAAATTTGTATAGACTCTGGCAAGTTTATTATGAACCTGCGACCCGGGATGAATTCCATACGTGGGCATGAAGTGTAGCCCTGCGTCCGATGTTTTATACTTGTTTATCGCAGAAGCAGTATTATTAATCTTATTATGTGGGTTTTGACTGCTTTTATGGGGACGAGATTTTTGTTATTGTGTGCGTATGTGTGTCTTATTAGTTTGTTTCCTTAAACTTGAACAAATAAGGAAGAAAAAAAATACACTGCTTATGTATATTTTAATATTGGCCACGCCTCTTTGCAATCCATGCAAAGTATATGAGTTTTTTTGTCGCGCCTGCTCTATATCATAAGTTTTGGACCATGTCTCTGCATATTGATTTATCTTCGTGTGCACAATTCGTTTTGCAAAGTAAACCAGGTTTTGTCGTTGATAAAACTGGGTGGTATATGTAACTATATCTGACTTATTCCTCTTATGTCGGTGAAAGTACCATTCCAACTATCTCCTGTGATATCGTGTGATTTATGGAGAACTTGTGTGGTCAGTCTCTTTGCCCCGTTCTGTTGTTCCCCTGGTTGCTAATTGCTACCATCTTGTTGCCATCCGCTTGGCGTTCCTCCTGTTACTTTGAGACAACATAATGGATTCATTGCCAGCCTCCCAATGAAACATCTGCTGTGTGTCTCTTAATCATTACCTGTGGCTGTCTCGTCTCGTCACCCGCCATGTTCAGGTACACTGCACTTTATTGTTGAACTCCACAGCAGATTTCGCAATTATTTTTTCTTTCTTGATGTCCCTTGATCCGAAAATTCGCAGCACGTGTCGGAATCAACACTCCTTTACTCCTATGCTGTGCGAAGAGGGACCAGGGGGTGCCCGTACGCTGGTACCGGTAATAATTTTTTCCCCAGTACAAGGTACAGAAAGTTACAAAATTTAGAAATAATGGATGTTACGAAGTACTGAAAATGAAAGGGCTTCAAGTACATACAAATACCTAATGGGCCAGTTCGGAAAACCCCTTCACCCATTTACTCTTTTATCCACCCCACCCCACCCCCGCATTTGTGTGATCATCAAGTGCTCATTTATATTCATGACTTAGCCTTATTGTACGTTTTGCTTTCATTTTGTTGCAGGCTCAATTGTCATCGCAAAAAGTTGTGTGCGCATGGCAGTATTTTCACGGGAAAGACGACTGCAAATCTGATCATTCCCTTTTTGAAATAGGCCTGCATGCCCCGTTAGGGAACTAATAGTGTTCAACCGGCCCACAGACGAACCGCCATTGAGCAATAAGAGGGAAAGTCAAGTACCTATTTGTTTTCAAAAAGGATGTACGGCACGGAGATGCTTCGAAGATGACCATTTATCATTGCGGTTATGCGCCTCATCAATTGCTTTCTTATGATTCCACCAACCGGGACAAAAGTGTTTATGTCCTTGATGTTAACGCAGGATCTTCTGAGAGACTCGCACGTTTTTGGTATCAGACTATTCCAGAGAAACCTTCACAAGTTTTTGTGCACCAAACAAATCTAAGAAGCCCCTACTATTTGTGCACCACAAAGACCCACACAAGAATCACTTCAGTGGACTATTTTAAGAGATCCACAAGCATTTTCGCACCAGGTCATTCCAAGACTGCCACAAGCAGTTGTGCACCATGTTATTCCAAGAGACCCATAAAGTATTTATGCACCGTGTTATTTCAAGAGACTAATAAAGTATTTATGTACCATGTTATTCCAAGAGGCCAACTAGTAATAATGCACCCGACTCTTCCAAGAAGCAACAAGTATTTAAGCATTTGACTATAAGGAGATGCACACACGTATTTGTACACGTGATTGTTCCTAGAGACCCACAAATGTTTATGCAAGCAGCTTTTCTAACTTGCACACAAACAATACGAAAGTTTATGTTCCTCATAAATTACGAACTGAAAATAGCTTGTTCGTCATCACAGAAGAATTAAAAGAATTTATACATCTCTTAAACTATGAACTGAACCATGTAATGAGCCAAAAACTGTGTTTGTCACTTCAGAAATTACCTAAGTGTACTTAATCCAGATATAATCATGTGATAGTTTTTTTTCCTATCACGTATGCCTATTATTAAAATATCTTAATCTACCTCATCTGAACAAATAAAAATATATTATGCAGGGAACCTTAAGCTGCACTCACGTGTTTATTCGTCCCATGAATTAAATTTATCATATTTTAAGATAGTTTTGGACTTATTAATCCACACGCCATTGTCACTTCAGAAATTACCTAAGTGTACTTAATCCAGATATAATCATGTGACAGTTTTTTTTCTATCTCGTAAAAGTCTATTATTAATATTATATTAAATCTACCTCATCTGTACAAATAAAACACATATTATGCATGGAAACATTAGCTGCTCTCATGTGTTTATTCGTCCCATGAATTAAATTCATCATGCTTTTAGTTAGTTTTGGACTTGCATGTATTTATTTACACGCAATCAAATATCCTAGAAAATAGTTTCTCGGGAAGTTCCATGTTTCTCGAGTGGATTTGAATAGACTGACAATATGAGCTACCAACTTTCACCGTTTCCGAGATGCTGATAAGTATTTACTGTATGAATCAAGTTCCAAAATACGCCCTAAAATTGTTTAATGATTATGTTTAATATCGCTTGCTGCTTCTCAGTGGCCTGAATAGATTGATATTATAATAAACGGCTGTATATTCGTGCCACGGAAGGAGACGTAACCTCGGCGAAAGATTTGGCAGAATACTTATCAATGTAAGAGTTAAGATCAAAAAGTATTTTCAACTTATTTGTAGATTTTCTAGGGAGAAAAACATGGTTTTGAATAATTAACGATGTCAGACATTGCAGTAATTTAATTATTTCGTGTGCGAGTCGTTCAATGCGGAATGTTACGTAGCATGTATTGAATTGTGAATTACATTTACACAGAAAACAGTCACAATCTGCCGACGCTAATATTAAAATGTGTAGATGCAGGAAGACGGCTGGATCAATCTGTGTAGAACTGATCTGAAACAACGTACAGCATATAATTATGTTTGAAGAATTTTAACACGATTATTACAAATGCACCAACGATAAAACGATGCATTAGAGGGAAGAGGGGAAATGGCATTTTCATGATAAAAAAAATCCTAGAAGGTACTGACTTAGCCCATGCAAACGAAAGCAGCCGATATAAGTCATGGTTACCTTGACGGATCTCATCTGAGGTTCTCATTATGTCTGTGTGCCAACACACACGTTGTTTTTCTAGGAATTCTTTCTTTTTTCTCTGTCTGTCTGTCTGTCTGTCTGTCTGTCTGTCTGTCTGTCTGTCTCTCTCTCTCTCTCTCTCTCTCTCTCTCTCTCTCTCTCTCTCTCTCTCTCTCTCTCTTTCTTTACAGGCAAATTTGTCCGACATTTCATTTGAAAACTTCACGTAGAAACTCCAAACTTGGCATGATTATACTTCCATAGATGAAGTTTTGAGTTTTTGTAAAGAGGTTCAATGGTTTTGAAAATTACGGAAATAAGGGTCATTTGAAAATTTAAATCTTGAATATCTCCGAAACTATATAGGTACAGGAAACCAATCGAACCTCAATTAATATGTTTGTAACACTGCACATTTTTGTAATTTACGTGTGACCTCTAAAGATCAAAGATCAAGGTAATTTGGACCTTTGAAATTTTCATCCAGCCATAACTATGTCAATTTTCATCCAATTTTAACCATATTGGACCCAAATTGTAGGTATTGCAACACTGCATTTTTTTTGCTCTTACATGTAACCTCTAAGGGTCAAAGGTCAAGGTCATTTGGGCCTTTGAAATTTTCATGTAGCCATAACTATATCAATTTTTATCCAATTTTGATCATGTCGGGCTCAAATTGTAGCTATTGTAACACTACACATTTTTGTGATTTACTTGTGACCTCTAAAGTTCAAACATCAAGTTAATTTAGACTCCAATTTAATTATTATTTAATTTATCTCCAAAGGTCAAAGGTCGAGGTCATTAGGACTTTTCAAATTGTCATCTAGCCATAACTTCGTCAATTTTTATCCAATTTTGATTCTGTTGGACTCAAATTGTCGCTATTGTAACATTGTACATTTTGATTATTTACATGTGACCTCCAAGGGTCAAAGGCCAAGGTCATTTGGACCTTTGAAAGTTTCTTCCAGCCATAACTTGGTCAATTTTCATCCCATTTTAATCATGTTTGACTCAATGTGTAGGTATTACAACATTGCATGTTTTGTGATAACATGTAACCTCTAAAGGTCAAAGGACAATGTCATTTGGACCTTTGAATGTTTCATCGAGCCGTAACTTTGTCAACTTTTATCTGGTTTGGTTCATGTTGGGCTTAAATTGTAGGTAACACCACGTTTTTGTAATTTACATATGATCTCTAAATGTCAAAGGTCAACGTCATTTGGACTTTGAAATTTTCATCCAGCCATGAGCTTAATCGAATAAGACGTACTACAGGACAAAAGTTATAGCAATTAATATTTGCAACTTTTGAAGGCACACAGACAGATTTGCTTTGACGCAAATCTTCTTTTCTAGCTCACAGTGTACTCTTGAAATTTGTCAGCAACATTGAGGTGGACATTTTACCACCACCCTGGGTTTTGGTCGGTTTGGGGGTGGGTGGGTGTTAAAAGACAATGTTTTCTCGCGAGGTAGTCTTCTGAATTTCATGAAACTAAAAAAAAAAATGATAACAATAAATAAATAAATAAATAAATAAATAAATAAATAAATAAATAAATAAATAAATAAATAAATAAATAAATAAAAAATAAAAAAATAAAATAAACTAAAAACAAAAGAAGAATCTGCTTCACATGTGCAGGCAATTAATCGCATAATTTCGAATCCCATTTTAATTCTGCAATACTTCCCTTTTCTGTTACATAATATTTCTTGCATAATTCAAGTATTTCATTATTTGAAACACAAAATTTAAAATATATGACATCGCAAAAATCCCCTGATCACGATTTGTGCTTGAATACCGGTAAAAGGTATCACCACTGGACATTCCAGAAGATCCGCCCCTGTTACCGGTTTATGTGCAAATGTGAAGATTTGATTACACCCAATCTTCCTCAATCTTTGACACTGTCGACTCAACAACGATTTGCCCTTTGCCACAAATTGCCTTTCTTATGGAACGAGGGCTGCACCATAATTACCTGCAACTTTTTGCCCATTTTACCGATGTTTTATAGATTCAGTCAGGTTCTGTACGAAACTCATCAACACGAACGTGCTTTATTGTTTCTGTGGCACGTCGAAGTCGACAGGCAAATGTTTTGTGCTGGGCATTGATCAGAACCAGGGATAGTTTTTGTATCTACTGCCTGTATTTGCCGGTATTGTCGTGACCGCCAGAAACATGCAAAGGTTCAGGAATGGCAGGTCAACTGTTGAGTGCGATTGGTTGTCGTCGTCGTCGTCATCATCATCATCATCAAACAAAAATGAAGCGAACTTCCTCAATGTGTTTGTACACATAGAATAGAAATTGGCAATACAAGGACAGAACATGGAGAATACAGCGCTTGGTTAACGGATTCATGGCATTGATGATATGAAAGTGTAGCGGGACATTAGATTTTTTGGAAAAAAAAAAACAACTATATCAGCTATTATCGGTCATGTATAATCGTAATTTCCTCCAGAAAGACAAATATTCCTGCCTTTTTACTATAAAAAGACACATTCAAGAACATTTAAAAAGTAACATTTTGTTCATAGCTAAATACGGGTAAACAAAATTTTTTTTTTTTACTTTTCCTCTCCTTTCGTATCATTTTTTAAGACAGGTAAGCAATCTTTTCTTTTTTCTTTCCCCCTCCTCTCTTATTGTTTTATATTACTTAACACAACTTTGTGTTATTTTATTTTATTTTTTGAGAAAGTCAAACCTTGGTTCATCCCCTTCATTCAGCCCCATAGCGGCTCTTGGATCAAGTTCTGTAACACACACACACACACACACACACACATACACACACACACATATATGTATGTATGTATATATATATTTATACACACACACACACACACACATATATATATATATATATATATATATATATATATATATATATATATATATATATATATATGCTTGTATGTCCTATTACTACCAAAGGCAAGGCTAGCCAACATGTACTCTCGATACATTCACAAATGATGTACTTCCTTCCACACTTAATTACAACATAAAATCAGTGACGCCTTGTCGAAAGAAAGGTTTTTTCCGCGTAAGCGGCATGTGACATGTATTCCCGATACATTAAAAAATTGATGTCCTTCCTTCCGTACTTAAATACTACAAAAACTCTATGACGTTTTGTCGAAAAAAAGGTTTGTTTTCCACGTAAGCGGCACGTGATCACTCGCCAACAATAAGATGTGCAGAACAAGACTCCCACTCAATACAGTGTGCATTTTCGTTAAATTATGTCACATGTTGATCACGTTTCACCACATTATAATTTGAATTTATCAAACTGAATATGATCTTGATAGAGAGCACCTGATTGCCATCAGAGGCAAGTAGAGATGATTTTCAGACAGTCACATGCGATATTGCCACCGCGTAGATGGCTTTTGCACGGATCTTGGCTTCATCCGTACTAAATGGTGTAAATAGCCAGATCTTGGCAGCAATTCTGATACGACCCTCATCAAAAAAGAAAGAAAAAAAAATGTTCAGGAGACAACCACCCATGTGTTTTAGTGCAGTTTTGCTTGAGACCGTATCAAATGATGACAATGATGGAGCGTGTATGTTCTGTGTGACTGCTTTCCCTCGTGGTCCTAGTGAATGCTTATTAACCTGCAGGAGTCGTAACTTCAATCAGATATTACACGTATACCTAGCGACAAGAAACACCAGGACCAGACCTACCTAGACTGCAGTACTATTAGTGAAGAAAGTGCGTCTAAAATTAGCTGTTCTTCGAAAACCTCATAAAATGATACAGTACCACCTACGACTACAAAGGACAGTACACCACGGTCCTCGTTTCATTACCTTTTGTTATATCCCTAAAATTCAAATATTTTTGATGTTAAAGACAATTATCAAGTTTCAAGCAGGGCGTCTGCATGCAAGCTGGCTTTTCCCTATCAACTGCCCGAGTACAATAGTGGACGACAAGTAGGCGTTACCGAGTGAAACGTTAGAAAACATAATTATGTGACGGTATGACGTGGTGTACTTCAAACTCCTCGTTACATAGCCACGACGAAAGGAAGGTTATCTAATTATAATCATTATTGCGACATGCCTTTTAAAACAGTGCCCTTATGCCACCATGTTCAACTGTGTTGGTAGCTTTGATAACCTCCTTGCCACAGAGTGAAGTGTGCAGCAACACAGATTTCGTAATACTTCTTCTCAGCAGGATTTGTTGAAAAAAATGACTGTAGATGTATAGAGTATGGCCAAATCTCTCTCTCTCTCTCTCTCTCTCTCTCTCTCTCTCTCTCTCTCTCTCTCTCTCTCTCTCTCTCTCTCTCTCTCTCTCTCTCTCTCTCTCAAGACGAGGGTGTCATGGGTACTGCCACACTGTGGCATGTTATAACTTTAGGTCTTTACCAGTTGCCTTCCTTCCGAACTTGCATGGGGTTCTCAATTACTTTACTGTACATTGCTGAAATATTAATCTAAATATTCATGTGAGTTCGGTTTTATTTTTTGAAGGGTTCAGCAAAGTTGCAACAAAAATTTATACTTGGTGGACAGGATTTGATGGTGACCGCCTGTTAATATCTCGAACTCGCTGTTTTTATCAATATGAGGATTCAAAACAAACATTGAGCAGGGTTCCAAATAAACAGGATCGCATCGCTATTTACCTTAAAATAAACAACTTGTCGTCTACCTAAAATGAATAATACATTGCCATGTGGTGCGAATCAAGTTTAACCCTTTAAATTTTTTTTGTGTCCAATTTTGAGTCAACCGTTGCTGTGTTTCAACACGGAAAGAAAGTGGGCATCTATACCTTCGTCTTCTGTTTTGATACTGCAAAGTCTGAGAATCTTGTGATGTCCCCAGTAGCCCCAGGCGGTTGATCAATGTGCCCTGGAAGGATACAGCATTTGACGCTGCTATGTGCAGAACCTACAGAAACAACTTAAGTGTTCAAAGCCAAGGGTGCCGGCGGCATCAGCAGTGCCGAGAAAAGTGAAAACAAGTCAACAAGATTAGAATGGAAACGAAGATGTCCATGATGAATGGCTACCTATAGAGATGGACTCCAGGGGCGTTTTCATCCCAGATATCAGCTGTGAACTGTGCACCAAGTATTAGAAGGCCATTCGTCTACACAGAAATTTCGATCAAGCACTCATCGAGAAAAAAATGAATATAAATGATGTTCCATTGCCCGATTTAATGCATAATGATCATACAGTGGCAAGGTCGAGGAGAAAAGTGTAGGTAAAGTAAAAGTGGATAATCATTTGAAATATGAATAGCATAAATCAGCACAACACCAAGAATACGAAGTGCAAGTTAAAATGAATGTGTTGCACAAACGTTAACAGACAAGGTGGGTTCTGAATCCCAGCCCTCTTGGAAGAGTTGTTCTCAAGTACTTAGATACTTGCTGAATTTGTGGGTCTAATTCATTGTTAGAGCCTGTCTCTCCAGCCCCGCTGACGTTGTTAGCATATGCCAAATATAGCGGCACATGAGCTCCCAATTTAATTAACTGGAATTATTTGTTGAAATATATCTTTTGAGAAAGACATTCTGTCCTTTTTATCACATTGTCTCCTTTGTCATCCACTTCAATTTGTTGCCTCCGTCCTAGGGCACAGCAAGAGGGACGTGTTAAAAGTAAAGAAAAGTCTCATGAACATGATGACAAACATACCAAAGAAGCAATCAATGTTACGTTTCAGATTTTAATTTTAGTTTTGTATCTTGGGACTGGGACATATAAAGAGGCAAGGAGTAAAAGAAAGAAAATCAAGTGAGACTTTTCCTTCTTTTCTTTGGCATTGAAACCAAATATAGCATACATAAATATTTTAAAAGCTTCATTTACCCATAAGACCTGCGGTCGTCTTCGCCCCGCCTCTTAGTCCTCATTGACGCCTTTTGGTTTATCCTTGCATGTGCATTTGAAACATTTATTTAGACACCAGATCTATATGGATAATTCTGTTGGTTAAGAAATCCAACCATTTGTCGTGAAGAAAATTACACCTTCCAAATATTGAAAGTTCTCCCTCGCCAAGTACTTTATTTTTTTATGAAAAGTGAAGGAGTTGAATTTTATGTGGCACTTTGTGAAGAAAATTTGCCTTTGCGATGACGCAATATACACTTTATCCACAATTTTATCGTGCGGAATTGCGTCTCATTTGGTGGCCGGTCTTCGCCGGTGCAAATGGAACTAATCGAGTCTGTGACCACACTGATCATGCAGCAGCTGCATTGCCACGGAAGATGACCAAAGTTGGCGCTTAAGAAGTTTAGGCTGGTAAGGGATGCCTTTCAAAAGTCAGTGTGTGAAAATTACCACATAAGTGACTTGCTGAAGTTTCGGTCTCTGAGTACTGCCAGATTATAGTCTGTAATAAGAAGGCGTGCCATTTATTCTATCGGTGATTTGCTGTCTTGTGTTCAATTGTCTTAGTTCAGTGACGTCTACCCTCGTTTTGCCGTACAGTGCTTTACTTTCTCCTATTTTTTATGTGAAAGGGATTTATGTCGGGCTACCCTCTTGTTTCCGATTTTTTTAAGCAAAAAAAAGAAAAAAAAAAAAAAAAGAAAAGAAAAGATTTAAATCAAGAAGGCATGCCATCTTGCACGGTTGCCAACACCGGTAGTGTACGCTGCACTCTAAGACAAACAAAACAGTACGTAGCACCTCCCGCTGTGTGGCTTATGTGTATTCAAACTGTGGTCAAGTGCTTGTGTATTCCCCTCTTCTGAAGTTAGCGGCATGCTTCAGTGGTCATTATTAATCCTTTTAGACATGTAAGGGACTCAACAGATGGTTTTCAATGCGACTCTACACCTTCACGTATACCAAGCCTTGTTACAAATCACTAAACAGAATAAAACAAAAAGCCTGCTGCACACAGGCCTATGATTTCAAATTCAACTGGTTTTGAGTTTATATTTACACTGTCTTTGCGTGCAGCGTGCATTGCCGGTATTGGCTATTGGCAAACGCACAAGACGGCCTGCCGTAACAACTTCAACCAGTCGCTTATATAGGAATTTTCGAACAATGACTCTTAGAAAGCATCCCTTACCAATACCAGTCTAAACTTCCCAAGTGCCAGTTTTGTTGATCTTCCGTGGCAGCTACGGCAAGCCTGGTCAGTGCTGGGCACAGACTCAGCACCAGTTGCACCGGCAAACTTGACCGGCTTTGTCGTAGCCTGTGGCTCCTTCCAGTAAGACTGAATTTCTCTGCCCTTCTCCTTTCCTGACCCTACATCTCTCCCCACCCCCATACTCAGTGAGGTCCTCTGCGGGAAAAGGAACAGTTAAAACTGAGATCCAGCTTATTCTCTCCGTCGTTACTGCTGTTTTCTCTATCGCTATCCGCCATGGTATCACATTGACTCCCATCCGTGACGTCACGACCCAGAGTACGCCTGACAGCCAAAAACGAGCGAACTTGTCAACTTCGGGCCCATCATGGGCAACAAAATTCTTCTGCAAATAAAGTTATTTTCCTGTGCGAATATGGAAAGTTTTCTTCACAAAAGTGCTATAACACTCCAAGTCCTTCACTTTGAACAAAAATAAATTTGTTGGCTTTTGGGACCTTGAATATCAGCTTGACAGCTGACAACAGTTCAACACAAACAACGCCTTTTCAAAAGATATTTTTGTTCAGTGGTGAGCACGTGCCTCAAAGTGGGCCAACCCAACGTTCATTCATGAACATAGTTTAGTTTAAACGTATTTATTTAGTCTGGATAGCCCTATAGTGCATCGAGATGGCTAATACATGGGTTCTCCAGAACATGGAGACACACAGTAGGTATGTGCAAGACACACATGACAATACAAATGTTACCAATGTATTATATCTGTGTGAACTCTGTAATGATTATCAAAATTTGATTTCTTGTAAGATAAAAGTCAAACTAATATGAATTGAGTTCAATATTTACCTGTTAAAGAAAAAGGTCTGATACAAATAAATCTGCATAGTCCAACCGATGATCACCACAGTAACAGTAACGGAAACATTTGGTCGTTAAAGCGCCTGGCATCAATAATGTACTGATGGAGAGCATCACAGATCTGGATATGTAGGCAGTTAGAAAGCTCGTTACTGCCACGAAAAAATATTTCAACTAACCTATCACTACCAATATGAATTATATGATGCGGGCTAACCCCCGGAGCAATCAAAGGAATAACAGTGTTAAGTAATTTGTTTCTCTGAACGATGTAATAGGGACAGAAGAGTAGGGAAATGCTTGGAGTCTTCAGTGGGATACGAACAGGCACAGGATGGGTCAGGAAGAATGTTAACTTTGTGAAGGTCGGAGTTTAGTCCAGAGAATCCTAGGCGTAATTGCGTATGGCAATTTGGAGAAATGAATTCTCAAGTTGGCCAGAAATTTGATGGAGAAATGAATGCAAATGTACAAACTGAATCGACAACGTTTTCCCAGAATGCCGATCACTTATCTACACTTTTATAACAGCTGTACAAACACTGCTTCCAAGAAATATTACCAAAGTTCCACAGCTTGAATTTTTAGTTTGCATGCTTTCCAAAAATGTATACTTTATAGCACTTTTTAAGTAATTTTACAGTGTTATACACAGAAAGAATCAGTTAGCACTGACATCACCGATAACCTAACCAAAATCGTCAAGTTTGATCCGGCGATTGAAAGGTTATAATTATTTACTTGAAACATATTTGTTTTGTTGATGCTTTTTATAAGGGTAAAATTTATTAAATGTGTTGATTATTATACCAAGGATTCTATTTTAGGCTCCAACAGGAGGAGGGGGTACTAGATTAGATAGATAAGAAGGAGTCAGTTTGTGGTGCATTTTGCAAAAGAGGACAAGCTTGAAGTATTTACGTCTGTCTGCAACAGTTGACCACCCAAGTTCACGAAGTAAAATAACATGTGATGTATGTTTCAAGGAACCTGTACAAATTTTAGCGGCATTATACTGAATCGATTCCAAATCGATCAGACAGCACTTTACCACAGTAGTCGAATAAAACACAGCCGTACGAAAGGATTCGAGGGTCGTGGAACAATATAGTTTGACCAAGTATTTGCGTGACAGTTTATACTTGAACCTACGCAGCAAGGACATTCTTTGACCAGCTCTTTTATTTGCAGTGTGTTCTCAAGTTGGCCAGAAATTTGATGGAGAAATGAATGCAAATGTACAAACTGAATCGACAACGTTTTCCCAGAATGCCAATCACTTATCTACACTTTTATAACAGCTGTACAAACACTGCTTCCAAGAAACATTACTAAAGTTCCACAGCTTGAATTTTTAGTTTGCATGCTTTCCAAAAATGTATATTTTTATAGCACTTTTTAAGTAATTTTACAGTGTTATACACAGAAAAAATCAGTCAGCACTGACATCACCGATAACCTAACCAAAATCGTCAAGTTTGATCCGGCGATTGAAAGGTTATAATTAATTACTTCAAACAAATTTGATTTGTTGATGCTCTTTATGAGGACAAAATTTATTATATGTGTTGATTATTATACCAAGGATTTTATTTTAGGCTCCTTGGTTTTACTATGAAAAAAGGCTTCCAAGAAGAATGACTGCATTAGCCGTTAAGAATAGGAATTAAAAACCCGTTAAATATCAAGGATCCACAGGAACAACACACAGAGAACATCTTTATTTGGTCCAGCCGCAAGTTTCATTTCCCCAAAGTCCATTGCAGAGCCACGTGTTCAACAAATTAAGGTTTATAGGCACCCAGAAGCGTTGCTATGCAATTTCGAAGCAACTGGACAAGTGCTTTCGTGTTGTTGCATGCAGGTCATCAGAGGAGAGACCTGTTATAGTTTTCTTTGTTTCCTCTGTTTCAGAATGTTTACACATAATATTTGCTGTATTTGTATATAATATACAGCTTACTTTTGGTTGGATTTTCATTCACGCTACCATGGAAAAAATCCTTTATCACCTTACCTTGGATCTGAAATAGAAATTGGAGTCCATTTTAAAACTAATGCCACAGGATAATTTGGGATTTGTCAAGGATCAAAAAGACCAGCCGTGAATTTAAGACCTTTAAAGTCCATATTTTTTTAATGGAACTTTCAAGTGTTTACAGACAGTGTATGAATCAAGTCGACTGTATTATGCATCCAAGGTCTGCTATCTGTTATATTTATGTCTGCGTGTCAGCACAGACATTTTGTTTTCTTTCTTTCTTTCTTTCTTTCTTTCTTTCTTTCTTTCTTTCTTTCTTTCTTTCTTTCTTTCTTTCTTTCTTTCTTTCTTTCTTTCATTCTTTCTTTCTCTCTCTCCCTTCCTTCCTTGCTTCCTTCGTTCCTTTCTTTCATTCTTTCTTTCTTTCTTTCTTTCCAGGCAAATTTATCGGACATTTCATTTGAAAACCACTATACGTAGAAACCCCAATCTTGGCATGATTATGCTTCCATACATGCAGTATTGAGTTTTTGTATAGAAGTTCAACGGTTTTGAAAATTGTGCAAATTAGGGTCATTTGAAGATTTAAATCTTGAATATCTCCAAAATTGTTATAGGTTCAGAAAACCAATCCAAATTCAATGAAAATGTTTGTACCACTGCAGATTTTCGTAATTTACATGCGACCTGTAAAGGTGAAAATCAAGGTTAAAATTTTCATCCAGCTATAACTCTGTCAATTTTCGTCCAATTATAACCATGTTGGACCCCAATTGTAGGGATTGTAACACTGCATATTTTTGTAATTTACAAGTAACCTCTAAATGTCAAAGGTCAAGGTTATTTGGACCTTTGAAATTTTCATGTAGCCAACTCAGTCAATGTATATCCGATTTTGATCATGTTGAGCTCAAATTGTCGCTAATGTAACACTACACATTTTTCGTGATTTACATGTGACCATAGAGTTCAAACTTCAAGGTCATTTGGACCTTTGAAATTCTCATGTAGCCATAACTCACCCAATTTTTATCCAATTTTGATCATGTTGTTCTCAAATTGTAGCTATTGTAACACTGCACATTTTACTTATTTACATGCGACCTCCAAACATCAAAGGTCAAGGTTATCTGGACCTTTGAAAGTTTCTTCCAGCCATGACTCGGTCAATTTTCATCCAATTTTAATCATGTTGGGCTCAACTTGTAGATATTACAACACTGCATGTTTTTCTGATATCAGGTAACCTGTTAAGGTCAAAGGTCAATGTCATTTGGCCCTTCGAAAGTTTCATCTAGCCGTACATGCTTGAAACTTTCCCTTAGAACTGGAAGAAGTAGTTGTATATTCAGGACCAGTATGCAGTCCAGCTTTATCACTGATACACGATTAAGTGGAGAGGCATTTAAGTGACCCAGTACCAGACAACAGCCGGATGTTAATCATTTGCTTTCAAATGTTGTACCCTGCTGTTTTTGTCTGCATAATAAGCCTAATATGCATGTCAAGGAACAGATTAAAGCTTAACCTAGACCTCCTATTGTACCCGACCTGACCTTGCATCTACTAGGGGTATGGGGCCATCTTTTCTCTAAAGCAGTGTTTCCATCATGTAACTTGGTCAATTTTTATATGATTTGGTTCATGTTGGGCTTAAATTGTAGGTATTGTAACACTGTATTCTTTTGTAATTTACATTTGACCTCTAAATGTCAAAGGTCAAGGTCATTTGTACCTTGCATTTTTCACCCAGCCGTCAACTTAATGGGATTTGAAGTACCACAGGGCAAAAGTTGCGGGAATTAATACTTACAACTTTTGAAGGCACACAGACAGGTTTGCTTTAAACAAAATCTTTTCTAGTTGGCTCGTGCATCTTGTTCCTGTCATAGTGGTATCACTCGACAATTGAGATACTAAATTAATACCCTGGGATATAAACTGTATATTAGGTATTACACATGTTTGTATTTTACGTATTCTTTCGCACATACAAAAACATGTAACTTCTGTTGAAGTTATGTGTTTTTGTTTCAGATTTGGTGGGTACCTGTGGATTTTTAGTCCTTTTTCCAGGATCACAGAGAAACGTCCTCTTCTGTGTCACTGTGATATGAATATAGCCAATGGTTTGGTGCATTTCTAAACTGGGTCCGGTTGCATCGTAGTCAGTCATAACAATCTCCAGCTGTCTATATAATAATGGGCAGTGTTATACTGTTCAGTGATGAGGTAATAAGCAGTGGTCCCAGGAGGGTGTGGAGGGTGTCTGATCTCCATACTGAATGTGAGGATGGAATGACCCGGGTAGTCGTATGCACAGGTATCAAGACAGCGGTCCTGTTAATTCATTGCATGTAAGAATTCCTTTATGGCTTGAAAATGTTCTGCTTGTGTCCAGTTTACACTGCCCCCTGTCACAAGACCTCTGCCTGATGTGTGAGACCACCCTCTCATGAGAGACCTGTCTTAGAAATTTTGAAGTCTTTTGCTTTCCTTGCTAATTGACCTGTCACGAGGGATCATATGTCCCTTTTTTGTTGAAGTGTTAGGTAATCATTTCTGTCTGGTGACAGCTATAGAGGGACTATTGTATACCAATGGCCGATAGAGCTGAATTGGACATAACCTAAAATTGACCTGATAACTGCTTATTTCTTCTGTCTGACACATATGGCAATGCAAATACACGCTTTTGTGATTTATTGTATGGGCTGGAGGTGGGGAATGTGTTCAAGAAATCTGCATCAGGAATTATTATCTCACGGGGGGGGGGGGGATTACTTGGTCATTTATCCCCCCTACCCCCGCCCAACGGTGGAGGTTGCGTGGCCAGCTGATTTGATCACATGGAGGCAAACATATTATAGACTGTCATGCTTCACATTTTGACCCAGCTTGTCACACTCCCTGATGAGGGCTATACCTTATAGCAAAAACGTTTTGCTGGTTTGTTCTCAATTGTTTATCCTGGGTGAATGTTAAAAAATTTAGCTACAGCCATATAGTCAGTATTTCTTCGCTTTTGGGTTCATTTATCTGCTGATTCGCTTGAAAAAAACAAGGCTTTGGATGTCATGTCGGCAATGTGTTCATGGGAGCCTTAGGTTATGCTGACGATGTGGTCCTCCTAGCTCCCACATTATTCTCCATGTCAAAAATGTTAGATATTTGCTCCATTTACTCCTCCGAATATAATGTCTCTTTTAATCCTAGTAAAAGTAAACATATGACTTTTGGCAAAAGAAATCCCTCTGTGCGACTACTCTTTGATGAAAAACCAATTGAACATGTTGATAAATGTGAACATCCGGGTAACCTTATTGGTCTCAATTCTGGTTCCGATGGCATAAAAGTGCCATTAAGCGGTTTCAAACAGAGGTGAACATGCTCATGGTACATTTTTTAAAAGCATTTCCAGATATAAGGTACAAACTTTTAAAAACATTCTGCATGTCATTGTACGGATGTCAACTCTGGGATCTATACAGCTTGGCGTACGGCCGTTAGATACATATGGAGAATCGCGCACAGGACACACAATCGTCTGCTTCCTCTGATTTGTGGTGATCCTCCAGTCGAAACACAGATACTTAGACGGTTTATGAAATTCATTTCAAAGGTGGTAAACAATGACAATATAATTGTAAAAACATGCAGTAGTTTGGTGATTAATGGCAGCCAATCATCTGCGTCTAAATCTTTAAAGTTCAGAGCGTCAAAATATGGAATGGATAAGCGCTCACTAGTGTTGTCATGCTGGCGATCACTCTTCAGTTCTCAGGATAATGAGGACTTCAATCAAGATGATGAGTAATCTGAGGCGTTTATCCGCGAACTTTGTGAAGCAAGAGACGGCAAGCTTAAAACCAATCTCTCACGAGCAGAACTGAATGAAATTATTAACTTCGTATGCACATTGTAACGTTTGTCACCCAAAACAAGTCCATGTGGATAGGGTCATCTTGACCAGTGAACTGTATGAATGACTTACTTTTTATTCCTCTTAATTCATATATATACATTGTATACTATTTTTGCCATTTTCTTAATATATTGTCCCTCTTGTGTACGAATAAAAGATATATATATATATATATATATATATATATATATATATATACATATATATATACATATATATATACATATATATATATATATATATATATATATATATACATATATATATATATATATACATATATATATATATATATATATATATATATATATATATATATATATATATATATATATATATATATATATATATATATATATCTGTGGACTGGAAAGACATGTCCAAAACTAGAAAAGATGATCTGCTGCATAACAAATCAGTGTGTGTGTCTTGAAAGCATATTGGTATGGCAATATACAACTATTCCATAACACAGGAGTAGATGTTGGAATGGCATCTCTATTACAGCTTTGAAGTTATTCACTATTTAAAATTTCTAATGGTGCTACTTGGCATAATTTAAATTGCTACAACTTTTGTTTATAATTCATTAGGTGCGAAATGATCAACAACCCTCTAGTAGAAGTTGGAATGACATCTCTATCTATTATAGTGTTGAAGATATTCAAGATTGAAATTTTCAAATACTGCCAATTAGCATAATTTAAATTGCCGCAACTTTTGTTTTAGATTCATTACATGCGCAGTGCTCAACAACCCCCTTACAGAAGTTGAAATGACATCTCTATCTATAATAGTTTTGAAGATATTTAAGTTTTAAAATTCAAAATGCTGCTGATTAGCATAATTTAAATTGCTATAATTTTTGTGTTACATTCATTACATGCGCAATGGTCAACAACCCCCTAAGAAGTTGGAATGACATCGCTATCTATCATACTTTTGAAGATATTCAAGATTTAAAATTTCAAATGCCCCTAATTTGCACAATTTTAAACATCTTTATTCCTCTGCACAAAAAGGTCAAACTCCTTGTATGGAAGTACAATCATGGCAAGTTTGGAGTTTTTATGTATAACAGTCAGCGTCAGAGAAAAGTGACGGACAAATTCACCGGTAATGAAGAGAGAAAGACAGAGAGAAAAAGAAAGAAAGAAAGAAAGAAGGAAGGAAAGAAAGAAAGAGAGAAAGAAAGAAAGAATGAAAGAAAGAAAGGTGTTTGTTGACACACACACTTTGAATATGAGATATGTCTTGGGTGTTTTCCTGCATCCCACTGCGGAACCTGTTAAGAAGTTTTTATGAAAAAAAACCCAAACAAACAAACAAAAAACCCCAACAGATCATCACTTGAATTTTTTTATTGCGGGGTATGGGTGAAAGAAACCTCATGAAGGGTGCAGAGACAGGGGCGGATCCAGGATTTTTCAAGGGGGTGTTGAACTTGAGAAATTAGGCGGGGGTCGGGGGGGGGGCGCCCAGGCCCCCGACGGGGCCAGGGCAGAGTACTGGCGGGGGTTCAGGGGGAGGAGCCCCCGAATCTCCAGGGTTTTTAAGCATTTTGGAGGGAAAAAAACAGCTCTTGTATCACTAAAATAACAGATATGGTATATAGTTAATACTTTCGTTTGATATGATATTGACCCACAATGAAACTTTGATAACCAGTACTGTGGGTTTTATTTCCTAAACTTCTGCTCTTGAATTCTCATTAATATTGGAATATATTAGAGCTTATAGAGAAGATATCCATGCACATATATAAAACACAATACTTCATTTGAAATGCAATTAAAACTAGGAAAGATGATTTGCTGCATAGCAAATCAGTGTGTGTGTCTTGAAAGCATATTGGTATGGCAATGTACAACTATTCCATAACAGAGAGGTAGAAGTTGGAATGGCATCTCTATCTTTTATTGCTTTGAAGTTATTTAAGATTCAAAATTTCTAATGGTGCTATTTAGCATAATTTAAATTGATACAAATTTTTATTTGTAATTCATTAGGTGCGCAATGGTCAACAACCCCCTACAAGAAGTTGGAATGACATCTCTATCCATTATAGTGTTAAGATATTCAAGATTGAAAATTTCGAATACTGCTAATTAGCATAATTTAAATTGCTACAACTTTGGTTTTAGATTCGTTACATGCGCAGTGGTCAATAACCCCCTAGCTAAAGTTGAAATGACATCTCTATCTTTAATATTTTGAAGATATTCAAGTTTTACAATTTCAAATGCTGCTAATTAGCATAATTTAAATTGTTACAACTTTTGTTTTAAATTCATTGGATACGCACTGGTCAATAACCCCCTAGTAGAAGTTGGAATGACATCTCGATCTAAACTAGGCAAAATTAATAACCCTCCGCTTAAATAATTTAATGGTGTACCCATACTTTTTTTAGGTAATTTAAAGATACACACATGTATGTGTAGCATAATCCTTTGATTACATCATGTGTAAAGATGAGCAGAGTTGGAGCCCATGCTTGACTGCACATGGGCTGAAAGTGACACAAAGTAAAAAAGTGCACTTTGCAGAAAGGATCATGAGTGGTCTTTCCTGTCCCTGTTAGGACCCTCCTGACCATTGATTTTTCTCACCATACCTGTGTAATGTGGCCAGAAACTGTGTCAATCATGGGTATAAAGGCATGGGGTTTTTTCTGTCAGTTATGGATTCGCCATCACTGGTCAAACTGTGAACATCACCATGCCAAGGCTATCCAAAATGGACAGGGCAAGAGCCATAGGTCGCATTGAAGCCGGTGAAAGTTGCAGAGCTGCCGCACAGGCAATGGGTGTGAACCACAAATCAAGTAATGAGTTGTTGAGAAAATACCGAAACACAAATGATGTTGCAGACAGGCGCGGATTTGGGGGGGGGGGGGGAGCGCCGGGAGCGCGCGCTCCCCCCCCCCGCCCCTACAAAAAAAAATAAAAAATAAAAAATAAAATAAAATAAAAAAAAAATTCTGGCGCCTCCAAAAATTGTTGGTCATCTCCTGTCACACGAGAAAGTATAGGGGGGTTACCCATTACATCTTTGGTCAGAGCTTTCCGAATCACCAAATTTCAAAGACACAGAGTCGATAAATCAACGTGGTGTCAAAGATCCTTAGGCTGACAGGCACAAAAACAACAACAAATACTGCAGCGCCCTCCGTCGGATGCAGGAAGACTGGTTCCCAACGTGAATGCATAAGCCAGAGTAGCGAATCGCAAGGAGCCAGGCTATTTTACTTCCCGCCATGCAATGTAAATTTCCGGTTTGACGTCATAAGTTCGGGAAAGTTTGCCATTTAAACTTGGGAATTTACATGTGCGTCCAATAAATAGATAGAGAGACATTATTTCTTACAACTGTTTTGACTGTGTTTTTGGAGATAAGTAACTAAATGAAGCAGCAAACAGAACTGCACGATGGATATACGTATCTGCAGTTTGTATTGGTTCTTTCAGCAGAGTTACCTCACTCTAGTTTCCTCTAATAAGCAAGGTGATAGATAAATGATTTCATGACTACTAAGTATTACTTTTGCTGCTGACTGAAGATTTATACTTTTTACACATTTGTGAATTCAAAAAGCACATATGTTTTTCTAAAACTTGTGATATTGGAGACATTACTCGGAGAGGAATTAGTTTAATTTGTTCATGGTTTATCATATCCTGTATTGTGGATTTGTAGCATAGTAATATATTTTGACTTCCTTAGAACAATTGAAGTAATTTTTCAGAGGTTTAGTTTTATAGTTAGGTAATGATTAGAAGTATTTAGATGTATCTTCAGTGGTACTGACTGAATGTGATAAGTGATTTGTAAATCCTCATCCACATTGTGGATTTGTGTCTTACTCAGTGCAACTCGGACTATTCTGATTTCAGACAGATCATTTTAAATATTAAGTGATCAGATGGTGCTGATTGACAATTTGTACTGAGATTATGTATTATATTTACTTTAGCTGATTTGTGAAATCAAGCTCTAAAACATATACTGTGGCATTATGAATATAGTTCAAAACATTCCTCTAATTTTGTAGTTTTATTAGTTATTTGATTTATTGCTTTTTTGTCATTCAATTAGTTGTGTAGTGCTGCCTAAATTGTGATCTAATTGTAAAATTATTCCAGTGTACAGCTGCAGGCTTCAATGTTTTATAGTTACACATGTTCATAAATGTTGGTCACTTCATGTGTCCTCCTTGTATTTTATGGACTCAAATTCATTTGACAAGTGTCACATAACATTCAAATATATTACCATGGTAACTACACATAGTTTCCTGTTCTGGAGAATTTGTGAATTCCAATGACAATTGAACAGCAGATGGAAGCTTTGGAAAATAAAACCCTTTGTAATGGTTATCAAAGTTTTATTACGGGACACTGACATCCCAAATGAAGATAAACCAGACATCATATCTCTTATAGTGGTCCCCTGTATAAGGCCCCTCTCACCAGAGGCCACTCCTCTTGAAAAGTCACCATTCTTATGCAGAAAGTGTAACATTTTATCATATATATATTCCCCCTCCAGAAGGGGCCACCCCTCTTACAAGGCCACTTTTAGGCTGCATTTTGGGTGCCTTGTAAGAGGGAAGCCACTGTATTTTATTGACAGAAAAAAGCAGTTTATGCCCCTTTAAATGCATTAAAACCCTGGAGCTTCGGGGGGCTCCGCCCCCCTTAACCCCCCGCCAGGGCTCCGCCCTGGACCCGCCGGGGGCCTCGGCGGCCCCCAAACCCCCGGCCTTAGTTACTATGTTCAGCTCCCCCCCTTCACAAATCCTGGATCCGCACCTGGCAGATTTACCACGCCCGGGAAGGCCAAAGCTGACCACCAGGCAACAAGACCATTTCATCGTCAATGCAGCAATGAGGAGTAGGAGCCGCACAGGTCCTGATATTCAGAGCCAACTGGAGAGAGCCAATCCTCACCAAAGACGCATGTCCACCCAGAGTGTTCGTAACAGACTGCATGCTGCTGGTTTAAAGTCCCGGAGCATGGTGAAAAAGCCGCTTCATACCCCACGTCACAAGGTTGCTCGGTTGCAGTGGACAAAAGAACATGTCCGTACAACACATGCAGGATGGAGTAATGTTCTCTTCACTGATGAGTGTCGCTTTTCCCTCCACAGAAGTGATGGACGTGTTCGTGCATGGAGTCGGCGAGGGGAGAGACACGCTGCTTGTTGTGTTCAGCCCACAGTTGCATACGGAGGGGGCAGCATCATGGTGTGGGCGGGCATCTCCGCTAATGACAAGACAGACATCGTCATCATGGAAGGAACAATGACAAGCAGACGGTACATAACGGATGTCCTGGAACCCCATGTTATTCCATATGCGGGTGCCATTGGAGACAACTTCATGCTGATGCACGACAATGCCAGGCCACATGTTTCAGCTGTGGTTCGTGATTACCTGGATAGTGACAGTGTTGAGGTGATGGAATGGCCAGCATGCTCACCTGACCTCAACCCGATTGAGCACCTGTGGAGCCATATGAAAAGAAATGTGTACCAGAAGATGGGTCCTAACTCACACTTCGAAAATCTACGGCGTTATCTTCTGGAGGAGTGGGACAGTATACCTCAGGCACTTGTGAGAAAGCTCGTCTACAGCATGCGAAAACGCTGGCAACAGTGCATTGACAACCATGGTGGCTACACATCCGATTGAATGGACATTTAAAGGTGCTTTATGTGACACAGTGATGAGTCAATTTCTGCTCTATTGAACTCAGAAAATGCTTTAACTTTAAGTACTGTCTGTGATAACTTTTGATGCAACCAAGCACCATCTGTGATAACTTCTGATGGGACTCTGCACTCAGTTCATATGCATGTTTGAGCGCTCTACAGGTACTCTTGCGAACTTGTGATTCAGACTTTGTCTGCTTATTGACACTGTGCAATGAAGCGTAACTTCATTTGATCAGAATTTCCTCTACAGATATTCTCTTAAGTGCATACAGAATAAAAGAAACATTGAATATATTCAAAATATGTGTGTGTTTTTTTATATAAGAATTGCTTTTAGTGGAGGGTTATCAATTTTGCCTAGTTTAGATGGGGTGGAAACCCACGCAGTTCCAAGAGGATCTGTGCTGAATCATGAAAGAAAGTTTTATCCATTTGTCAAGGAATATTTTCACAAATACTGGCGTGCATGTATGTGTGCTCTGTTCCATTTGAAATGAATTGTAACACGAATAATTATACTACCAAAGCAAATAGCCTAATGTAACTGATGCACTGAGAGTTCCAGTTGTTTGGATGCTGTTCATACATGAAGCTTGAGTAGGCCTATATATGGGGTGGGGTGTGTGTGTGTGTGTGGGGGGGGGGGGGTAATGGAGGAGGGGTATCCCGTCAAGCTAGTAGAGAAAATAATTTTGCCCCAATGCAGAATACAGAAAATAAGAATATTCCGAAATACTGACCAGCACTAAAAATAAGAGGTCGTCAGTATGTTGGTACACGCACTCAAAAATAATATGCCCCAGTGCGGCAGTGCAGAAATACCCTTACCCTCCATGCCCCACCTCGCAATATATTACTATAGTTTATTCTTGAATTCACAAAGAGCTAAAAATACCAATAATTTTAAACTGGGATCTTCATCAGATTGAAACTACTTTGTACCATTGAGTGTGTTTCATCATTTGCGTGCCGACCAAACATCAAATCTTTAGTGTATCAAATGGATATTTTCAGCGATCTTCATTCATTCATTTTGCCACCAACAATTCTGCACTCACTGGTTGAGCGTCTTCACTCATGAAGGGCTACCATTTAGACCAAGCACACATTCAAAGGAGTATTTTCACACCTTGAAATGTGTTGTCCGAGGCTTTTTTTTTTTTTTTTTTTAAATTTTTGCTTTTGCTTGCTTGTTCAGTTTTTTCTTTTCTTTGTTGGGGGGGGGGGGGGTTGCTTTATTTTGACAACAGACTCAAATGTGTTCTCAAGTCATTTAATTCATTTGGATGATAAACAACATGTTTGAATCATTTGAGTGTTATTACTCAACTAAGCAGGCTTTAGTGCAGAGCTGTATTTTAAATGCTGAGTGTTTTTCCTCGTTTGGAACTAATTTGGCACTATAGTAGTGCCAACTGAGTGTTTCCACTCTTCCGAGGCTTTAACATAGATATAGACCAGGTCTTAGTGAGTATTTTCCCTCATGTGGATCTCGTTCTGGATTTCTTGTGCGAGTTGGGTTGAGTGTTTCCACTCAGTTGGGTCTGTTTACGGGGTTTTGCAAGGATTGAGTGTGTCCACTCAAGCAAAATTGTAGATATGTGGACTTGCCAAGTTTTGAAATCTAAATTGGCGACAAAAAGCCACCAATTTCTGTAAATGGAGCCTCCCTCCCCCCAAAAAAAACAAAAACAAAAAACAAACAAACAAACAAACAAACAAACAAACAAAACAGAAAAATAGAATTTCTGTTTTTAAAATAAAACGTATTATATATTTTCTCCAGATGCACCAGTTGTGGTCACAAAGCATTTAAATGTTGAAGCTCTTTGCGAAAATTATGCAAATGTTTGGTGGGTGGGGGTGGCGATATACTATTCAGCAGCAATTTTGAACTCCTTTCAAAAACTTGTTGGTCAGCTTAACATAAGGGTGGCCAGTTTCCGTCCCCAATCACATTTTTTACTTCCTTTAAAAACACGTGGTATGGCAAAACGCTCAGATTTTATTTCTGCATATAACCAGCCATTCGCTCCTTTTGAGACTAGCTTGCTACTTACATCACACAGCATTCCAAGACGAATTTTTTGAATCAGGGCAAATCTAACTTATTTCTGAACCTTTTAATGAAAATGTGTGGCTGTGAATTAGTATAATTTTAATGACAGCAAGTTTGTGTCCTTCCGTTAACTGCACATGATTTTTTCTGTATGCTGAACACAATGTGCCGATTTTATTATTTACTAGGCCTATTTTAATTCAGCCGTCTTGTCAGTGAACTCAGCGTATTGGATGGATCTGGGACCGTCACATGAGATAAGATCATTAACCTAGCTTTCTGTGAAACAGCAGAACAGACTTCATAGACTCACTAGCGTGCAAGCGCCTAAATGAGTTGTCCCTTGAGGACAAGTTTTGGAGCTCAAGATGGATATAATTTACCTAATGGCCGACATATCATGACATGTCATTTTATCACTCTGTTAGATGCTATTTATTCATGATTTATATCAGTGAATCTTGACTGTTGTATTTTTCCGCGTGTGTCCTGCATATATTGTGTGCGTTTTATGTGTCAGGGCATCTTTGAAATCAAGTTTTAACCGTAAGAGCTCCATCGTCACATTAAATATGTGACTTTTTGTTTTCCCGCATTGCATTACCGTATGACAGGAATAGGGGGACTTAAGAAGGGGCAGCTCCCCTCTTTTATTCAAAACTTTATTTTTAAATGTTAAAAGATGTCTGCAGACTTTTTCACTATTATTTTACCTGCTGAACCCATCCTAGGGTCTAGCGCCCACACTTTCCGAAATTTCTGGATCCGCTCCTGATGATGGCCAGGTGACAGGGGTACAGCCCCAACCATAGGCAATTGCCGCGCCATCTATGCTCGACCTCTCATGAAGCACCAAAATTCGGTACCAATGTACAAGTCCACACGATGGTATCTTAGGATGGTTGTCTCTCTTGCATTGGTGACTGACTGATAACTCCCGTTACTTTGAATAAAAATCATCCAAGAAAAGTACCAACAAACGTTCAGTCAGTCTCTCTCCGAATATATCTTTGCAGATGGAGAAATATATATCAAAGGTTAAACACCAACTTGTATCCCTGCTGGGAATTTGCAGAGGCAAAACATGATACTTAATTGCTACTTGAAACCAATATTGTTTAAATGTTTCACCTGTTGAAACAGAACAAACCATCTCGCTATGTCTATCCGGGTAACAGACAGCCAAATCACAATAAATGTCCTTTCTACGACTGGTTATGGAGTAAACGAGTGATCGAGGTGCACATAATGTCTTTCAGGGATATTTTGCAAGCAATTTTGATGGTTAACTTTCCACTAATTGATAATCTCATACAGGTTTTTTCTGTAGTCTTATAGTGTTGTGACATAATGCAATAATTACGCTTCATCAGATGATTCCAAAGAGGGTACATGGCAAGTTATCTGGATTAATGCTAGTGGATGGGTCGCAGGCACCTAAATTCACGTTAATGATATCAGACAAATGGCAATACATGTGTTGACAGGTAGTTTCTTTGTATTTCATTGGAATGGGTATTTGGATATTCATAAAAGCGTATTACTCGTATGTCCATTAAGACATTCCATGCCCCTTTGTATTTGAGGGTGAAGTTTGGTGTGATTACACCTTGTCGCTTCCAAAGTATACAATATGGCGTTATGCCATTTTTCGTTTTGTTATATACTCGTGGACAAAATTCAGGAAATCATTTGGTTTAAAAAGAAGATAGATCTAGATCATTATGCCATGCTAATGAATCTCCCTGGTGTAAACCAGACTCTATAGAGCTGACCACCACAATAATTTGAATGCTCCGCCGTAAAGTGGTTCACACGCTCGGTAATTATTCTGCCCAGACTGTTAATTTGAAGCAATATATATAGTCTATAGACACTCCTATCATGGTTGGTTTAAACGTATTTTATCTCCAAAATAAAAACAATTGGGAATAAGGGCAAAGCCCTATATTAATCCCTCTTGTGGAGAAAAGACGAAAACACAGGACTGACTTGACAGCACAACTCCAATGAACCACCGTTCATCAAGTCCAAGGGGACTTGATGAGCAGCGTGGTGGGAAAAACAAACGAAAGGATAGACGCCAACAGAACAAACACAGATAGCGGGGCTCATGAAGTTGTCAATATTGCCAGTATGTATTATTAATTTGCATTTTCGAATTATCGATATGAATGATTAAGTTACAGTTTCACCTTGGAATCGTTTACTTTTTTCTATAAACTCTTGAACAGATGAAAATATAATAATATTGTCCTCGAGACTGCAAGAAGCACTGCCAAACAAAATTGTGTTTATAGAAAATGGAGCCAAAGGACCAATGGTTGTATGTAATGCATCTCGAGCGACAATGTATTTTGGACAGGTGAGAAAGTAGTACCAGATACTCTCGGTGGTGGCGCCACATGAACAAGCTGCTGAATCTTTTACACCAATCTTAAAAAGATGTTCGTTCAATTGGCTGCGGCCCATGCGCAAACGAGAATGTAAAATAGACAGATATCTTTTGCCTACATTAAGAAGTTCGGGAAATATAACAGAAAACTGTCTGGGAGTTAAAATGTTCTTCTTAAATTGGAACAAAGTTGGAAGATTTCTAGTTTCCGATGGGAGAAGGTTCCACAACGTGATAGCAGAAGGAAAAAAGGAGTTTTCGAATAAGACTGTTCTACGATTGAAAGAGGGTAAGTCTGAGCGTCTGCTTTGATCGAGTTGTGCCCTAGTATTACGGTGGAATATTGGAATAATGGGAAGAAGAGAGTACAAATAGCTAGAGGTTTATTTATGAACTATTTTATACATCATGATTTGTTTGGATCTTTCTCTTCGTTTGGAGAGGGTCTCCCAGCCAGTTTCTTCGTATAACTTTTCTATAGGGGTGGTTTTCATTGCTCCTGTCACGATGCGGGCCGCAGTCAGTTGAATGTCTTCCAAAAGTTTTGCATCATCCTGCGTGCAGCCATCCCAGACCACATTTCCGTACTCTAAAATAGGTCGAATAAAGGAGGTTTATATCGTTTCTAATGTGTCCCGGTCCAGGCGATACTGTAGAGTTTTCAGAATGTTTACTTGTTTACCGGCTTTAGTTGCAACTTGTTTAACATGTTCATCCCATTTTAGATCTGATCTTAACGAAAGACCCAGATGATTGTGCTCTAAAACATTCTCGAATTGGTGACCTTGGAAAATCAATGGAGGGTGATCAGGGGGATTTCTTTTTAGAGAGACGAGCATGTTGTCTGTTTTAAGAGCATTATAGGATATAAGCCATTCCCTAGACCATTCGTCCAGGGAGGCCAGATCATCGTTCAAGACAGTAGCAGCATGAACAAGATCTTCAATAGTAAGATAGAGGGACGTATCATCCGCAAAGAGTTTGACTTCTGAATTTACAACGTTGACTCTATCATTAATATAAATCAAAAAGAGTAAAGGACCTAATACAGATCCTTGAGGCACACCAGCGCTTATAGTTCCCCAGCTAGAGGATTGACCATTTAAAACGACGCGTTGCGTCCGATTATAGAGGTAATCTTCAAACCATGTCAGAAGATTGTCAACGATGCCGGTTTTTTCCAGTTTATGAATAAGACCTTTGTGCCAGACTTTATCAAAGGCCTTGCTTATATCTAGGAAAACAATTCTTACTTCTTTTTGCTGATCAATGGCTAAACATAGCTCATGGTATAGGGAAAGTAACTGGTTGACTGTTGAGTCACCAGGAATAAATCCTGACTGGTTTGCTGAAATGAACATATTGTCCCGAAAAAAATTGAACACATGTTTAAAAATTACTTTTTCCATTACTTTCCCTGTACAACTTAAAAGGGATATAGGACGATAGTTATTACAAAGGTTCTCGTCGCCCTTTTTGTGTAAAGGAGTCACGTGAGCTTCTTTCTAAATAGACGGGAACTGTTTCTGATATAGAGATAAATTGAATAGTTTTGTGAGAGGTCGATAAATAATGGGAGCTGCTTCTTTCAAAAGTCTAGTACTAATCCCATCTGGGCCAGTTGCTTTAGTAGTATCAAGACTTTTGAGTGTGTCCAGTACTTCACCTTCAGAAATGTTTAAACCTCTGAGTGTATTTAAGGGGTGATCGGGCGGTAGAGGATTGGTAATTGAAGATGAGTCAAGAGTGCTTTGACTCAAGAAAAACGAGTTGAAGATTTCTGCTTTAGAAGCATTGTCGGTGACGAGTTTGCCGTCACATAGTAAAGAAGGAATATTCTGACGACGATTTCGATTCAAAAAATGTTTAACAGTTTTCCACCACGCTCCCCAATATTCCACCGTAATACTAGGGCACAACTCGATCAAAGCAGACGCTCATACTGACCCTCTTTCAATTGTAGAACAGTCTTATTCGAAAACTCCTTTTTTCCTTCTGCTATCACGTTGTGGAACCTTCTCCCATCGGAAACTAGAAATCTTCCAACTTTGTCCCAATTTAAGAAGAAAATTTCAACTCCCAGACAGTTTTCTGTTATATTTCTCGAACTTCTTAATGTAGGCAAAAGATATCTGTCTATTTTACATTCTCGTTTGCGCATGGGCCGCAGCCAATTGAACAAACATCTTTTTAAGATTGGTGTAAAAGATTCAGCAGCTTGTTCATGTGGCGCCACCACCGAGAGTATCTGGCACTACTTTCTCACCTGTCCAAAATACATTGTCGCTCGAGATGCATTACATGCAACCATTGGTCCTTTGGCTCCATTTTCTATAAACACAATTTTGTTTGGCAGTGCTTCTTGCAGTCTCGAAGACAATATTGTTATATTTTCATCTGTTCAAGAGTTTATTGAAAAAAGTAAACGATTCCAAGGTGAAACTGTAACTTAATCATTCATATCGATAATTCGAAAATGCAAATTAATAATATATACTGGCAATATTGACAACTTCATGAGCCCCGCTATCTGTGTTTGTTCTGTTGGCGTCTATTCTTCCGTTTGTTTTTCTCCCACCACGCTGCTCATCAAGTCCCCTTGGACTTGATGAACGGTGGTTCATTGGAGCTGTGCTGTCAAGTCAGTCCTGTGTTTTTGTCTTTACTCCACAAAAGGGATTAATATAGGGCTTTGCCCTTCTTCCCAATTGTTTTTCTTTTGGAAATAAAACACGTTTAAACCAAACCAGTGCTCTGAATCCACTCAAAATAGACACGTGCACCTCCTTATACCCAGCCGCTACGTTGACAAATTTGTAAACAAATATAGCACACCTCTACTCCAATTGTGTAAATCTACGGGGCTTTAGATTTTTAATGGTTGAGTTGCTACATCAGATGACTTCACCTGCTTCACATCAACAGGTGACAGTGTTGTAGACTATCTAATGTTACACCATACAAATTTTAATGTTTAAGAATTTAAAGTCCTGCCAAAGTGGGTTGAGTCTGATCACTCGATATTATCGTTTTGATATCTGCTGTGTAGCCTCTGATACTGAAGAGGCAACATTACACTGTGTACAAAATAATGTTAATTTGAGTAATGTCCGTATGAAATATATCTGGGATAAAAGAAAAAAACCCAGCTTTTCTGCGCAGTTTTACAAGTAATGAATCTCAACAGTTAAAAGCTGACTTGATTTACAGTATTGCAGCTGATGTTGATACTGCTTGGGATACACTCTACATACTCCTCATTGGATCAGAGTTCCAAGCAGAAACAAACTGGTAAATGTAAGAGTACATTCCCTAGAAAGGCATGGTTTGATGGAGAGTGCAAATGGCGCAAGTCCCAAGTGGATTCCTTCTCTAAAAAAAATGTGCTATACCGGTATCTGAACTGGAATACTTGGCGGAATATTGTGTACTTATTATATATTTGGACCGTCGGCGCTTTGCTGTTCCCCAGAAAATATCCACCGATACCCAGTGGAGCTACAGTGTATTAGCAACGCCCCTTCCCTGAATAATTACCAGGGCAAGTGAATAACTGAAGGGGCGCGGCTAATACACTGCACTCACCTGCAATGGGGATCTGTAAGCGTCTACGTTCCAACTTCCACATGTTCCAGGAAATCCAATGTTTTGGCTCAGGCTCATCTCATTCATAAAATAGTCCATTTCGGCCATATTTGCCACTTGGGACAGTTGTAGGTCGTCAATGTCCTCATCCCAGAAAGCCATATTAGCGTTTTTAGGCCTTCTCTCCAAAATGTGGGAACGAAGGCTACGCCACTCTCACACTCGATCAAGCCCTTTCCGCCAACTGGGCAGCTGATGGGAATAAAATTTCACACGCTGCATAGAGAAATCTCGTTTGGCAATAGGATGACTGATTTCCAGTCAACCAATCACATTACGAATAGTGTGATTGCCAGTATAAATATATAATAAATCAGTTACTTGATCATTGATGGACACTCGCGCGTATCAGTGTACACACAGAGGGGGTGTGTGAAACGGATGTGAGGAAAGGAGCTCGCGCTGACGCGCTCGCTCCTTTCCTCCCATCCATTGGAAACGCCCCTCTGTGTATACACTGATATTTACATTCCCTTTATTGTTTAACATTGAAAGAATAGGAACTGTTGTTGTCCTGACCATCTCATGAAGACATCGTCTACACGCGAGTCTGCACGCGCCAGCTATGCAGCCCCTTCACAATTTTATACGCCAGTACATTGGGCACTACTTTTCTTTTCATTCATAAATCCTGTGCGCCCTCCTGTGTTATTCTGGGTATATTATCCCAAAAAATAACTTACTTGTATACTTTTTCCCTAATGTGAACGAATCTTGTATTTTGTAAAGCTATCTGTTCAAATAAATGAACATTTACGAAGGGACTATTTTTCTTTCCTGTTTGTTGCTTTTGGGATAGACTGGTTGCCAGGTAACGGGGGCGTGGTTAGCGCTTATCTTTCTATTGATCACAACCCCCTTAAACCAAGGCAATTTATGTGGAAAAAACGTTCTTTGGCGATCGTGCATCACTTGTAATTATTATCAAAAATCGAAAAAATAGGAAAAAATGTAAATATAATAAATACACGCTCGTAAACATCAATTAACTATCACTTACCAGGAACTATAAGAGGTAAGTGCAGATGAAGAAACGACAATATAAAGCTACTAACTTAAACAAATTTCAAGATATGCTTGGTGTTAACCCAGACAGCTATTGGAGTTTCTGGGAGAAACTAAAGCATAGGGCCTACTACTCAAGGAAACAATAACATTGATCTTGACACCTTTACCGAGTATTTTGCTGCACAGAACAAACATCCTGTTCCAGAGTATTTTGATATAAATTTTATGAACTTAATATAGGAACTAGGTGATATTGTGGACAAATACAACACGCTGATGCTACTTTGTCTGCTTCTATGCATGATAATGAATTTCTGATGATATTCTCGAGTGTTATAAGCAAAGAGGAAGACGAATTTAAAATATAGTCCTACAGGTTTATGTCATGAAAGTGGTACTGATGATTATTGCCATCAAATTTGTACAAAGTGTAGGCATACACACTCTTGCTCTTCAAGTAAAAATGAAGTAATTTGACTGGTTATCAGCCGTGTGATATTCCAGGTGGCACCACGAGTACCCTTGACGACGAGTGACGGTTCTTCTATCGCATGCCAAAATGCATCACCCCGAGCCATACACCTGTCTTTGAACGATCAGCGTTTATCGGGTCGGATCTTCCCTTTTACAATTGAAAATGCGGTTTATGCCTTGAATTAATGTTTTCCATCGAAATATTATATCCATCCTTATATACTCTTTTCCATGATGGTGCTTCAATAAATTAGATACTGTGATATGTATGCATGTAAGATCGATCACCGAAGTTAAGCTTATGTCCGCCATTTTGATATTGCCGATTTTAGTGATTATGACATTGTACGTCACTGGGAGAACATCTAAACTTATCAGATTTGCGCCTGTATAATTAGGCATGTGTGAATAAACATTCAGCCACGTGCAAAACATGTAGGCCTACATTGATGCAATCAGGTTTGACCTGCCTTTCACAAACTCTGCGCACCATGGAATCACCTGAGGGACTTCCACGGCTCCAGGTCGATTCGCAAGCGTCTAGTGCAACCCCTGGATAAAAAAGTAAGACTTTCAGTGCAAGAAAATAAATGCTGACCTGGGTGGTGGTCAATAGACTGAATGTCACCCCATGGAAACCATTGTCAACTTTGACCTTCGGTCTTGGTTGACAATGGTTCCTCGGGGTGACATTCGGTCTGTCGTCCCCCATCCAGGCCGACATTTACATTGTTCCATGCTTCACATCTGTGCTTAGGCCTTATTCAATTCTTAAGTTAGAGGCGAGTATCCCAGCCTATGGGCTCAAGGTATTACTCATCCAGTTCGCAAAAGTGGATCTAAAGATGACCCAGACCCCTATCGCAAAATACCTGTCATGGTCGCACTAGGTAAACTTTCTGAAGCTGTGTGAAGGATGGTCCAACATTATCATCCTTTTTGAATTAGAACTTAGGGTAGGCCTACTAAATTTCATGATCCCCCCCCCCCCCAACTTGGTACTTAAAAATGATCCTCCAAGAAATAATACCAAAATACCACCAAGTTTGGGTTACAAATGACCATCATTTTACATTACCTGTAGAAGTGTACATGTCCATTTAACACCCCCCCCCCGCGTATTGAAAGTACCGATTCAAAAATGATTAAAATATTGAACCATCCCTCAGTTGACTTAATTTTTTTAAAAAAAGCATCACCTTAAAGATGATAACTGTCAATTTGGGTTCAAGAAAAAGTGTGGTGCAACGGTCAATCTTTCCATCTTGCATAGCATTATCAAAAAACAAAAGTTCAAACAGAAACATCTCCATGTAGCCCTGTGCTTTGTTAACTTTACTAGAACATTCGATTATGTAAACAGACAAACCTTGTTCTACAAATCAAAAGGGGAGCACATGGTAGGCCTAATTTTTGTTAGCTTAACATTGATCTATTTCACAAGTCCAATAGTAGAGTATATATGTTGGAACAGTGAGATGAGTGAACAAAGCAATAGTTTATTTAGAGTTCTGCAGGGTGGTATGATCAGTTCAAAGCTCTTCGATGAATACCTGTGTGACCTTAATGAGCATCTGAGTGAAATAAGTGGTGTTAACATTGATGAAATATGTTTTTTGACTATCTGTCATACGCAGATGACCTAAATTTATGTTCAGATACTCCAGAAGGTCTTTAGATTTAACTATAGATGGTCTCCTTGAATTTTGCAAGAAATGGCCCATGATCATAAATCTGGCAAAAACTAAAATCTTAGTCTTTAACAAAAAAAAGTGATGACAACAAATTATATTGTAATGATAAAGAAACTGTCATTGATACTGGCTATAAGTACCTAGGTGTCTGGATCAACTCTGACTAATTTGACTACTTTGGGCCCACACAACAACATCTGACAGACCAAACAAGCAAGGCTGTGTTCCATGCAGTTGCACTAGGCAGTCCTGCAGTTGGAAAACTCTGCCCAGCTTTTAAGGTTTTTGACTCCCAGATTCATCCAATATTCATACCGTGCTGAAATCTGGAGCAAAGGTTAACCAATAAATGTCATGAAAACATTTCACCGTAAGTTCATAAAAAATGTCTTATGTGTCAGACCCCAAACCCCAACTGATGCTATATATGCCGAATCTGGCCGACTGCCCCTAGCTACTCGCCTCTAAATAACACTGCTACAATATTGGAGTAGACTCTTAGATTTACCCGATTATCATATCCTGAAAAACGCTTACAATTCCTTGAAATTATTAGAAAGCTTGGGACAGAAAAACTGGTGCTACCATGTCACACAATTGCTACATGGCCTAGACCTGTATGAAGTCTGCGATACCCAGGAGATACCTAACATAAAGGACATTACTGAATGAGAGGGCTGCCTGAACAGCCCATGCTCAGCTGACCTACAGATTTATTACACTTGACATGTGCTGTGAACTTGGTATAGGACAAAATAGGTAGACACTTGTCAAAGGTACATCCCTACTAAATCTGTCCAAAACTATTGAAGTATTAACTATTACAAGAAATTTCCATGTTAAACTTTCCTATTAAAACTTTTTTTACATATCCCCCCCTCCCCCCCAAAAAAAATCAAAAATCACTGGAGCATGATCACTTGAACAAACTTGGTAGAGACCCACCCAAGGTACATTGCCACCAAGTTTGAAGTTAATCTGGTTGATGGTTTCAGAGAAGAAGTCGAAAAATGCCCATTGACTTACATAGTAATAAATAGGAAACATGCTTTACGTAGAAGTACCCAAATAGAAAAAAATCGCTAAAAATCAGGAATCCACTGCAACACCATTTAGTGAGCAACTTTGTTTAACCCCTTCACAAGCAACTTATCCACCAAGTTTCAGCTTAATCTGAGATATAGTTCTGGAGAAGAAGTCGAAAATAGGAAAAACACACAAAAGATCATAAAAAATTACAACATAATTGCAGTTCCACCTGGTGAACAAATAAAGAACTATGAGTCCGTTGGAGTGTCCCTATGTGATATCGAAGAAATAGGGTGAGCGGTTTCAGAGTAGATTTTTTAAGGTGTGCCCCCCCCCAAAAAAAAACAAAACAAAACAAGAGGGCTGTTCATGCTCAGCTGACCCAGACATTCATCACACTTGCAGCTCTGTGAACTAGGGATAGGATCAATGTCATCCATGTTCTGAGTAAGTCTGACCTTTATAGAAGAACACGAACATGTGCAACATCAAGGTCCCAGTTCAAGTAGTTCTCAAGTTATAGTGAAGAGTAAAATTCATGTATGTTGCACTGTGACCCCAGAAATGAGGTCAAGGTCACTCATGTACTGTCTACGCATGACCCTCATAGAGAAACATCAACCTGTGCAACATCAAGGTCCTAACTCAAAACAGATCTCAAGTTATCAAGTGAACAGTAAACTTCCTGTCAGTTGTCCGGTGACCTTTGAAATGAGGTCAAGGTTCAAACCACTGGAGCATAACCATTTGCACAAAACAGGTAGACACTTATAAGAGGTTTCATCCTTACCAAGTTTGGCACAAATCTGGCCAAAATTATTTGTGTAATCAGTAATAACCTTTACAAGAAATTCCCATGTTAAACTTTCATATGAAAACTTTTTAAAAAGATTTTTGAAAAAAAAATTATAAACAAGAGGGCTGTGTGAACAGCCCATGCACAGCTGACCTAGAGATTCATCAAACTTGTGCCTCTGAGAACTTGGGATAGGATCAAGGTCACCCATGTACTGAGCAAGTATGACCATTATGGAAGAAAATCACCATGTACAGCATCTAGGTCTCAGCTCAAGTACTTCTCAAGTTATAATAAAATTCATGTATGTTGCACTGTGATCTCAGAAATGAGGTCAAGGTCACTCATGTAGTCTAAAAACCCTTCACATAGAAACATTAACATGTACAACATCAAGGTCCCAACTCGAAATAGATTCAAGTGATCAAGTGGCCCCATGACCTTGGGAATGGGGTCAAGGTCACTCATATAATGTCTTAGTCTGGCCTTCCCCGAGGACAACTTGTGTGTGCAATATATGTGTCCTAACTCAAATAGTTCTCAAGTCATACAAAAAAGTGAATCTCATCTTATTTGCCCTGTGACCTTGGAAATGAGGTCAAGGTCACCTACCTACTGTCCAAGTGTAAAGCCCCTACCCAGAAGGGTCTGTATGCAATTTCAAAGTAATTGGCCAAGTATATACAGGGATACAGACTTTTTTAGATTTGACCAAAAAATGAACAAAAAAACAAAAAACAAAAAAAAAAAAACAAAAAAATCATAAAAAAACAAAAAATCACTGGACCATGACCATTTGATAAAAACCTAGTAGAGACTCACCCAAGGCATATCCCCAACAAGTCTGAAGTGAATATAACTGATGATTTTGGAGAAGTAAAAAATCTCAATTAACATTGCAAACCCAATTGACTTTGCAATCCCCATTGACTTGCATGGTAATCAACAGGCATGTAAAAGCAACAACATTCAAACTATAAAAAAATTTAAAAAAAAAAAATCACTGGATCATGACCATTTGCACAAAATTGGTTCAGACTCACCCAAGGCACATCCCCATCTAGTCTGAAGTGAATCTGGAAGGTGGTTTTGGAGATGAGGTTGAATATGTGAATTAACATTTCAGTGCCCGTTGACTTCCACAGTAATCAATAGGAATGTATGCTGTGACCCATAAGTCCCCAAACTGAACAAGAGGATCATGATGATCCTGTGCTCAGCTGACATGCATCTGCTTATTTTAACAAAATTACCCAAAAATTTATGCAAAAATCAATGCAGTGTGACCATTTGAATAACATATGCAGAGACCTATCAAAGGTTCATTTCTATAAAGTGTGAGGAGTGTCCCTGTGCGATATCAAAGCAATTGGGTGAGTGGTTTCAGAGAAGATTTTTTAAAGATTTGCCTAAAAAAGAACAAAAAATTCATAAAAAAATCCAAAAATCAATAGAACGTGACCATTTGAACAAACTTGGCAGAGACCCATCCAAGGCACATCCCAAAAAAGTTTGAATTTAATCTGGCCAAAATTATTTAAGTTATAATCATTACAAGAAATTCCCATGTTAAACTTTCCTATTAAAACTTTTTTAAAGATTTTTGAAAAAAATCCAAAAAATATCCAAAAATCACTGGAGCATGACCATTTGAACAAACTTAGTAGAGATCCACCCAAGGTATATTGCCACTAAGTTTGAAGTGAATCTGACTGACAGTTTCAGAGAAGCCAAATTGTAAATTACCATTAGAATGCATTAGAATGCCCATTGACTAGCATATTAAGCAATAGAAAAGGTGCATTTACTGATAAGTACCCGAACTGAAAAAAAATCATCAAAAATCAGAAATCCACAGCAGTTCCACCTAGTGACCAACTTTGTTTAACTCTTCCACTAGTAACATATCAACCAAGTTTCAGCTTAATTTGAGTGAGGGTGCTGGAGAAGAATTCGAAAATAGCAAAAATACACAAAAAATGAAAAAAAAAAATCGAAAAATTTGCAGCGCCACCTGGTGAACAACTTCCGAACTAAGAGTCCCTGGGAATGTCCCTGTGAGATATCAAAGCAACTAGGTGAGCAGTTTCAGAATAGATTTTTTAAGATTTGCCCCCCCAAAAGAACAAAAATTTTATAAAATATCCCAAATTCACTGGAGTGTGACTATTTGAACAAACTTGTTAGGGACCCACCCAAGGTACATTGACACCAATTTTGATGTCAATCTGGCTGATGGTTTCAGAGAAGTCAAAAATATATATAAGCGTTAGAATGCCCATTGACTTGCAATAGTGATCAGCAGGAAAGCTGCATTTACCGATTAGTACCCTAATGGAGTAAAGTCATTAAAAATCTGGAATCCACAGCAGTGCCACCTCATGATCAGCTTTGTTTGACCCTTCTTAGAGGAACATATCCACCAAGTTTCAGCTCAATGTCAATGACGGTTCTGGAGAAAATGTTGACAATAGCAAAAACACACAAAAAATAATAAAAAATTAGAAAAAAATATTATCTTTCAATCTATTTAAATATATTGTAATTTGTATATTGTATTGGTTGATTGATTGATTTAAAAGCATATATTCCAATGTCGGCCTCCCTTGCATTTTAACTAAATAAAACTAAACTTTCACACTTCAAGCATATAACAGAATCGCTTCAAATATATCTTTGTCTGGCATCCTTTCCTTGTTGGTAAAAGACAGTGAAAGATGAAAAATGATACATGTTGGCACTTGTGCATGTCAATATGGCAATCTGCCAGAGTAGTAAATGGAGAAATATGTTAATTTTCTTTACAAATTCATTATAATATCTTAAGCCTGCAGTGCTATAATTCAGTGGTTAATTTCACAATCTTTTGACATAGGGGGTGGGGGCCTCAAGTATTCTTATGTACATGTACTTTTTATTCCAATTCCATTAAATTGATTTAATATCCTACATCCCAACGGGAGCCCCATGGCACGCAGAAATATTGATCGGCTCTCGCATGGCATCGTGTATGCTGGGGCGTCATTTGGGTTGCGGTGAAATTGCGATCGTTTCAACACTCTATCCGTTGCTAGAATACAACAGATTCTGTCATTCTATGCGGACAGTGCTCTGATATGCCTTCTATATTAAACTTTGGTGTTTTTTGTCCATGCAATCCAAAGAGTTAAACACAAGAATCACCAGATTCGTCCTCGTGCAAACAGATGATCGTACATCTCCATTTGCATACCCGGATGTGCAAAACTCAGGAATTTGGCTTAATTCATTCAGGGAAGCGCAAGGCCGTCTTCCCGTTTTGTATTACGGTAGCATGTGCCGAAGTTTTCGAACAAAGTCTGCCTTGAAACTGTAAACTTGGGTAAAAGCAATGTTTTATATATATATATATATATATATATATATATATATATATATATATATATATATATATATATTTCGTATATCTGCAAATGTTGGTATACAAAAGAATTGCGGCAATGCTAAAATGCGATTTGTGGCGATGTGCACACGACTGAACTGCACACGTTACAGCCAACAGGTTGTAAAGTACTGCAGCGACTTTTAATTTCTAAATATCAAGTCCTGCAGTGACTTTAATTATATCTCATATTAAAATTTTCAAAAGTAAGAGAAAAGGTTTAATACTTGTGAGCTTCCAGTAACTGTTAGATTTGGTCTGTGCCAGTCTCTGTTTGTAGCCAAGCACGCAAGTAATTAAAAGAGATGACCAGACCCCCTCTTTCTGCCACTTGGCCAAACATCATTAAGTAGTAGAGACCCATCAACTATCATCAGAAACTCATTAAAGAATTGTTCAGTTGTTCAGTAAATACCGTTGTATATTTCTAGACCTTTGCTTTGAACCAAGAGTCATTAGGAAGTCGTTAAGTCATCAATCAAGTGCCAGTGATATGTTTCTAAATCTCTGCTGAAGATGTCTTACCAGATTATCACAATATGTTCAAAGGTACACCGGCGACTGAAGGTCTCGATTAGTTACCAGATTATCACAATATGTTCAAAGATACAACGGCGACTGAAGGTCTCGATTAGTGTTTATATAATAATAGGTTGTGTACTGATTTGTCATCCACTTGTTTGTGCATCTGGGCTGCCCCCGAAGGTAATGAAATGTGTATGCTAACTGAATAAAGGGGGCTTTTACCATCTAGCCAACCTCTCGTGTGGACGCTTTTATTTAATCCAGCAGAACAGCGATCTTCTGAGCGTTTACATTGCGCACAAACAAGCCATGGTGATTATCACCATTCGCAAGTGAAAACTAAGAGACGAGTTTTTACAAGGTGATCGCTTGGTCTTGGGGGAAGTTCCCTCCTCTCCGGTGGCACGGCCGTACTCGCACCTAGGTTGGACAATTACGCACTTCTCTGAGAAGTCGTGTGTGAACAGAAATACCAAATAGCCTCTCATAAAAAGCTGTACCCAAAAATTTAACCAAAAGTCAATATTAATATTACGCACTTTCTTTCGTTATGGCCGATGTAACACAAGCGGAACGTCGACCAACACATGGAGCGATGTGCGCACGCATGTAATTCTGACTGCATACGCCACGCCCACGGGTGATCCTTGGTCTTGGGAAAAGTTCCTTTGTCTCCGGTGGCGGGGTTGTACTGGCATCAAGTGTTGGATAATTGCGCACTGATATTAGAACACTTGTGTACACACAGATAAGAAAAAGCCTCTTATTAAAAGATGTACCCCAAAAATTAACAAACGACCTGCAGCTAAATTTTCTTCACGACACAGAGGCGCGTTTTTTCGGGTGAAACGATCCCCTAATGATCAACAAGTGGATATTTTCAGACTTCTGAGAGTGGCCCTTGACCCATATATCAACTTCGCATCAAGTTTTCAACTATTTTTGTTGTATTTTTGTATCACCATTTTTGTGAAGCTGTCGACATGCAGAAGGATGTCAGAGTAATTTTTTGCGATATAACCAAGGCTTTCGACCGCGTCTATCAACCGGGTCTGTTGCACAAATTAAAAAAATCTGGAATAAACGGTTCATTGTTGCAGTGGTTCGGAGTTAACTTGGAGGGACGCAAACAATAAGTTGTTGTGCAAGGGGGGTCATCACAGTGGGGACAAGTCAAAGAGGGCGTCCCTCAGGGATCTGTTCTTGGACCCCTATTATTTTTAATATATATTAATGATATTGTAAACATTGTTCAATCATCCATCGACTTTTTGCAGATGACACAACTCTTTTTATTACGGTGGATGATGCCAATGCTGCGACCAATATTCTTAACACTGACTTACAGGAAGTGGGATCTTGGTCGCACAAGTGGCTGGTATCCTTCAATCCGGCAAAAACCAAGAGCATGATAATTTCTAAGAAAAGAAATCCTTTACCGCACCCTGATTTAGTCTTTATGGATAGTACACTGCCAAACGAAACCGATCACAAACATCTTGGCCTCACCATTCGTTCTGATTTAAAATGGTCTAGTCATATCAAGGAATTTTTTACTAAAGGAATGAAAATGGTCAATATTTTGAAATATTTGCAATTTCGGCTTAATAGGAAATCTCTAGAAACACTTTATCTTTCTTTCGTAAGACGTCTCTTGGAATATGGGGCAGTAGTCTGGGACAACTGTACTTTACAGGAGTCCACGCAGTTAGAAAACGTTCAACTTGTTGCAGCTATATAGAATTATTACTGGTGCAACTGCTGGTACTAACCACAATCTTATCTATCAAGAATCCGGCCTCGAGAAATTATCTTCTCGTTGGGAAAAAAGCAAACTCATTCTTTTCTTTAAAAAGATGAACGGTGACACTCCCCCATATCTACAAAATCTTATTCCTGGCCCTGTTAGTGACAGAAACAGGTACAACATGAGATCTGGTTCGAGATTGTCCCATATTAGATCACGAACGAATTTATTTGACTCTTCCTTTCTCCCATCTGGTGTTCGACTGTGGAACAATTTACCCATTGAAGTCCGTAACTCGGAAGACCTTGCAGGATTCAAGAAAAACTTAAATCAGGGAACTGAATGTGTCAATAAACTGTTTTACAGGGGCGAGAGACGACTTGCTGTGTTCCATGTGCGTCTGCGCATGGGATGCAGCAGTTTGAAATCTGATTTATTCAAAAAGGGTCTTGCAGATTCTCCCAGGTGTGCCTGCGGTAATTTTCATGAAGATGTATTCCACTACTTTTGTGAATGTCGTTTTTATATCAATCAACGAAACACATTACACAGCAAAATTATTCCTTTTGCACCCTTCACTACTGAAACTTTACTTTTTGGCTCCAAAAGGTGTACTTTACAACAAAATGAAATAATTTTCGACGCTGTACATAACTATATCAAAACTACAGGCAGAATGGGAGCAGTCACATAGGTTGCTACATGATTATTTAGCTTTGTACTGATTAATTTGCTGGCGATATACCTGATAAACGAGGACGTACTTCAACCATTTTTCCCTATCTCTGGCGTCTTGTCTCGTTACATTTACTAAAGCTTGTGTGGCAGTGTCACTCTATCTGTCTTTGAAACGTGACGTATACCTTTACACTGACTTGTCTGATGTTGTTATCCAGTCTTTTCTCTCTACCTCTCTATGTGCAAGAGGAATTTATATAGGGCTGCGCCCTGTTTTCCAATTGCTTTCTTTTGAAATAAAAATATGTTTAAATCAACAAACACTCCCTCACGATGCCCATCCCTTTCTCAATTTTGTGGGAATTGTAAACTTTCTTGACTGCCAGACAGACTCGCTCTGCGTAATTGTTAAATTGTGCTTGAAGTGCGTGTCGCCAGGTAAGCAAACACAGTCTGTCTTGGCAGGCAAGAAAGTTTTACCCTTGCGCACAAAGTGTAGCGTCATCACCTTACATCTGAGCGTGGTCTGGTGCATTATATTGATCTATGTAACCGTCAGTGTCTGATCAAAGACTACTTCAGCAAATCAATGGATTAGGTTATTCAATCTAGCAATACAGTTTCATCACCAATACAAAGTTGAAACTAATGGATTGTCAACACATATACAACGTTCGCTTTGTTTTGTTTTTTTGTTTTTTTTGTTTCTTCTTTGAAGTATAATTTATCCTGGGAGTGTTTGTTTATCAGTAACAGGACTATTGTCTTAAATGTTACGTCACGATCATCCATGTTGACCGCCTATCTCGCATTTATAAGCTACATTCAGGACGACATAGACCTCTCTCCCTCAAGACCAAGCATGCCGTTAATAAAGCCATGTTGTTCTTTGATCCAAGGTGATGAGAAGTGAGTGAGTAACTCCTGCCTACCGGGCAGCCTTCTGAGTAGAGCAAGCTGTGAAACTGCAACCCGTTTGTTCAAGCGGCGCCATATGCAAACAATGTTGCTAGGGTCAAGGTGATGGCACCTTCGGGTCACGTGGCTAATCCGCTTTCGAACCCTCTCCCCCCGCCCCCCCCCCCCCCGAAGCTGTCCCATTCGCGTGGAAACCCGACTGACAAGCTTTCGAGTGTGGCTGCATTTGATGTCATTCGGGTAAATAACTGCTTTTTTAAGCCAATCAACATCATTGTATGTTGGAAACTATACATCAAAGATGTTGATTGACCTTTCTTCGAAGTACTGAGACCAAAACGGGCCGAATTTGGAAAGCTGTATTGTCATTATGGCCAACAATGTGCGAAAAAAGGGCCTCAAATCTTTCAACGCCGATTTCTCAGAATGAAATTTTCTGCTTATGAATCAATTTTGTGGACAGCGTCAATAAAAAGCTTATTGATCGATCTGCTTCAAATAATCGTCTTTTGAAAGATAAATATATTATCTGGGAACCGTTTTTTTGTTTGTTTGTTTTTCCGTCAGATGTCCCCTTCCGAGAGTTTTGTAGTTCACAAAATGAAGTAACTGTTGATGTTTAAAATGATGATCAAAGAATTCAGTAATTCTGGTATTATGTATTTTATTTGTAATAAAAAAATACGGTTCCTGCATATTGGTCTATACTTTAATTTTACATAGGTAATACACTTTTGCATCGATTATTTTTAAAGAAATGCTGACAAAATGTCAAATCTGATACCCTCTTGTAAACGGGCGTATAAAACCCTTGAAAACAAGTGCACAGTGATCCAAAGGATCTATGTCCCCCGCCACAATAGACAGAAACAAGAGGGCTGTGTGAACAGCCCGTGCCTCAGCTGATCTTGACATTTATCACACTTGCAGCTCTATGAACTTGGGAAAGGATCAAGGGCACCATGTTCTGACTAAGTCTGACCTTTATAGAGGAGCACTTACATGTGCAATATCGTGGTTCAAGTAGTTTTCAAGTTATAATGAAGAGTAAAATTCATGTATGTTGCACTGTGACCCCACAAATGAGGTCAAGGTCATTCATGTACTGTCTCAGCATGACTTTCATACAGAATAATTAACATGTGTAGCTCACTCAAAACAGATCTCAAGTTATCAAGTAAACAGTAAATTTCACAGTTGTCCTGTGAATTAGCATTAGAATGCCCATTGACTTACATAGTAATCAATAGGAAACCTGCATTGAACGATAAGTACCCGAATTGAAAACCCTTAAAAATCAGGAATCCAAAGCAGTGCCACCTAGTAAACAACTGTTTGACCCTTCCACAACGACATATCCATCACATTTCACTTTAGTCTGAGTGACGGTTCTGAGAACAAGTGAAAAATAACAAAACCATATAAAAAATTCATTAAAAAAAAAATTTGAAAAAATTGCAGTGCCACCTGGTGAACAAATTGGGAACTATGCATCCCTGGGAGTGTCTATGAACGATATCGAAACAACTGGGTGAGCAGTTTCAGAGGTGAAGAGTTTTTAAGGTTTGCCCCCCCCCCACAAAAAAAAAAAATTCATAAAAATTCCAAAAATCAATAGAGCATGACCATTTGAACAAACTTGGTAGAGATCCACCCAAGGCACATCCCCACCAAGTTTGACTTAAATCTGGCCAAAAGTATTTTAGTTATAACCATTACAATTCCCATGTTAAAACTTTCCCATTAAAACTTTTGTAAAGATTTTTGAAAAAAAAAAATCATAAAAAAAAAAATTCATTGGAACATGACCATGGGAACAAACTTGGTAGACACCCACCCAAGGTACATCCCCACCAAGTTTGAAGTTAATCTGGATGACAGTTTTGGCGAAGAAGTCGAAAATGTGAAATAGCATTAGAATGCTCATTGACTTCCATAGTAATCAATAGGAAAGCTGCATTGACCGATAAGTACCCAAATTGAAAAAATCGTTAAAAATCAGGAATCCGCAGCATTCCCACATAGTGAACAACTTTGTTTGACCCTTCTACAAAGAACATATCCACCATGTTTCAGCTTTATCTGAGTGACAGTTCTGGAGAAGAAGTCAAAAATAGCTAAAACACACAAAAATTCATACAAAAAAATAGGAAAAAATTGCAGCGCCACCTGGTAAACAAATTAAGAACTATGTGTCCCAGGGAGTGTCTCTGTGTGACATCAAAGTAATTGGGTGAGCGGTTTCAGAGAAAAAGATTTTTTAAGATTTGCCCAAAAAAGAACAAAATTCATTAAAAATCCAAAAATCAATGGACCGTGACCATTTGAACAAACTTGGTAGACACCTACCCAAGGCACATCCCCACCAAGTTTGAAGTGGATCTGGCCCACGGTTTCGGAGAAGAAGTCGAAAAATGTAAATTGTTGACGGACGATGGACGGACGACGGACGGAGGACCATAAGATAAGCTCAGCTGACTGACAAGTCAGCTGAGCTAAAAAATAGAAAAAAAAAACTGCAGCGCCACCTGGTGAACCATTTAACAACAAGGAGTCCCTAGGTGTCATCCTGTGTGATATCAAAGCAATTGGGTAAGCAGTTTCGGAGAAGATTTTTTAAGATTTGTCAAAAAAAAAAAAAGAACAAAAAAATTCATTAAAAATCCAAAAATCACTGGAGCATGAAAATTTGAACGAAACTGGTAGAAACCCACCCAAGGTACATTGCCATCAAGTTTGAAGTTAATCTAGATAACGGTTTTGGAGAAGAAGTCGAAAATGTGAATTAGCATTAGAATGCTCATTGACTTCCCTAGTAATCAATGGGAAAGCTGCATTGACCGGTAAGTACCAGAATTGAAAAAATCGTTAAAAATCAGGAATCTGCAGCATTCCCACATAGTGACCAACTTTGCTTGACCCTTCTACAAGGAACATATCCACCATGTTTCAGCTTAATCTGAGTGACGGTTCTGGAGAAGAAGTCGAAAATACTTATAATACACAAAAAATATGTTCTTGGGCTCTGTGACCTTGAAAATATGTCAAGGTCAAAAACAATACACAGTGCACATGCCCATGGTATGATGCATCTCTGGTATAAATTTCATTATTCTATATCTTAGGGTTCTAAAGATATGCTCCCAGACGGACGGACGGCAGGCCCCCTATGCTCACTAACTCTATGTCCCCCTATGCCACCTTCGGTGGTGGAGGAAAATTATCGTATCGATAAGAAACTTCTTTATAACAAATCTAGATGTCTGAACAATGAATAAAATGTATGGTTTTGTGGGTTAAATGTGAAACATAGTTCATCTATACAACCTCAAAGTCGCGGGACCGCTGCGCACGGCTCAATCCCCTCCGCTACCTTAAGATTTGCACCACAAAATAAAACTAGAACAGACTGATTTTCCAACAGAAAATCTCCCGGTGGAACACTTACGTCTCTGAATAAGCTACAGGTGATAACAAATTACAAATGACCAAGTTTGCTTGAAAATTACAATCCTATTTTAGCTCTCACCTACATACATTACTCTAGCAATTTTTATCAAGTTCTTCAAGACTTATTGCAGAGAAACCAATTTCACATAAGTGACCCTGTGACCTTAAGAATTCACTCAAGGCCATCCAAATACAATCCCAACCTAGGTCTTGCCTACATACATAATCCTGCCAAGTTTCATCAAATTGCATCAAGTTCTTCATGACTTATCGCATGGAAACCAATTTCACATAAGTGACCCTGTGACCTTGAAAATTACGTCAAGGTCACCCAAATACAATCCCAACCTAGGTCTTGCCTAGATACATAATCCTACCAAGTTTCATCAAATTCCATCAAGTTCTTCAAGACTTATCACACGGAAACCAATTTCACATAAGTGACCCTGTGACCTTAAGAATTTGCTCAAGGTCATCCAAATACAATCCCAAACTAGGTCTTGCCTAGATACATAATCCTACCAAGTTTCATCAAATTCCATCAAGTTCTTCAAGACTTATCGAATGGAAACCAATTTCACAAAAGTGACACTGTGACCTTGAAAATTAGGTCAAGGTCACCCAAATACAATCCCAACCTAGGTCTTGCCTAGATACATAATCCTACCAAGTTTCATCAAATTCTGTCAAGTCCTTCAAGACTTATCAGAAGAAGAAGAAGAAGAAGAAGAAGAAGAAGAAGAAGAAGAAGAAGAAGAAGAAGAAGAAGAAGAAGAAGAAGAAGAAGAAGAAGAAGAAGAAGGAAGAAGAAGAAGAAGAAGAAGAAGAAGAAGAAGAAGAAGAAGAAGAAGAAGAAGAAGAAGAAGAAGAAGAAGAAGAAGAAGAAGAAGAAGAAGAAGAAGAAGAAGAAGAAGAAGAAGAAGAAGAAGAAGAAGAAGAAGAAGAAGAAGAAGAAGAAGAGAAGAAGAAGAAGAAGAAGAAGAAGAAGAAGAAGAAGAAGAAGAAGAAGAAGAAGAAGAAGAAGAAGAAGAAATGGGCACTAAACCAATATGTCCCCCGGCTTCCACCGGGAGACATAATAATAAAAAATCCAAAAATCACTTGAGCATGACCATTTAAACAACTTGGTAGAGAGCCAATCAAGGCACATACCCATCAAGTTTGAAGTAAATCTGTCTGACGGTTTTTGGAGAAGAAGTCGACAATGTGAATTGTTGACGACAGATGACGGATGATAGACAACAGACGATGGATGACAGACAACGGAAGTCTCCTTTGAAATTTAAAAGCTTAATACACTATTCCACCATACTGACACTGGTATGAACAGGTAAATAATGATAATACAATTTTTAGCACCATAAAGTTGACTAGAGGTGTTATGAGGTAAAGTGTACTAAGGTATTAGCTGGAAGCCACCTCTTCCACTAGCTATACTGGATGAAGATTGAAAAGAAAGAAATCCTGCAAAAAGCGAGGATAATAATGGTTTTCCGACTTCAGTTGGACTAGAGAAAATTCTTTAGGTGGGTTAAGTATACTTTACCCAGGGTACTTTCCCTCTTACCACTCTAAACACTTTGAGAATTACACTTTGTCATTTCAAGCTGCATCTTGACATAGTTTGACTAATATTCTCGAGTTAGTGTTGTATTTATTAGGTATTTGGTCATATTTCTGGAAACATTTCAGCAGAGATTTGTGTAGTTATTTTTTTTTTCATAACCTTTGTGTTGTAGTTTCTGCATCAAAGTTCTGACTCTGTTGATGAAATCACTAAAAAGTGTAGTGTTTCGAGCAATACGTATCACTTGTCCGATACAAACTCCATATGCTTGTTTCTCTGGAATGTTTCTTGTCAGATCAGGGTAGGAGATAGTATCAAATTTGAACTGGTCTCTCATGTCAAATATTTTTGTTACATACATGATACTGGTTGTTCTTTATTTCTATATCCAGATCATGGAAAGCAGCTTTTGTATCGCTTTCATTTTCCAGATTTAATATTAATTCTTTGGGATATATGTTTTTCCAATTTCCCTTTATTTCATCCCCATTGTTAAAGCACACACGTCATCTATAAATCTTCTTGTGTGAGAATATGTAAAGCTGTAAAGTTTGTTTCTGCCAATTCTTCCATCCGGACGGAGGACTATAAGATAAGCTCAGATGACTAACAAGTCAGCTGAGCTAAAGATTCATAAAAAAATCCCCAAATCACCGGGGTGTGACCATTTGAGCAAACTTGGTAGAGACCCATCCAAGGCACATATACCCACCAAGTTTGAAGTGAATCTGGCTGATGGTTTTGGAGAAGTAGAAAGTGTGAATTGTTGACGAAGGACGATGGATGACGGATGACAGACGACAGATGGACGGAGGACCATAAGATAAGCTCAGCTGACTGACAAGTCAGCTGAGCTAAAAATTCATACAAAAATCCCCAAATCACTGGAGCAAATTTGGTAGAGACCCACCCAAGGCACATACCCATCAAGTTTGAAGTGAATCTAGATGACAGTTTTCGAGAAGTCGAAATGTGAATTGTCAACGGATGACAGACAGACGATGGACAGACGACGGACGACAGACCCTCATGAAAGCTCAGCTGACTGACAAGTCAGCTGAGCTAAAAACTGGAGGGTAATTATACTTACCACGCAAGGTTTCACAAATATCAATGCTGGTGAAGAAACTAATTTGAAGAGTTTATAAAAGTTTAAATCAAATTACAGCCTTGAACTACATGTATGTTCGATTCATATGCAAGATTCAAGATACCGCATTGCAATATCCCATCTCCAATTATGCTCCAATAATCTAGAAAATGAGTTGGGAACACATGCCAAGCTGAAAGTTCCTATTCAGCACAGGACATGTAAAAACTGTGATCAAGGTGAAATTTAAAAATAAACCACACTTTCTCTTAAAGCGCCCTAGATTTGAATCAAAATGGAGCTCTGTACTGCAATATACTAATTTACATATTCTTGATTTCAATACCATGTCTACAAATACCTAGTTTCTGGTCTTGTCCTAGGGTGATATGGAGTTGCAGATTTTATTTGGAAAGTTCATTTTTCCAACTTTGAAATGGTGAATAGTAACTGACTCTGTGTCATGTCTTGGATATGACTCAGGAAACATTGTCATTGTATATATGATTATAATAGTATCTCTCAGTACACACTACGTGCATAGTTGTTGAGCATACAAACGTTTGTTAAGGTGCTAAGTATGGTCAGTAAACCATCCATCCACAAACTTCATTTGTGGCTCCAATTCTGTGTTCCCATGTGTATTTATATTTATATTATACGTAACAGTTTACATTTAGATGTCCGGTGCTCAAAATATTTTTACATTTTCTCTTTATTGTCTGTGCTTCATTCTCATATAGTGTGTACTTGACAGTAACTTCTTTGCCCACAAACTAGCCTACTATATGGTGCTAACTCAGAGAATAATCTATCCAAATTGAACCGGTCATTATCTACACATCTGAATATCTTCCAGTGAATGCCAGTGTTGTGAGAAATCTATTAGGTGCCTTGGTGCACATTGTATTTGTATCATTCATTACAGTCTCACTCTCAACTTAGTGCAGACTTCAGTAGTCCCTCCTTTGAGAGACCACCTTTAGGGCAGCTTCAGAGGTGGTCACACAAAACAAATATTGCTTCCCAATGCAGACCAAATAACATCTGAAAGATATTGCTAGGCGACTCTAGATGCCACCGTAAAGGACAGTTAGTCTCCAGTCGGAGTGGTTTTTCAAGTGAGGGACCACTGTAAATAAAGCATTTTCAATTGGTATTTGGTCTCACAGTGGAAGATGTACACTGATGAGTTTACTATTTTCAGTCGATTGTATAGCGGGCACAAGTTAAAAAGTAAAGCAAAATACTTTCTGATGTACCACCACAAGAACATGCTGGCCATTCTACCACGCCAATTTTGTTTTAAAGTGACATCCAAAATGTGAATCAGTAAAAAAAATTAAAAAAACTGCTCGTCACCTTTGGCAGTTTGGATCAGAAGCAACACTTACGATCTGTCTCTGTTGGGACATTAGAAACAACTATCAAAAACAATAATGCCACAAGACAGGTTGTACACATTTGGCCATGGCCTGTATTTTAGTTCACAAAGTATGCCTAAAGTGGAGTGATTACACACAGCATCCCTGCATTGATCAGAACTAGGAACTCCTAAGACTGCACTCAATATACCTTTATGAAAGTACACAAAATCCCATTTACAAGTCCACATTCATTTCATTTATGGGTTGAGACTGGCACTTTGGGATCAGCCCATTTACCCTGACTGGTACTTCTGCTTTCAGCTATATACATATTGCATGTACCATCAACTGGTCATCACTTGTGTTGCATTGTACAGTTGCAGTCTGGTCATTATATGCCTTGCAAGTCTGACTGTTTATCATGATCAGTAACATCAGGGTCCCACACAAGACTGAATATTGTAGATAATATTAATGGTAAATACAACAGAGAATTATTGTTGTGAGATTTAAGGGTACATCACCACAACCATAAGCATGTACCCTATTTTGGACAAAATTGTCGCATGTACAGCATCAATTACATTGAAGCCAATGCACATACAGAAACATTTTATGGCTTTTTCTAATGCATACCCTAAAAGGGTAATCTTAAAAATGAAAAAAACAATTTTACATTTTCAAAACTTTCCACTGAAGTGTTTCAAATTTACACAAATACGTGCTAGTTTTTTGGGGGCGGGTGAGGGGAGGGTTGGGGGAAGAGTAAAGACAGCAACATGAAAATACAGCATCAAGCTCTTCAAATTAATTTTAAGTTCTAAAATTCAGGATCTCTTTTAGAGAGTGGGGAACTTATTATGAGCTAGCAAAGGCATCAAATGTGTGGAATGTAAAACAGTTCTGCCTCATGCTGAGTATAACATTGCCACCCTTTCCTCTTTAGAAATTGACTATTTCACGACACATGCACAACTGAATTATTAAAGATACATTTACATTATCATTTGCTAATTTACACTTGTTCCAACATATCTTTAACATATTTTGATGCATCATGACAAGAGCTCAACACCTCATTTAGGTGTTGCTGCAGCACTGTCAGTTTTATTCTGTGGCAATTCAATATTGACATCAGGAAGAATGTTACAGGTTGCCACAATGTCAATCATGTCTTCCAGGTGGAAAAGCTGATTGGTTAAGAGTCCCATGTTGTGTGATACATCCTGCAAGTAAATAAAAGCTGATTGGTTAAGAGCCCCATGTTATGTGATACATCCTGCAAGTAAATAAAAGCTGATTGGTTAAGAGCCCCATGTTATGTGATACATCCTGCAAGTAAATGAAAGCTGCTGGGTTATGAGCCTTATGTTTTGTGGTACAGTTTGCACATAAATAAGAGCTGATCTGAAAAAAGTCCCATGTTATGTCATACATCTGCTAAGTAAATGCAGTTTATCTAGTGAAGATACTTGGCATTACATAAGCTTCTTTAATTCTCTTATATGCTGTTCAACTTTAATTAATTCACACTATGATTTTAAGCTAGGCTCCATTAACTCCACTGATAGTATCATATGGCTGTTCAAAATGTTCTCTAGAAGAAAACATTGTGATTTTTTTGCAGCAAATGAACTTATATCCAAAATTGCTCATTTCAAATCTACAGGCATTAGTTAATCAAATGGAAAATTAATAAGATTCAGATTTTGGTCACGAGGTGAACAAATTTCATATGAATTTATGAAATACCCACTGTCTGTCATGTCATTGAAGCGGTCATGTCCCTGTCAGTCTACTTTGTATATGATGGTTTGTAGCATGGGACATGCAGACCTGGATGATTGGTAGGGAGGGCAACTCAAACCTAGATGGTTGGTAGGGAGGGCTATCCAGGCCTTCATGGTCAGCATGGACAACTATCCAAACTTGGATGGATAGTAAGGAGGGCTATGCAAACCTGGATAGTTGAAAGGGAGCTCTACATGCCTGCAGGATGGTTGCCAGGGAGGACAATATCGATACCTGGATGGATAGAACGATGGTGGTGGTGGTGGTGGTGGTGGGGGTGGGGGGTGGGGGGTAGGCTATACAGACCTGGATATTTGGTTTGGAGGGCTACACACAGATACAGATTGATGGTTGGTACAGAGGGCTGTATCAACTTGGGATGGGGTGGGGAACCTTTACAGACCTGAATGGTTAGTGGAGAAGGCTATACAGATTTGGATGGTTAGTGGATGGGGAGTAAACAGACCTGAATTGATGCCTGACACTTCATCAGTTGTTGAGTAGTGTTCTTCATCTCTCGGGCACCAGACAAATACACCTGACCCAGCAGGTCATGCAAGTTACTCCTCAAGTGGCCATTCTTCTCACCTGTCACAGACAATAGGAGATATGCATATTAATTTCCCGCCAGAACTGCATACCTGCTTGTCTAGTGTCGCTTGGCGGGATATGTCGAGATACAGGTCGGTACCTGTAGGGACAAGCGGGATATTAATAATATTTTGGAAGTAAAGAATACTTATTAAAGGCAGACAATTTTTTTTTTTTATATATGGCTCGGGAAGTACTAGATGAATACCAGTTTGGCATTTGTGAATTTAAATTTCTCAAAAAAACACCAGTTTTGTGAGAAATGAACATATGGCCCCATCTGTGACAGTGATGTGACCTGCAAGTCCCCTGTGATTGCCTGGTGTCAAACCCATGCTTTGTGCCGGGCAATTAATGTGCATACGGCGTATTCATATATATGCATGCACACACTTCACGCTTGAACGGTTACAGCGACTTTAACGAATTCCATATCCAAGTCCAGTTCATACAGTTACTGTATTGTACAAGCCATTCATGCAGAAATCATTTAAGTTACATTTAGCTACATTGACACAAAATTATGGCCCTAAATTTCATAAAACTACACAGGTAATTTAAGCACATCTTACATGTCAACAATTCATACTCAGACTTACAATGGAACATTGTATTGACTTTATCTAGAGCAATTGGGGATCCCCGATCCTGGTGTACACATATATACAACAGACTCAGAAATTGGTGAAGTAAATGTCATACCTGTCAATGGTATTTTCTGCCATGGGGAGGTCTTATTTTTATCAATGAAACAAGAGGCTTATGGCCCTTATGCTCTGCTGAGATGTAATCAGATGACTGTCAGAAAAAAATTGCTTCCTGAAATGCAATTCTTCTGTAACCTCAGGATGTAATTCAAAGTCATCCACATTGTGGAATATCAGACTTCCACAAAAGCCACCCAAAATTTCACAAATATATGACCATTGACCTGATGCATACTTCATGTAAATTTGGCAATTCCATCTCAACTTATTATCGCAATAATGAATTTTAATGTTTTTCATACCTATGATGTCAGTTCCAAAGCCATTAATATTACCAGACAGTGGTGCAGCGTGACTCCACATCATGAATTTTTGTGCCGCGTTCCTATAATGGCATCTGGCCACACATACACAAGTAACAGTGTTCATGCACTTGTATGCGAACAGAATTCCTTGATTTTTCCATGACCCTCTCCAGAATTTTTCATGATCATTGACACAAGAACAATAATTAAAATCCACTTAAAAATAAAAAATAAATCACAAAGATGGACAACATAGTTGTTAAGTTATTCTAGATCTTCAAAGGAAATTAAGGACTTCCTCAGTCACTTGCCAAATTGTTGCCAAATGCTACAAAATATACAATTTTGTCTCAATTTTTTAATGATTGGTGAATTGTACATTTCCAAAAAAATTTTTTACACAAAATTTGGCTTAAAATTTCCAGAGGCAGTCCTGATAGGATTCAATTGTGCATTTGATAAAAAACAAACAATATGAGACTAAGGTTTATGATAAACTTGACCAAGGTTTATGATAAACTTGAATATTGAACTCTGACATTCTCTCCACATTGCATATTTACACTCAGTTGAACAAGTCCTTTGAAAAAATTAATTCTCCCACTCCAAGAGTGTAATGTATGAACATTTTTCCACCTGGGTGAGTTCATATATAGATATCTTCTCTCCACTTGGCAGTTTTTCCCACAGTACTGGTGAGTCATTGGCATAGAACACTTAATCTGAAAATACAAATCTCTTGACTTCTCTATAATCATCTTGTCTGGAACATTCTTAAATCTCAAACAAGTTGAAACTTTCAGGCTTATTTTTCTAGGGATTTTTATGACCTTACTTTTTTCTTCTAGTTTCTTCTTCTTAACTTCATTTACATCTTTTCCTTTGTCCTTAGCTGTGCTCCTCACTCTGTTCCATTTTTGCAATCATAGTCAAGTTTACAGATTTTTCTGCTTTGTCAGCAAACTGATGGGCTGATTTACGAAGTGCCTCAATGTCACCTTTTAAAGCTGTTTATCTTTTCTTCAGTTCATTGATCTCACTTACCAAATCTTCATTCTCTCTCTTACATTTAGCACTCTCAGGTTCTTGTTTCTGTTGGTCTAGATACATGTATGCATGATATTTGTGTCCGGCACTTGCTGCACTTAATAGCCATGCTGGTGATATATCAACACTGAATATTTCATCGACAGCTTTAACACTGTCATTGATAATTCTCTGGGCAACATATGACTTCTTTCAAAATTCTCTACCTCTACCTGTTTAATGATTGACAATCCCCTTTAAACTGAAGATTGTCCATGTGACAAGGTGAGCAGCATTTTGACAATATTCCACAGCTTGCTGTAGCCTGGTTTGTTGCAATATTCCACAGCTTGCTGTTACAGCCTGGTTTGTTGCAATATTCCACAGCTTGCTGTTACAGCCTGGTTTGTTGCAATATTCCACAGCTTGCTGTTACAGCCTGGTTTGTTGCAATATTCCACAGCTTGCTGTAGCCTGGTTTGTTGCAATATTCCACAGCTTGCTGTAGCCTTGTTTGATGCAATATTCCACAGCTTGCTGCAGCCTGGTTTGTTGCAATATTCCACAGCTTGCTGCAGCCTGGTTTGTTGCAATATTCCACAGCTTGCTGCAGCCTGGTTTGTTGCAATATTCCACAGCTTGCTGTAGCCTGGTTTGTTGCAATATTCCACAGCTTGCTGTAGCCTGGTTTGTTGCTCATCTCTTATTACAGAAATGTGTCAATCTGCATATTATCTGGGTCAAAGTTCTGAAATTTGGATCGTTTAGGCAATGCAGTTTCATCAATGAATTGACAGAACTTGGTCTAACAATTTCATCACAGTCCATTTCTCGCACATGTTTGCTTTCCACTAAAATACAGACTCTACACTCTCTTCATACTCTACACTCTCTTCAGCTTGTCACAAGTGTTAGTTTACTTGCCATTGTTTTTTTCAAGGATCCAAGAAGGTTAGATTTTGGACTGAAGAATACTACAGATACTTCAGTGGACTCTTCTCTTGAAACTTCAGCACAGGTTTTTTGAGAAAATCCTTGCATTCTAGACGGAACTCCTTCTCTCTTTTTTTTTTTCATTAGTTTTCTTCTGGGCTAGCAGCTGTTTCTATTTTTTTTCCAGCAATGACACCAACTTTATTTTCTTGCAATGTGGGTGGTTCTTTTTGTCTGTAAACTCTGAGGTGACAAGTTACTGCACAGTTATGTCCTTTAACATCTCTGGCTTTATGAATCTACTCATCAGTCCTTCCAATACACTAAAAACATCAGTGCTCAGGAATGATACCATGTTTGTCAGTTTTCCACAATGGTATTTCAGTAAGAAAGGACATAATTCCCTAGTAATTGAAATATAGCAGTGCAGTTTGGTGTTGATATGGCACTCGCACATAACTACCTCCATTGAACCATTCTTTTTAGGAATGGGGATTTGGTCGAGTGGGTATGTGCGTTTCCCATTTCAGCTAGGCGACTGGTGCCAAAGGTTGCAGGTTCGAGTCCCACTCGTTCCGAACATGAAACATAAGTAGATCTTTGCATGCATCTCATACTGTCTCAAAACTTTTTTGTTTTCAGATCATTGACACTCTTGCCACTTTGAACAGCATCAACATATTTTAATAGCTGTGGCATAATGAGTAGAAATCGCTCAGTAACAGGTATGTTTTCGACCCAGCTTGAAAAAAATTAAAGAAGGGTCATCATGGTCAAAATATTATATATATAGTTATAGATTTTATATTACTATGTGAGTAAAAAAGGCCAGGTAAATATATAAATTTGAAATGAAACAAGAGGCCCATGGGCCTAATGCTTAGCTGGCACCCTGGCTATATTGCACCTCTTCATTTTAAAGTTGCAAGTCCTCAAGTGGCTTCTGAATATATGAAGCTTATGTAAATTTAGTGTATAGTATGTCCACCAAATGGCACTTTGCTCCACATGTAATCATAGCTTATTTGTGCAATTCCTGTGATGGATATTGTTGCATGTGCAGAGAAAACAATGAGTGAGTCCGTAGCTTTATGTCCTCAGTGACCTTGGGACAGAAGTTCAAGGTCACCCAGATTACATAATACAAGAGGTCCATAGGTCTGGTGCTGTGCTGATATTGCCATTGATGTCCAAGCTACACCCTGCCATTAAAAAATCACCTCTTTCAACTTAACATGCATGGAGACCTCACAAAAATAGGTCAAGATCACTAATTATATCAAATTCTAGCTTTAGACATGGTCTATATATCCTATGAATTTGGCAAGTGTTATCCAATTACTTTTCCAAATATGGAATTTTATATCTCAAAACACATTTTGGCTCATAATTTCCATTAAATTATAGGTGGCACCACTAGTATCATAAGCCAATTTAGACTTTGACCTCCCCCACACTCCCACCAAATTTGGTGAAGATCCACTAAAAATTAAAGATGCTCGAGTGTTCACAAGATTTTCACATTTTGACCCCCTATATTACATGATATTGTAGGTGGTGCCACCAATATCGGACTGATGGTAGGCAGAGATCAAACACACGATGCTCAAAAAATCTGCTGTGTGTTAACTTTGAAGTTCCTCCTTGGCTTCTGGTAACATGATAAACATGTAGGCAGCAGATGACGAACACGGTGGAGAGGAACTTTGAAGTCGGACGGCTGACACTGCCGGGCCCCAGCCAACATCAGCAGCCGCTGTTTGCACCTGCAAGGTTTCATGTACGTCCTACGCATCGCTGGTCACGCATCAACGGCCACACGACTTACATTCTTGGGAACTCAAATCAAGGTGTGGGTACTCGCATTTATGAATTACAAATCCGAAAATTACTGCTAGCTTACTGTGTTGCAGGTGAGAAGCTACATACCACTGACCGGTGTTCTACTCACAAGCTTTCTTGCTTGTTCTGTTCCAAGTCCTCTCCAGATGTCATGGAAATTGATCATTGTAGGTATATGACTAGGGCCAAAAGTCATAGTCTGATCCCTTTACCAACCGAAATTGTTCCCACCACATGTCTGGCTACCCCAATTAGACATGAATTTATATTTTCATAGACTACAAACACTGTTACAAATTAACCATTTCATCCCTTGAAATAAAACTGTTGTCAGCAAGTTTTCTTACAAGTGGGTTGGGCACTAGTGAAAAGCTGTTGATTTCTAAGCATGTTATTTTGATAAGACTTGTCTACAACTCTTGTTCTTTTTTCCTTTTTCATTACTACAGAAATAAATATAAAATAACTGAAACAGACATTTTATCTGCAGCCAGTTTGGGTGGGTTTAAGGGGGATGGGTGGGAAAAAGACAACAAATCAATTAACTCATTCTATACCAGTCCCTGATTTTTCCATATGTTTACCTAGATTTAAGACAACAATTGCATATTTAAACTAGAACAGACTGATTTTCCAACAGAAAATCAAATGTCTCCCAGTGGAACACTTACATCTTTGAATAAGTAAGCTACAGGTGATAACAAATTACAAATGACCAAGTTTGCTTGAAAATTACAATCCTATTTTAGCTCTCACCAAGATACATTACTCTAGCAATTTTCATCAAGTTCTTCAAGACTTATTGCATGGAAACCGATTTCACATATATGACCCCGTGACCTTGAAAATTAGGTCAAGGTCACCCAAATACAATCCCAACCTTGGTCTTGCCTAGATACATAATCCTACCAAGTTTCATCAAATTCTGTCCAGTCCTTCAAGACTTATCGCACGGAAACCAAGTGTTGAAGAACATGAACAACAACAACAACAAGAAGCGGAAGAAACGGGCACTAAAACAATATGTCCCCCGGTTTCCACCGGGAGACATAATAAGTGACCCCTAAACCTCCTGCATCCTAAGACAGCAAATGGTGAGAAAATGAGTGGTTCCTGTTACCCTCTGCTCCCAATTCCAAGCGACACTCTGCAGCCATCTTGCTTTACCTGTACTAGACAAGCAGGCTGGACACGCTATTTAAAGGGAAAACTGGCGGTGACTGACGGGAGGGCAATACGGCATGACCCAAGCACAACTGGATTGGACTATTTTATCTATAAAATATGAAGTCGTGGCATATCGGTTGAATTACACCTGAATACCAGGCAGCTGTGCTGCGTTGAATTCAGATTCGTCTGGGTCTTGCTCCCTTCACTGGGGCACCCTGATGAAGCTACAACAGAGGTACCGGCATGAGAAATGTGCCATCTCTCTGAGGGGCAATTTCGAGGATTTGATACAATAATGAGTAGGCTAGCGGCAAATGCTTCAAAAGTGCCCTAAAAATAGGTGCAACCCCAACCAAAGGTATAACAAAACACAACCTATATCAAAATGTGTGCACATGTCTCCTCTTTACAGAAAAATAGGTTGTGGAGTCCGAAAAGCGTTTTTTGATATGTTTACAAACCCGTTTCTATGGCAACCTCTATTTTTTGTGGAAAATGACTACTTTTCACTAATTTTTTAATATCTGCCTTAATTTTGAAGATAAACACTCCAAATTTCATCAGAAGGTAGCTCTAACCTTACTCTTTCAACAGGCTTGACGCTTTAAAAAAATTCTTTGAATAACATCATTATTATTATAATTATATGCAAAATTTTGTCATCTATTTGGCAATATAAATGCCTCTATTAGTTGATGTTGTTTACTGCAGTTGCCAAATTACCAAAAATAGGGGTAATAGTTAAATGATGAAGGTAATATATTCCCAGGGATATACTGATACCAAATTTACTGGAGTATATGAAGTGGACACCATTACATGTATGCAAATTAGGCTTCAAATGTAGGGGTTTTTGAAGCCATTCTAGAGATGTTTATCACACATTATGTGCTGTACCAATGCAAAAAGTTACATTTGCTTGAAAAGTGCTTCAAAGCATATAGAACATAGAATCCTAATCGTCTTATCAACATTTTTCGTTCACAGCTTTACTGAAATTTTATGGGTCCGCCCCGGGGGGGGGGGGGGGGGGGGGGCATTATGTTTATGGGTTGTCTGGTCTGGCTAGCTTGTGCAAAAGTGCTTTCTCCAGAACGCATTGTTGGAATTTGAGCAAATTTAGCATATATATTACCGAAAAAAAATATGAAGTGAAGACAATTTAGAAACCCTATCATTAAATTTATGCAAATGATGTCATCTTGAAATTAGGATTTTATAATTTATGTGCTGTGTTGTAGGGCACCAGAAAGCACAAATCTGGGCACATTTCTTTAACTTCCAGAGTCCATGTCGGATTCCAACTCTGCTATGTGATTTTCTCATTATCAGTGTTATTGAGAATGACTGTGCATATTGTCAAAATGTGTTGCATGATTGATAATATACACATGGTGAACTGGATTATTTTCTAAAATGAAGCTCGGACCTGGTAAGAACACCCACGTTTTAATGTATTCGCAGGTTAGATAATTTTGTACCGTGAACCTAAAATCATGAACCTGGAACCATCATCCAAGAAGCCACCCCCAGCCAAGCTAAATCTCAATACCTGTGTTTTATGTAGCAAAGTTCTCAACACAGGAAAAGGGACTGATTACAAAACTACTTTGGACAAGCTACGATATACGCTTGCCTCCACCACAGACCGATCAGCTGCTTAACTACCGCCTACTGAGGATGCATTTGAGCAACATGTGAAAAGGGCACAATACCAATGTCCCATCTGGTGCCACAATGGCATTGATCAATTGCATACAGCTCTTAAAGCACTATCATTTTGAGACATGACAAAAATAAAAGAATATTTGGGTCTTACTGACTCAGAACACACATTTCCGCAAAAAATTTGTGAAATTGTGTACGCTTACACAACAACTATTCGGAAACCAGATTCTAATAAGAAAAAGTTAGATCAGATGTTTTGCAGCGTTCCTTTCAAACACAAAATTATTGATTCACTAAACATTCAGTCCCTTTTCAAATTGAAATTTGTTCATAACATGATTCCAAAGGAGTGCAAAATAAAAGACCCCCCCGCCCCATCATTTCATTTAAATATGGCAACAATATTGGACAAAGTATCATGAATTACAAGGAATTTCTGGCTTCAATTACGCTTAAAGATATCGCAGCGAATCAAAATTGTGACTGTATGTCTAACAGTAAATATTCTGATTTTGTTGATGCATACCACAAACATGTATTTACAGGGAATTTGGATATCATACAGAATTCAAGTTTAAAAGAAATTATGAAAAAAGGTACCAAATTTTCGGATATGTCCCAAGTTGAACACTGACAGTATTTTTCAGGATACATGTGATGCTTTGGATTCCTACTGTATGAAATGGGCAAAGAAAGAAAAAATATAATTTCATAAATTTAAAGGATGGGTATCAAACTTGAAAAAAGTCTCTAGAAAAAGAATTTATTGTTACAAATCCCACATTCAGAATTTCAATACGGTTAATCTAAAACAACCTGAAGTTTCAAAAGCAGTCAAAGAACTACAAGAAAGTTTTGTAGTCCCTAACATAGATAAGGCAGGGAACATTCTTGGGATCATCTGCAAAAAATATTATCTGGATGTTTTGAAAAAAGAACTTGGTATAAACAATATTTCAGACATGAGAGGAAATGACGTGTATTAATTACACAAACAATCCATTGATAATTTGATAGATACACATAAAGATGAGACGAAAAGGAATTTTAATATCAAAATTTCTGAAGAGGACTCCTCTATTCCACTTTTGTTCTGGATACCCAAATTACATAAAAACTCTTTTAAATTTAGATTCATAGACGGTGCTGCAAAATGTACAAGAAAAAAATTATCAAAAGAAGGAACATTGTGTTTGACTACAATTAGGAATCATTTTCGTAAATACTGTAATGCAATTTCGAGAAACAGTGAATTAAATTGTTTTTGAAGTATTAGCAATTCTTCCGAGTTTGTATCTAAAATCATACATGTAAAAGTAAAAAATATCAAATGTTTTGATTTTTCTACACTGCACACAAATCTACCAATAGATGAAGTCAAAAGTTCACTTTCAGAATTAATGAGCAAAATGTTTAACCATAATGGTAAACCATACATTAATATGAATTCATATACAAAGAAAGCATAAGACAACAAATGTTCAAACAGTAACATTAAATCGTACACTGTTGAAACTTTGATGGATGCTATAAAATTTCTTTTGGATAATACTTTTGTTCAATGCGGACCATTGGTTTTTCAACAAATAAAAGGCATTGCAATGGGTAGCAACTGCTCCCCTTTACTGGCAGACTTGTATTTAACCTGGCTTGAATTTACGTATATGGATAAACTGATGAAAAAGGACTTGAAAAAATGGCTACAAAATTATCAAACAACGCAAGATATATTGATGACATTGCTTGTGTAAATGTACAAAATTTCAGTAAAATTGTTAAAGAAATTTACCCAATAGATATCCCTTTGGAGGGTAACAATTCAGATGGTTTCAGAGATGTGTTTTTGGACTTGGATATTCAGGTCACTAATGACAGGTGTTGTGTTAAAGTCTATCACAAAATAGATGAGTTTAACTTTGAAGTAGTTAATTATCCTTTCCCAGACAGTATAATTTCGGATACTATTGGATATAATACGTTTTTTCACAGACTTTGAGATTTGGTCGTATTTGTTCCAAATTTCAGGACTTTGCATCTAGAACCAAATTTTTATTTAAAATAAACTTGAGTCAGGAGGATTCAAAGATGTACTTTTGATCAAATATTTCTACACATTTTGCTGTAATATCCCGAGATGGTTAGAAAGTTTGGCTTCAATAATTTTAGAGATTTTAGACTTGCCTTTTTTTCGACTTAATTTTATCTTTTGGCATCATTCTGTTTTAATGTTCACCTTTCAGACATTTTAGGCTAGCTTGTTTTCTCTTAGGTTTAACCCCCAGGGGCCATCGGTAGCGAGTAGCGGCCTACGACAGTTACAAGCTTGCCTAATTGTACTTGATATCTGGTTAATATTTTCATTGCATTCTCTTGACTGAAATACAAATGACTATCGGTAGCAAGCAGCGGCCTACGACAGTTACATGTTTGCTTAATTGTACTCAAAATCCTGTTAGGAAAAATTGTTTTGATAACATGTTTTTGGCATAAATGCTCATGACTTTCATTCTTTTCTGACATGCCTAAATGCACATTTACTCAATATTAAAAAAAAATACTCAAAAGTGACAGTTTTTTTTTCAAATATCACAAACCTGACACATGACGTTGATACATTGACTCAGGGTTGGCAATGAAATAGAGCTTAATTGTTTGAGGAGTAGGTGTCATCATGGAGTTTGTTTTACATATCTGGTGCAGGATGTACATTGTTGCAGTCATTGTTAGGATTTCCCTTGGTTTATACAGATGGTCTAGCTGCAACTGTTTATTTTACAATCACTGGGACTGAATATAATGCCCCAGCTTGTTTCCACTTCAGTTAAACACTGGCGGATGGTTTAACTAGAATAAGCTGTCCAGCAAGAAAGGGTACATATTGGTTCAGGGGTAAGTCAAATTGTTCTTAACTGAACCTGCACTACACAAATTTGGTAATTATAGTTTGTTTGCCAGGTATTCTTCTTTCATAATGAAGGTCTGCATTTATAAGCAAAACTTCACGTATTTAGCTAATTCATCATTTGCCATGTTTATATTTATTCATTATTATGTGGGTTGTCCTTGCTGAATATTTAGCTCAGACAAGGAGCCGCTACTCAGAGAGACTTGTACGGGTAAAAGGCTCCGAAACATGTTGAGTAGCTACCCGCCGAAGACCCTTTAATTTATTTCGGCTAATACAGCCTATGTCAAAATTTTACAGAGGAACGTGTGCAATTTGGACAATAGTACGTCTACATGTATATAGGTTAGACAGGGACATGTTAGCTTAGGGAGAATAAAGAGTTCGGACTGCGGAATAGGGTAATGACTACTAGGAAGTGGTTTTGGACAAAAAGACACCAATACAACAGTCATATTCCTAACCCTAAAGTGTGGGGTAACAATGGTAACGGCTGGGAAATGTCTAATGATGGCTACCTCAAGCCTTTGATGTATACCAATGAGCTAGCCCCACTGGAAGTCCGCAACCTGACTCATATGTATTGCACCGATATTGAGTGTACTGTCGCAAGAAGTGCCATTGCCTGCAGACAGGACTGAATTGTACAGAATTATGTGCATGCTTTGGACATGAGTGTGCAAATGACACTTTTGACACTGAAATAGACAGTGATGATGAGGAAGATGATGATTGAATCTTAGCGTAGAATCTCCAAACTGTGACCATCATTGATCAGCTTTCTGTATTTAGTGTGTTCATGTACATATACTGTTTTCCTTTACTAAAAGGCATCTTGAATTATAGTTTGATGCCAGAGATACATTAGCTGTGTTGCAGGACTCCATGGGATGTTTCACGGTAAATAACGTGTAGGTGTGAAAACATGGTACAAAGTACTATCTTACTTGATCAGTTGTATTGGCAATTGTTATGACGGTTCCCTAAGGGAAGATGAAACATGATAGCCATATTAGCATATTAATTAATATGCATATGGTATACTCATATAAACATGATAAATAAAACTTGTATGAGTACTGTTCCTAATACTTTTGCCTTTTTTAAATAAACGAAACTATATCTTAGTAAATACAGTATGTAATCCGTTGCACAATAATTAATTTCGATGTAAATTTCATATATTTACATAAATTAAAATATGATAATTAGGCACTTTGAACAAACCCTGTATTTTGTGACTATGTTAGAGCAATTGAGCACAGTTTGGTGTTTATTTAGCCTTTCCACAAGCAGTATCAGCAAAGTTATTATTTTTAAGGACAAATTTTAGTTGTCTCAGAAATGGCATAGGTTGTCATGGAAACGGGCAGAAATATATATGATAAAACGCTTTTCAGATTCCACAACCTATTTTTTCATGAAGAGGACATATATACCTATAAGAAAATATAGGTTGTAACTTGTTATACCACGGGTTGGGGTATGACCCCCGAAGGGCCCTCTATGCCGCAGGTCTAGAGACGATCTAGCAGTATTGGGCAAACCGCGGCCACTCATCGGTGAATATCCTATAACAGCCACCATTTGGTTGAAGGCTCGTAAGTGAAAGTGGCATTAGACATCCACCGCACTCTGGACGGAGGTGAAGTGAGAGAGTATCTCTCTATGGGGTCATTGGACAGATTTGAAGCAAATATACTCCAATCACGAGGTATTCTTTAGACTGGGTATCCCTTCCGTATGACTCCGCCGTTCCTATAACCATATACCCTTATCCCTATACATACAAGGGACCAATCATAGACGCTGCTCTTTAACTTTAATGCATTCATTCCAATTATAGCCCTTCACAAAATAGAATTTACAATTGACTCCGTTTGTGTGCCACCAACATACTTTCATTTCCAAAATGTGTCTGCTATCATTTAATTGGGTTTTTGATTTTGCAGTGCATGCCCATGATGGGATATACTGCACACATGTGCATGTCCTTTTTTTTTTTTTAAATGGGAAACTGAATGTCCCAAGTCAGTTAGAAAAAAAATATCATTAAGTTGTACATCTATGGCTGCATTTTACTTAATTTGCAAACCCATGTCCTGGGGGACCACTCATTTAGGTATGCAATTTCCACGATTTCTTTCCAGTATCTGGGACCAGAAATCTGTGCACACCTTACAAATAGATAATTTGATTTGTAATGGAAATACTTCAGGGTGCATGCACAATGGTCATAAATTTTGCCATTATGTCCAGGCCAGATGAGTAATGACTCCCCATGTCTCAAACACATTGCTATACTCTTAAAATTACTCAGCCTGGAATTCTTTCACATGTCTGGGCCAAATACCCAAATATGGGTAAAATTATGCCGAGAAGCCATTCAAAGTTTGTCCGCGTTTTTATCCATGCTCTGTGATGACAAAACAGCAGTAAGATCTGTAATTACCCCACAAAGAGGTAGGATCAGCTAATTCACTTCAATCGCCATCAAATTTAGGTACCATTTTGATAGGGATTTAAACTGGCGGCAGCCTCAATACTGCATTAATAAAACCTGCGTCTTATCAGTCGATGGTTCATTATTGTCATTGTTGAAGGCTCACTCTGAGTCACGATCATCAAAATTGAGTCTACCGTCATACGGAGTTGCTTTATGAAACTACAGGAATTATGCTCAGATCTCTGCGCATCACTGGCCCAGATTGTAAAGATCTTCCTCACATGAATATCTCCGTACGATGGAGTAAATTACTAACTTGATTTGCTGAAAATGTTCACAAGCTGCATTTAAAATTAGATGCTGTTTCCCAGGTAATGTGCGCAAACAAGCCACACTGCCTAATCTTTCTGCCCCAACAATTCCCAAAGACATTACATAAACACAAAACCAGCAAAGTCATCATCGCTCGAGTTTGCCAGAGGTGGATCTCTTCTAGCCGTTTGAGTTCAGTTGTGGTACTCTTCATAACATTTTACCAAATGTATCTGTAAGATTGATTCAAAAAATAAAAATCAATTTATACTCTCAATCATGCTAAATTATTAATACTTAACTTACCTATATCAGTTGGGACTATATACTTGCCTAAATATTCTGAGAACATCATGTCTTCAAATAATCAAGGCAACTCACATTTTGCTTCAAATTCTTCAAGTATATAAAAAAAAAAAGGCTACACGTATGAAGAGGCCAAATTACCTGAGGCTATAATGATGTATTAATTTTGATGCAAAAACAAGCAATCAAGACCTTTCAATCTAAAGTACCTGGATTTTTTTTTAAGTTTGCTTTCTGAGCAGATATCTATTTTTTAACCCACTCCACTGACATCTTACAGTTTGCTGTATGAAGAGAGCAGTGACTTCTAAATACTTCAGTTAATCAGAGGTCAGCTCCACCACATTGTTGAACTTTTTCTTCAGTTTAAAAAAAATCGTGCACCATGACCTGTGCTCAATGCGAGTCTTGAGACGGTCCCCCAGTGCCCATGCTGTACCATGAGCTGGTCCCTTACTTACCCCACCCCCTGCAGTGATTTATACCTGACCCTCAAGCCTGGTTCCCATAAAGGTGTAATTGCAAGTGTTTAACCTGTATCACAGCATTTGGAATGGCTTCACTTGGCCAATCTGCTTTCCACACCTTTTCTGCCAGGTCCTCCTTAAAACGCACCTGTAAGATGCTAGTCCGCCACAGAGGTTCTCTGGTATCCATCTCTCCTGTTTACTGACCTCGTCTGATACGACCTCTTAAGCTTTGTTATATACCAGATTTTCAAGGACCAAAGCACTACTTGAAAGTTGTTTTTTTTCCCCTGCTTGCTGTCATTTGTAAGCTGATTTTCTTGTGGGAAAACTGTCCCCCAGAGCCTTGTGTGATGTTGTTGTTTTGGTATCTCCACATTAAAAATTATATTAGTGCAGTTCAGGTTCAGTTCCTCAGAAACTGAAGGAGGGGCATGATGAAGATAAATGATTAAAACCTTCACAAAAAAAAAAAAAAATTCAAACAAAATTTCCTTATGTTTTGTTACAAATAAGCAGCTTTATCAGTTTTTTTACTCATATTTTTGGTTCATTTTTTCCCCCGATAGACACTCGGTGGTCCTGATGGGAGATACAAGCACTCACTGTATGTCTTTGAAAAGAATCAGAAATTAATGCATGCAAACAAACCACTGCAATTACTTTGATACTCAGTTTACCTCTTTCCTAGAGAAACTACGAGTCAACACTGCATCCTTTAAAACAGGTTCAAATACACAAAATTTTTAATCAGAAGCCTCCAGAAACAACTCCCCCATGCAATAAAATATCAGAAGCTACACACTTTGTCTACCTCAGTGATCTTGGAACTTTCTCACAAAAACATGCACACAAACACACACACACATATAACAAACAAAATAAAAAAAATTCAACAAGTCAAAGGCAGTTTCTTCAGCATTTCCATCCCCTCTTTTATCTTCCAAAAATCTAAACTGGGAGGGTCTACTTTTTCCACAGACCAGTACCATTTGCCTTAAACAGCTGGTATTAGCAAAGCAAGAGAGGTGTATAGGTATGCATCCGAGGCTTATCTTTTACCCTGCCAAGGTGTCAGTGCAGAAATAAAGACCTGGAAAGAGGTTTTATCTGCAAACTGACTCCTCATTGCCTTTTAACAAGCATACCGGCATGTCGGTACACGGGCACCTCGCTAACTCTCCCAAGCCCACACGCAAGGACTGATGTTAGTTACCAGAAGACCAAGAGAGCCTCCAAGTTACTTTTCTCCCTCGCCCATAAAATCACAGAATACTCCCAGATTCAATATTGGAACTTGGTCATACTGGACCAATAAAGGCACACACAAATATTTAAGATTTCCACTCCTGTAAATTTGGAACCCAAGCAGGTCAATTGATTTACACAATACATTAGGCTGATGAACTGCCCGTTTACACTGGGTGATTATACCTTACTGTATGTTTACCAGGCTTGTAAACACACATGTACCCGTTGCTGTGGGGACTTTGTCTAGACGCAATCAGAATAAAACTCTTAAGTGGTGCCGGTCTCTTTGCTTCTGCAGATACTACCTGGCCAGCCGAAAGTGACTGGACTTGTTTCATAACTGTCATCTGTTCATAATTTCTCATGAAGGTCTGCACAAAAACTCGAAAGTAAACCTAGCTTTCTATTACCTCCAGTAGAGGTGTGGTGAAGAAAATATTGAGATCATTCTATTAAGCATGCAACACATAAACTGAACAGACCCTGGGTAAAGTGTCTCAGTTGAAATCTGAAGATATTGCATACTTAATGTACTTTCTGTCATGTCGGACGACATTATGCAATGTGGCCAAACAGGGGTTAAACTTATGGCAAAGCCAGATGCACTTTTCGTGCTTCACAAATTTTCTCCAAAAGTACCTGAGCCAGAAGAAATTCCAGGTCTATATGTCCTGTCTTACTTTAAAAAAAAAGTTCACGATTTTTGTTCATTATCTTCAGTGGCCTCCCCTCCCCCGCCCCTTCAATGAATGTATATAGACAGGACTCTCTTTAATATACATTTAATATTAAACATTTGGATTAATTCAGGTTGTTCTGGGAATAATCCAAGTCAACCAAGAACATAGGAAGGTCTCCACTTTGTCTCCCTCCCCCAGTAATGCAAGAATCTCATTTCCAGCCAAATAGCTTCAGTCCCTAGGGGGCATCTTGTGTACAAAAACCACAACTGTGATACAGTGTGTACATTTTGTTTATTCACCCTGGGAGTCAAAGTCAAATAAATTCCCACTGATCTGCGAGGGATTTGATTCCAGGTACGATGATAAAACAATAAAAACTGGGAAAATGGCTGGGAAGCCCATTTCCATATTAATAAGTCAAAACCAAATGGCACAATTAAGCCAGGCTAACGCGATAGAACGGCAGATCAACTGTGATGGACTTCCACTCCCTGGAGTGGACCATTTTAGATATTGAACAATTTCCAATCATCGAATGCATATTGCCATGGAAACAAGTCAAATCTTCCATCTGGGTCAATCAAACTGGATAACTCAATCAGGATGTTATCTGAAATTGTCCGCAGCAAGAACACACAAATATCGGCTGTCCAGTGTAAGTAATTAACACAGTTGCCCAAATAAACAGGAAGCACCTGAATCTGGACCACCAGCCTTACCAGGTACTCTCCAGCCTAGTGTTGCCATGGTAACACCATCACTCATACAGTATTACCAAGCTATCAGAAGATAATGGCCCAGATTTGTGTAATCTTCTGAACATGAGAATTCACTCTAGTTGTAAACAGTCAAATAAGTGTTTTCTTCTAAAATATCTGTTCTGGCAGTGGATACTTTGATATATTAATCATTTTGATTATAAACTAATATCACCATCAGTTAAAAAGATAATTAACTTTACATTTGCACTATTTAAAGCTCGCACTCCATGAGGATTTAGCGATTATACCCTTGTCTACTGTAAATAAAGCCCAAATTTTAAATGAGGTAAATGGAAAGTTTTCAGCTCGCTGATTTAGACAACATTAGTAGAGTACTATACAGGAAGTTTGGATGTTGCACAGCTCTTGGCAAACTACAAGAACATAATTGGTATTTTTCTTGGAATTATTGTTTTTTGCTTTTTAACACTGTTAAAACCTAGATTTTCATACACTTGATAAGTACTGAAAATTATATGGGGCTTACATGAAAACTGTTGACTGTATCCCGTTTACAAGCAAAAGTTTACTGACAGGCTGACTGAGTGACAGACAGACACAATGATTGCGTAACCTCAGTCACCTATGGTCAGCAGAGCTAAAAAAAAGTGTCACCAAATGTGTGGCACCTAACAAGGACAAAATGCTCAACAGATTTTGGTCCAAAAATGAAACTTTTTGACACTGAAACATAGGAACAAACAGAATAGACAATACTATCTGTTTTACATAGTGCTCAGGGAAACACAATACTCACGTAGCTTCTTGTGCAACAACCTAAAAAGAAAAAAGATGAGATGCAGGTATCAGGAACCAAAACAAACATAATATTTTTAGCTGAAGATGACTTTACAGGGGCAGATCCAGAAGACAAGGTATGGGGGGATCTGAACTAATGGCCAAGGGGTTGGGGGCCGAAGCCTTCCTGAAGCTGTTGGATTTGAAGTAATTTTACAGTGCAACAACAGCTTTTTCTGGTACTCTATCACATATTTTCCAGACCTTTAATTTGCTAATAAAGTTAATATTATCCAACACATAAGGTGTGAAGAATAGATACATGTACATGTATTTGACTTCTGTGGGTAGCATATGGCAAGGAATTACAACCATTTCTTTTAAGATGGACACACAGTGTTTCTCTCGAGCACCTGGTCATAGAATAATAAAGAGCATTATGAGCTATGAGAGATAATACATGTACAATGATAAGCAAAATCTAAAACAAAAGTTTGAGTATATGAGCATGTACATGTCCCTGGCACCTGTCAGTCAACATTCACACTTATCAGTACGTAATTTCATTCTGAAGTACAAGGTTAATCAACTCACAACTGTATCCTCAATTACCTATACAAGAAAAAGTGCAAAAGATATCATGCCATGGAAGTCGGGGCAGTGGATCCAGTTATTTTGGACTGTACACTGGCAGGTCTGGTGACCTTGACCCCTGCCCCCATTTACTGCCAAATTTTACATGGTCTCTCTCTGTCTGTCACTCCCTCCCTGGCCACTATTTCTTTCTTTTTTTTTTTTTGTAGGGAAAGGGGGAGCGCACACTCCCGGTGCTCCCCCCCCCCCCCCCCCCCGCACCTGCTTTAATGTATGTTCACAAATCTGAGACATGATGTACCAGTATCACCGACCATCTCCATTTAAAACTAGAAGTGAGTTATTCATGCGAAAAGCATTATGCATCCCCTGAGCAGGCACTTCACAAGAGGCCACCCCTATAAGGGCCACCATTCTTCTGCAGAAAGTTTGACCTTGACCTTTGACCTCAAGGTCACCTCTTAGCAAATTTGAAGATGTGGCAGGGAAACAATTTTATTTTGCAAGGCATTGTGACCTTTACCTATGACCTGAACTTAATCCCCATTCATATGAAAAAAAAGTCCCAATATCTATGGAGTATCTGTACCAACAGTTTCAAGTGAATCTGGCTTATGATTTTGAAGAAGTCAAAATGTGAACTACATGTACCATTGCAGACCCCATTGACTTACATGGTAATTGATAGGAATGCAAAAAATTAACCAAACAACAAAAAAATAAGTCCAAAATCATTAGAGCATGACCATTTGAACACAGTTCATAGATACCTACCTGATGTATATCCCCACAAATGTGGACAATTGTTTTTGGAGAAGTTGAAACCCCCCCCCCCCCATTGACTAACCTTGTAATCAACAGGAATGTATACAGTTCGACTTTTCCAGGTCATTCAGGTTTAAAATAAACCATACACACTGAAAGCCCATAGATACTTTCCTATCAATATTTAATAGTAACCTTGGGCCCACAATGCACCATTAAGAAGGTATAAGCCAATATGTGAAAATTACAGAGTCAGCACAAAAATGCAATAAGGATTTGACATTGCTCTTTGACCTCAAGATTATACATTATTATATGGGAAAAATTCCCCAGACCCATAGATTATCTGTACCAAATTATGAGGCACTAGGTCCACGAGGAGACAGAAATATAAGAAAAATAAGATATGCGGCGGTGTCAGAGATGGCGGACGACGAGACCAAACACTATATGGGGGATGCATAATGACTACATGAACATGAAAGTACTGCATGCATTGTAAGGCCATGGGTTACACTTTCTATGCATTATGCATTTAAACGATCACAGGTAATTATGATAGAACAAGTGTACTAAAGCATGAAATAATGACCCCAAAAGTGCAAATTACATTCAATAAAGTGATATAACAACTTGTCTTAAAAATCTCTATTACAACATGCTCAAATCAATTACTTTGAGGACTTCCAAATACACATATTTTACTTTTTGAAATATTTAGCACTTGACATAAACCCTTTCAAAGCATCCTCACTGATTTCAATTGTCATCTGCTTCAGTGTCATTACATGTGCTTGAATTCTGGTAAACAGAAAACATTTTTGGAGAGAATGTTAGATAAGACCTATCATCATAGCAGGATCCAGGTAAACAGTTTTCCTTGGTGTGAGTTGCAAATTGGTTACATTGCACCAATACAATCCTGCACCAAGGAGACTTGTTCATTTAACTCATTCTTATTCCAGGTACAAAAAAGGTTAGAGCCTACCACCAATCAAAGCCTGCCGCCAATCAAATCTAGTGGTACTGCACAATTAAGTTTGAAAAAGTCTATTTACATGTACATAATGTCCTTGATATCAGAGACGTGCATCTTCATGCGAGTCTCTGTTGATATGTATCATATGTTTCAAGGCAAGACTAACTGTATGTGCCAGTCCCCATAATAAAGATATAACTTACGTGTCATATTTTAATTGGTCACTTTTTTCACTGAGAGATCTGGATCTGGGACTTCTAGCTCCACTGTCATCAGAAAATTCAACAGAATCTCCACGGGTTGCCTGGTCCACTATACACAGAGAACAATATTGATAGCAATCAACAACAGGTACAGACTATAGAGGAAATAGCTCGGGGACCACACACATAATGTAACTTCCTCGGACCGTGTGATTCCCAACTCCACCCCCTCAATTATGTCTGGGTGGGAACCCAAACATATTGTTTTTCCTCGGATTCTTTATGTCTGGTGCCAACCCAGACCATTGCTTTTTCCATGAATTAATTCTTCTTTCCTTCCTTCCTTCTTTCTTTCTTCTTTACGACCAAATTTGTCCGCAGTTTTTCGCACACACTATTATTGTAAAACCACTAATTTAAAACTTGCCATGGTGTCTGACCTGCCAGTAAAATTGCACACTTGGTTTGGAATAGTCATGATGTTTAAAATTATGCAAATTAGGGACAATTAAATATCAAAAGCTCCATATCTTTCAAACCATTGCAAAAAGACACAAAATTTCAATGTGCCTGTTTTGTGACACCTGCCAAAACAATAAACAGTAAATGAGAGTTGTAGAATTCTAAATTCTGCCAATTAGAGGCATTGAAAAAATTCAAAAGTTGGGTATCTCCTTGGATAAGTATTGTTGATAGGGGTGCCATTCCAACCTCTATTTGTGGGTTTGTGCCAAAGCCGCATCCAATGAACAATGAATGAAAATTGCAGGATTTTAATTTATGCAAATTAAAGGCATTGAAAAATTTCAAGGCTGACTATCTCCAAAACTATTATAGATAGAGGTGCCATTCCAACTTCAATTTATTGGTTTGAGGCAAAGCCACATCTGATGAACCATGAACCAAAGCTGTAGGGTTTTAATTTATGCAAATTAGGAGAATATGCAAACTTTAAATCTTGAATAGCTTCAAAACTATTATAGACAGAGGTGTCATTCCAACTTCAATTTGTAGGTTTGTGACATAGCCGCATCCAATGGACCATAATTGTAAAATTTATATTGATGCACATTAGGTGAATACAGAAATTTTTAATTTTGAATAATTTCAAAACTATTATACATAGAAATGCCATTCCAACTTCAGTTCATAGGTTTGTGACATAGCCACATCTAATGAACTGTAAACCAAAGTTGTAGCATTTTTATTTATGCAAGTTTAAGTGAGTACAAAAAATTTAAATCTTGAATAGCTTCAAAACCATTATACATAGCAGTACCATTTCAACTTAACATTTTATACTTAGGTTTGTGACATAGGTGCATCCAATAAACCATGAACCAAAGTTATAGGAATTTATGCAAATAAGGTGAATACACAAAATCTAAATCTTTAATAACTACATGTATTATACACAGAGGTATCATTCCAACTTCAATTTGTAGGCTTCTGACTTAACCACAAGCAATGAACCATATACCAAAGTTGTAGGCTTTTAATTTATGCAAATTAGATAAATATCTTGAATAGCTTCAACATTATCATAGACAGTGGTGTCATTCAAACTTCAGGTTAAAAGTTTGTAACATGGCCACATCCAATGAACCAAGAACCAAAGTTGTAGCATTTTAATTTATGCACATTTGGCTAATACACAAAATTAAGATTATGTTGAACAATGGCAAAGGGTAGCATTTTAAACTGTTCTCATTTTGAAGGCATCTAGACAGATAAGCTGTAAAGAAAATCTTCTTTTTCAGTTTCTTTTGTTTTCACCTGTCTAATTAATGTTCTAATATGACATCGAGTCAAACATGACCTGCAACTTAAATAAGAAGTTCAATAAGGTTATGTAATGTGACTTTTTGTATTGAACAATGAAACTTGTCAGGCAAGCCTCATTTTGACACAGGTAATTTTAGCCTATACATGTACAGTGTATGTTTCTTATATGGGCACTGAGTAATTTTTGTGAATTTCATTCATTGACTATATTTTAGCATTTATAACTGCACGCTCAGACACTGAATACATGCTATTTGGAGTGAAAATACTATTCACCTTGCAATCATGCCAGACTGCTACTACTGCGCATACGTCAAATGTACATGTATATATACCAAAAATACAAAGCTGCAACCCTGTGGTCACAGTTGGCAAGTTCCTATGTACACATGACTCAGGGCTGTGGAACATTTGTGGTCCATTTTTTTGAAACGTCACACGGGTGAGGAAAAGAGGAGATACATGAATGGGAAACTGCAGATTTCAAATTGCAATATAATTCAGATGATTATCACAGAATATATTTACCAATAAGAGTTGAAGGTTTGGAATATACATGTATGATGAACAAAGTCAGAATTACAAAGGAACAGTGAATTAAATGAAATAATAATATTCAATTGCAGGTATTCATACAATAGTTAGATTACACTGCAAGAGATTAAAACAACACCAGGATCATGATTGAAAGTGTAAAACTTCCTAGAGAGAAACAACACGCAAAGTTTTATTTCTGAAGTAAGCACTTTTGGGATTTGATTATTTTAATTTACTTGCCTTTTAGTGGAGGCAGTGCTGGTTTTGAGGGGGCATCCACAAATGCCTCTTCTTCATCAGATTCAGATGCTTCCCCTGCTACGATAATGCTGGAGCGCTGGTCAGTCTTTTCCTGAAACATACCCAAGATCCACACATCAGCATCAGAATGAAAAATTGCCAAACTTTTGACTGACCATAAGGATGAAAACTGTTTGAAAGAAGGAGTATGAGCACAAACCCTCCCCATAAAACTACAACAATACAAATTTAGATGAGAGAATGGCAAAGCAGGCCGTGAAGAGGCCGGGCTCCGGAGTCCCCTTGGGCTGATGGTAAATGTCAGAGTCACTTACCTGCATGTTTGACCACTAAGACTTGATCTTCTAACCTTGTCTTGGTCAATATGCTATCATGTACATTTGGAACTCACTGTCGTTATTTACCGGTTATGCACAATCGAACATGTAACTAGACGATCCACAGGATCAATTTCCCCTGCCACATCATGTGTTGTCAAGATACAACAATATAAAATAGTATATTTACCTCTCGACCACCATTTGCCTTGACCTCTGTGTCTGGGTCAAACGCCCATGAAATCGAGTTGAGTTCGTTCACCTGATTCTTGAAAACCTGACAGTCCAGTAGCCCCAGCTCTAGGTTCTACTGGAACTGGCGGTAACTCTCGATGCACATGCTCCCTGTATCATCCTTCCTCTTTTGAAGATTGATCAGTTGATGTCAGCTATAAGAGGAAGGGGGGTTGGTTTGGTGGGCTTCTCTTGTGGCCGAGATAACTATGCTTTACTAATACTGATATAATTACTCCAAATAGCTCATATTAGTTATGTAACATTACCTTTTGACCACCACTTGCCAATATACAGGCATATACATGTAGGTGGAGGGTGTAATGTTACTGGCATACTGACCCATATGACCACCAGGACCGGTAGCTTGGGGTATAGCCATCAGTCTGAGTGAGGCGGTGCTGAAAGGAAAACCCCAGAGCTATGTGGCATTGAGGCATCAACAGCAGAAACCGACCGAAACCGGAAACCCTCCTGACCGACCTGCATGGGACTGCACCGATCCCCCTCCCAACCATGCTCACCCGCCAACATGACAGCTGTCCGCTTTGTTGGTAGACGCTATAAGTTTCAGCTCCATCAGACCTGGAGATCTTAAACAGGACCTAGTCATGAAACTGGTGGGTACTGGGGGGTGGTATGTGGTTCCTAGGGCAGTGAACTCCCCTGTCAAACCAGCAACAGGCCAGGACATCAGGGCAAACTGCCTGATACTGTTCGAGATTAGGTCGGCTGGGCACTAAGCCCTACAAGACCCACTAAGAAATTTTGCCAACCTAAAGGCCTGCATTGAATCTAAACCACATGAGCACCATAAACAGGAACACAGTGGCTGCTCTGATGGGATCCGGAAGGCCTAAAGAACAAGTATTGGAACCTAAGCAAAGGAACCTGTGATGCCTGCAAAGAAGTAATGCTTTTCTCTAGCGCCTCGTGATCTGTGGCTGAGATAAGCTGCAAGGCACCAGGCCTTCCACCGAGATCTCATCCATAGGCCTTAAGGATTGTCTGCTTAATCCACGATGAAATCCTCTTTTCTGCAAACTTGCTCCCTACTCCGGTTGCTCAGTCCTAGAATGAGGTCAAATCTCTGTCCTCTGAGTCCGTCCATGCGAGAAAGATAACAGCAAAGAGCTCTCACTGGGCACAGGGCTCTTTCCTCGAGAGGAAGAGTGGCATCTAAGGCATGGAGAGTAAAACCCTTCAAGGCTGTAGCTTGATCTCGAGCCACTTGGTTCTTTGCAAGGAAGCCCAAGTGAGGCCTCAGAGTCACTTGGGAGTGGTCAGGTGAGCATTGGAGTCGGTCATAGGCCACAGCATGGATCTCACTTCTTCTAGCCCCCGAAACAAGTGATACTAGAAAACAAATTTCCACGTCCAGTATTTGCGGGAACCCCCTTGGGGTCCTCAAGGCACTCAAAGGGACCCTTCTTCAACATGACTAAAACCAGCGGTAGATCTTGCTGATGCAGGACCTCTTGCGTCTCCAGTCAGTTGGTGTAGAAGGATGCGGTGAGTGACAACAGATAAGGATTGCTCCCTATGTGAACATACAAGATGTTGGCAAGGGTTCAGGAGATGGCTGATCGGAAACCCACTGTTCTCAAGCTCTGCCGAAGACTTCCCACTGATACAACCAGAAATCTGCAATGTCCACAAAAGCAAAGACCAAGGCAAATTCCCTGCTGGGTGTGAGTCTGAAAGAACAATCCACCGAGCCGAGTAGAGAGAGAAGATCAAAGCCCTCCTTTGGCCATTCTCTCCAAGACCTATTCTAAAAAGCCTCTGTTGTGGATGTGCTGTGAGATTACTGCCAAGCAATGTTGGAGGTTGAGCACATGAGTGTTCCTGTGGACCATCCTCCTCCAGGGTTGCACTGGAAGCTTCAGCCTTGTCGGTAATCATAGGAGAGGCTCAACGTTTAATTCCAGTAGGTCTACCGAGCAATTGTTCAGGGGCTGCCAAGGGGCGACCAGGTTCAGATTGCAATCATGGGACCAAACCTTGCGCAGTACCATCTGAAGGACCTGGCAGGGTGGGAAGGCATACACCCAGAGCTTGCTCCAGTCCATGGCTACAGTGTCCACTACTAGGGCCTGGGGGTCTAGGACAGGTGAGATGCAAACTGGCAGTTCAGCATTCTCGCGAGTCACAACAAGACCACATGTGGAGTTCCCCACCTTGCCCACATGGCCTGAATGATCTTGGGGAGGAGAGACCACTCCTTCCCTATCGGCTGACCTCTTCTTGAGAGTTGGTCGGCCAGGACATCTTGATGTCTTGGGATATGCACCACCAGGTCCTGGAAGTAGAGGAGCACTAAGTGTATCATCTCCAGTTCCCACCAGCCTATTTGGTGGGACGCGAAGGATGCGGGCCAAAGGCCAGACGCTGTCCGCTCTCCATGTGGACTCCCCACCTGGACTAAGAAGAGTCGGCGTAAATGGTGAGCTGGGCCTGAAAGGCTTCAATATTTGTCCCTTCATGAAATTCTCCTTTACGTTCCACCACAGAAGTGCAGGGGCCTGATAGCCCCAGTCTCTTGACCATCTGCTATGCATAGAGCACTGCAACTGGCAACGGTGGAAGCGACTGAGTGGGACCCGGGAGTCCATCAAGGACAGGGAGCCCAACAGGGCATCACAAACACAACCAACTGGCTTGGCTGAATGTGGTATAACCCAGAGTGCCTTCAGTTAGCCAAGAGTCATGGCAGATAGAGCAGAGCATAGTGATTCCGGAGACTCTGAATTGGGTTTTTCATTTATGTGGTCTGATGAGGATGAAGAAGAATTAATAAGGAAAGCTGCAGCAACAGAGGGAAAGATAATTCAGCCTTACAGACATGAGTGGGATGGCCAGAACTCTGCCATCACCAGTACTGCAGGCAGTGCAGCTGTGGAATAGCCAGATAATCCCATAGCTGATAACTCTCCCATTTTCACTGGGAGTCTCCCGTTTTGGAGACTCAAAAAGTTCTTAAAATGACAGGGATCTTGAGGCAAAATTGACTATTTCCTTTCATTCAATACACTTTTTACAAGAACCTCCCAGTAATGCGTCTTTTCAAAATTAATGTAGATAAATGTAACTCTAAAGGGAGCAAAATTTGTCATTGTTTTCTTTTTCTTTTTTTTTTTTTGCATTTTCCCTTGTTTCAAAGCTGAAGTCAAACTTCAAGTGACAGCTGGTGTCCATTCCATGCAGTTGTCATGACACGGAATAACACTGTCAACTCTCAGTCCCCCAACATTCAAACATACTTTATTCAGTGAAGTACTTCTTAAATACAGTGTAGTAGTTCTGTTGTTTGTCGACTTGCTTTCATTTCACGTTTCTGTTTAGGTAACATCGTCCCTTTGCTGCTTGCAAGAAAGCAATGCAGCTGTGGAAAGTGTTCCTTCAGCTTCAATTTTGTGGCCACACTCCCGGACTAGCCTTTTAATTAAAAGGCTGGTCCAGGAGTGTGGCTACAAAAATTTCCTACATTACCGCACACACTTATAAGTGTGTTCGGTAATGAAGGTAATAACACTCTACTATACATGTGGCCACATTTGCCAAAACCCTGTATATTACGGTTTCACCATTTACAGTACTAGAATATAATGAATGTCACTGACCAAGACTGAGAAAGTACTAAATTGTACAGACCAGGTAGTGGTACAAACCAGTACAAATGTAGTTTGGAGACAGTGCTGGTATTCCCTTATCAGTACAAGTCAGTGTAAATGTAGGGAAGAAAATCAAAGAGTCAATAAAAAAATTATGATTCAGTACTTTAAAGGGCTTTTAGTGAAAAGAAGGAAGATTGGAAGATGGAGTCACATGCCTCTCAATCTGCAAAGTTCTGGTGTTAGTTTTAGATCTGTTCACTATCAGCCATATAACGATTCACTTGTGCACTGCAATACAAGAAGCCACCATATGCATATCGAATCATGAGCCTGTGTATCGCAAAAATACTATGCACGTTTTTGTCGGCATGACAGTTTTAAGACACATGGAAACATGTACAAATATATCATTGCACATATTCTCATTACCATATACCAGCAAAATTTGTTCAACAATGGAACGAAGAACATATATATGTCACTTTTTATTTATTTCATTCTCTGGTGTCCAGTCCAACTTGCAAAGATATTGTTTAGGATGGGAGAAGTAAGCGGCAACATGGGGGCCGGCAGCAGTGAATGCATTGCCACTGAAGTTTGAACATTCATCAAAGGCCCTGAATATCAACAAACACTTCCACAATACATACGATTTTGATAGATGTTGGTATCAAGCTGTTAATGACCAAACCATGGTAATAAAATCCTTAAAATGTGCAGAGTAAAACCCCAAATCCACACATGTGATTTCATGCAGCCATGCGAACAAGTAGTCAAATACTGTGACACCATACTGTAGTTACATCAATTCTAAATAGGGGGCAGCACCCTCATCTTAGCCGCACTGCATTTTGCAGTCTGCCAGACAGCATTGAAGAGCTTCAAGACTCGGCACGCCTACATGGAAGTCTGGTTTCATTTAATTTCAAAATGAATCTGTAGATGAATAAATAACCGCAGGGTAAGACATAGTACTGTTTATACTAAAAATAAAACAGTAGCCCAAAATATCATTTGACAGCAATTTTGTTGGCAATATTTGAAGCTTCGATATGTTTCTGAACTTTTTTAATTATAGTGAGACTGAATTTGATAGGCTCCACATGAACATGATGACAGGAAAAAAAAAAAAAAAAAAAAGATGGGTCAAAAACATAGAAAGGTTAGCAGAGAGATATGAATTAAAAGGATATGATGAGGTGGATGATCGGAAAGTACATATGGGTGAGAAAACTGTTACAGAGGGTTGGAAAGAGGACTGGAAAATAGGAGGAAAGCAAAAAGTACATTGAAAGCATACAAGGCATAAGAAAAGCCAAAGAAAAGTGTGTGTTGGGATGGAGGGAAGGGATCCACCTTCTTTTTAAGAGTAGGGCATGAGTAACAATCTAGAAAAGAGAAAACAGAAGTGGACAAAAGTTAGTGATGGAAAGTGTGAGATGTGTACACAAGAGGCAGATGAGACAGTGGATCATTGGTTGTTTTGGTGCAATGCATATAGAGATATAAGAGAAGATTTTTTCTGAAAGTGACACAGGTAAACAAGGGTTTAGAAGAGGTTCTGTGTTTAGAGGAAGAGGGGCATGTAGCATGGTTTTTAGGTTTGTAAGGTTGTTTTCTAGGAGGCAGGAAAGGTAATAAAAATGTACAGGACTACCAGGTAGGATGCTGGGAGAAAAGGAATGAAATAATAGAGTTAGAAGGCAACAGGTTAAATTAGAATCCCTGAGTGCAGGGAGGGAAGGGAATGGTGATAGCCCTTATAAGGGCTCCCATGGGTGCTTCCATGGGAAAAGCCTGAGCCTTAGAGGCGGGGATAGGGTGTGTGAGGGATGTTTTTATTTTTTTCAGAAAGTAGAAGCATGAGATCACTAGGGGATATACCCAGGACCAGGGCCCTACCACAGCTGTGAGAGAGTGGATGGTGGTCCCTTTACCTTGGCAGCACAAGCTGGTAAGGGTTACCATGGTTCCCCCGCCTCATTTTTTTTAGGCCACCTGTGTTGACCACACAGTGACACAAGACAGCGGACAAGCGGTGAGCCACATTATTATTATGAACCAGGAAAAGACATTCAAGTTTATGCCTATACTTCAATGCTTTCCACACCTGTATTGGTTCAGAAAAAATGCAGATGCAGGCCTTTCCAAAGATCTTATGGTCTTGAATTTGGGGTTGATTCCGAGAGACATTGTCATTGAGCAATTATGACTTTATGTTGGGATGGACAGCATCACTCATTCAAAAGTCTATATCAACCAAATATATATATATAAGGATTAAAGTTGCGCTCGCTTTATACGGCGCTAGCTGTTTACATATTAATCCATTGTTGTAATGTAATAATATTCACAAAATCCGCTTCCGTAGGCACAGAGCGACTGTATATTATTGATTATTAATATTGTTAATGTTATAAATCACAAGCAGGCAAGTGGTTCGATTTCCACTTCCCTGGGAAAAGTAACATTTCAGGGCACCTGTTCCCTTGCACTCTCAAGTCCTTTGGGTGATTCTTCTTCATCGGATTCTGATGCTTCTCCTTCTACAATTGTGTTTTTTGTCACATTTTGTTCTGTACCCATATTTGACATTCCGTGTCCGTCCGATGAAAATGTCATCTGCTATGTTGCCGGAAATGCTGTTGCGCTTGTAGAGTGCTCAATGCGCATGACAAGGAAAGAAATTTTCTATTAAATTTTCTGATTGGACTATGCAGAGCACATCTACCAATAAAAAACGCCCATGTATCTCCTCTTTGCCACGTCAGTTTTTCAGAGCCAGGCTTACAAATGGACCTTCATGAGCTGAACTAGAAAGAAGAAAAATTCCTAAAAGGAAAACCCTGACATCAATAATATTTGCCAACATCCTAAAATGCAGGGGCAATACAACCTCAGAAGCCCAGGTAAGATGAAATAAATGGTTGATAATGTGGTGTCATCCAATCAAATGAATTATCGTGCCAATTGAGCAAGGCAAGGACACTGTCACTGGCAAATTTATCCGCAAATTTATGGGCAAGCAGTTCCCTTCTGCAAGTAAATGACATTGGCCTACGTGATAATATTAACGAATGATATTTAGACATAGACATTGACTGGATTAGCTGTTGAGCATAGAGAGGTTGGATTGTGCTTTTCTGAGAACTATAGTGACGGAAAATGTGGCACTGAATCAGTGAAGCTGATGGCGATGCTGTTGTCAATAAAAGTTTGCCATAAATACAGGCTGCTGTGCTGGTCAGGGCACGTATGTTCGTTAATTACATCTTACGACCGGATTTCGCGTGCATTGTTAATTTTATTTCATTGAATAAGACCTCGTTGATTTCAGATAGTCAGAGGCGCCAACTCTCTCGCCGCCGGCGGGAGATCTCCCGCTTTTCAGGGGAAATTGAAAATTCTCCCGACCTCCTGCTTGCTACAAAAAACCTCCCGCCCACTGTCCTGTCTGATGATGTACCTACCTATGACTGAGGGGTTTCAGTTAAATTAATGTATATTTTATATATGTGGCACTATGCTATACACAAGCTTGGCGGACATTGTTATTTTTTTAAGATTTAACTCCCCAGAATTCATCTGAAAGCACCATTTTTACTTGAAATTTGAAAAATTTTCTCACGGGAGGGGGGCCAGCCCCCCTCCCGTAGCCCCCCTCCCGTACCCTCTCCCCACTCGGCTGCGTTGTGACCTCGTGGTCTGCCTCTGGGCAACTCCCTGGGAGGGATATTGTCCCTCTCTGGTACTCTCCTAGGTTGGAGCCTCTGTATGATACTTAAGGGAGGATGCGCAGTGCTTTTACGAACCCACCTTGCAACATGTATGTAGCTCATGCCGTCATGGTTTAGGGTTTCAGTTTTCTGCTGACTTAATTACCTGTCACTGAAACCACTTTTTTGGGTCTGCCAATAGTTATATGGTTGTTGTGTCAAGTAAAAAGAAAATTTGAATTCACCATTTTGATTTTTATCAGGATATTTGACTCCTTTGTTGAAAATCATGAATGTCCTGGAAGTATAGCCATAGAAGAAAATGGTTCAAAATTATCCAGAATTCAGATTCCTGAGCAAAAAAAACAAAAAAAAACCCAGATGGTTCATTCTGTGGATATTCAAGTTCAAGACCAAGTTCACGCTGAAGTTTGAGATACTGTGAAACTTCCTTGTAGCAACACTTAGATATTCAGTGCTGTGTATTCACTTAAGGTGGTGGCCATATTTCGACCGCGCGTATAGAACTAGCGACTTTAACCCCTTATAAATTTTTCGTTTTTGCCATTTCACCATGGTACAGGTGTCTAGATTTGAAGGAACCACGTTTTGTATAAATGTGACGACTTTTGACGGTGTCTTGAGTAATTTTCCAAGAGGATATCAGATTGCACTTTTTGCAGCGCCCACTGGAAAAATATTCCACAATTTAGTCTAAAAACTATGCAGGATTAAAGTACTGACCAATACGCAGGAACCGTTCTTACCGTTCATGAAATGAATGAGTATTGAAAATGCTGGTGAATTCTTTCATCGCCATCATAAAGTCTTACAGTTCTGTCACTTTTAGCACTTCAAAAGTCACGGAAGGAATAGTTGGAAAGGAAAATCCCAGATAAGGTTCCTAGCTTAGGTATTTACCTTCCAAAATCTGTTCATTTCGATAGGATAAACCTAGAGGTTTTTTTAAAATGTTGTTTACAAAATTGATTGATCTTGCAAAAATTGCTTTCTGAGTAAATCGCAATGAAAGGTAGAACTGCCCGTTTTCGTACATGATTGTCTATAGCGGGAATACAGTTTGTTTTCTCCGGCTCAACTTTGTAGTACACATGGTACACATGCAAACCTCACATTTGATGTATTGCTCGTGAACTGTATGATGTTTTCTGCATTAAAAAGCATGTTTTAAAACTCAAAGACTCCAAAGGCAGCCACGCTGTTGGTTTCACCTGGCTGGTTTCCCATGTGGGTGGCTGACTTCAAACAGGAATTGTAAGTGGATTGATCACGTGACCTGATGTGTGATAACTTTGACCCCAACAACCAGTGTTTACATATGGCGGCTGTAAGTGAAGACCGCGTGCATTTCAAATGTTTGTTTTACGGAGAAGTTTACTCGATCCTTCTCCGTCATACCTGAACTAGAGACAGAAGGACAAAAGTTATCAATGAAATAGCGATCAGAATAGGCACTCTTATCATAATTTTGGGCCTATGGTATGTTAGCACATCCCGGATATACTACATGTACATGAACGTAGGCCTTCATGTAGATCCAATCATGCTACAGGCACCAAACAAACAAACAAAAATTTGTACCGAACCTTGGTGACACTCCTAAGACCTTCCTCCTCTTCATTTTTCTAATCATGACAAAATTCTGCAGTATCCAATCTTTCATGTAAAATCAGTAGCTAAGTCACCAAATTTGGAAGGGATAGGCTGAGAAAATATCAGTTGGCCGATCTCTCCAATGCTAATTTTCCAGGGTAGGGCTTATATGCCTTGATTTGACATGTTTTAGCTCGGGGGGGGGGGGGGTGTGTGTGCTGTTTTTGTAATTTTATAGCTAAGCACTTCAACACAGCATTGTCAATATTGATAAATGTCAGCATAATAGCCAGCCAATGTAAGACTTTGGATACGTCTGATTTTGGTAAATTATATGTTTTCATTGCTCACTCAATTAATAGCCCCCCCCCAAACCTACGTTTTATTTGGGTTAATTAAAATGTCCAAGCAGTAAATAATAATTTAAATGGTTGGCCGGCATCTATATGCTTAAAGCATGATGATAATATTCAGTTATTTATATACTTGAAAAGGAAACAAAGGATAAAGCTTTACCAAGTTGTGTTATCTGGTTCGCAGGCTCTCTCTCCATTACTGTTACACTCTCGGCAATCTGACGCTGGCGTCCTCCTGCTTTTGATTCGCTCTTTGCTTTTGGCATAATTCTTTCCTGCTTGACTCTCTAAGTCTAAAAGCAGTAACTAGGGACCATACGGTTTCTGTGTACAGTATATGAAACGAACAAGAAAGTAAGGTCAATGCCTGCACTGTTTTATTACACTGTCTAATTGATAAACGTATCAGGGGCCGGTAATCCACCTATGAGGTTGCTGCTGAGGGTAGAGTCATATCATTGCTGAACACACAGACTCCACCCCAGTGAAAAGTTTCAAAGAAATGTCTTACAAATGCAGGGAACCCATTAGTTTCAACATAATTTGCGACAAGTGTCCATTGTAAGGTTAAGACCACTACTACAATGTTTTCCTGGAATGTAGTCAACACACAAATCACGCAGACAACGAAGTGCCGCCTGAGATCAAAGGATATGTCATTACAGGAACTTGCGTGCAGCATTGCATTTACTGAAATTCACCGATCACCAATTGTGTTTACTCATCATGTAACAAACTAATAATAACATCAGCAAGTTTTTATCATTTTAATACTCATAGTATTATTTATGCATGATGAATGATGATTTTCAGGCAATCCGTTGTTTGGCCGCCTTTGCTGTAATCTTCCGTGCCCCTCGATCGAGCCGCCATTTTGACAAAGGGCGATCGTCAAAATGGGTCATCAAGAGTTATTTTATTTCAATCATAGCCCATATGATAAACAGAAAGAACAGAAAATTTCTCGGTCGATGTAGTAGGGGTAGAAGTAACATCTTTTTGTCTTCATATCATGTGGCAGTGTCAATTCATTCAAGCGATGCCCCATTGTCTCATTAGTCACAGTCGACCACATTTCCGCGTTGTCAGGGCCATTGGCGGCGGCCGAGTACTATCTAAACTTTGCGATCAATTAACATAATTCAACAAACAGACCAAGCATGTGTAATTTGGTGATATTTTTCTTCATTTTTCTCATATAAATATTTATTTCTTTAAAGTCATTTTTGGTGAGCACAAAGTTAAGATAATGGACTTCATGAAAATGGAAAAAAGTCATTTTATGATGAGTCACCATATTGCCGATGTAGTCAAAATGTGGCCGCTACCTTAACAACACAAGTGTTTGGGGACTGAAAGTCAAATTCCATTGACAACAACATGTTGTTTTTGCATTGAACAGCTAGCGTCATTTAAAATTGAGGTTTCATTGTACGTCATTGGCAAAAACTGCTGAAAGAGTGTCATAAATAGCTATACGCAAGATTGGATTAATGCAAAATTATAGCACTTTTGCCTGAGTACCAATTATTTGAGATAACTACACACCTGCCAGCATTCTCACAGAAAATTTCCAAAGTTGTGGCAAGACCTGGGTACACTCAACCTGAAAACGAAGCATGCATATTGCTTTCCAACCACAATTGCGTACCTGGTTGTCTTAGTAACCATTGTCTCACCTGGCGTAATATTCTGTGGCACTCTGCCGCGGTCCTGGCTAGCTTAGTAGCTAGTCAGGTGGCCTTTAGTACGAAAAAAAAAAAAAAAGAGAGAGAAGCAAGCCCTATCCCACTGTCGCAACTTTGCGCTCGGCATTGGCGTAATGTGGGCTGCTGCCTGTGCGGGGAAGTAAAATATTACTTATATTTTGGCAAAAAAAGCTCAGAATATTTAGTACAGGGAAATGGAAATTTGTTCTTGTAACCAATTTAGAAAGCATTAAATTAATATAACTTTGGTATTTGCAAACTTAAATTTCACTAAAAGACACTAACTTTGTGACATAGGTGTATATGGGACTCTCTGTGACAGTGATATTGTGCTCCGTATCGGAATATGGGCCAAATGAGAATATTCCCAAAATGCGCTGCGCCACCATGGAATTCCAATATCGGAATCTTATTCGGCACCGAAAATCAAAACGATTAATAGTTGTTTTCCATAATTTATTACAGCCCTTTGCTTGCATCTGGAAACAATCCCTTACAGCTATCAGAAATATTAGAAACCAATCAGACATCTACATGTATATTAATCCCACATGAAATATTGAGAAAAGCAATTTTTTCAACATTTTTCCTGTATTTCTTGACATAAAAATCAATTAAAATCAACAACATGAACTATGTAGAAAAATAAAGTCAATAGACTACTTCTGAAGAACAGGTGCCAACTCAGTGATTACCAGCAGGCACATCAAATTATCAAACTGCAAAGTTGAGCAAATCACTTAGCTGACACTCATCCACACATCAACTTGCTTTCCAGCAGAGTCAATGGTTCTCTCCACTTAGACACCTTTACATTCCTTGGGTTTGCACCCTGGAATTGCCAACAGAGGACACTAGCCAGGTACATATATAACATCAAAAGCAAGGGCTGCAGAATTTGGCTTGACTTGAGTGGTGGAAATTGTTTGAGGCAAAAAATCCACAAGACGTGCTTTCAATGCATGTCCAACATCAATCATACAAAGCAACTTGTATGCTTAACCATGGTTTTTTTTATGCCCCCCTTCGAAGAAGGTGGGGCCTATAGCTTTGCACATGTCGGTCGGTAGACTGTGGTTTCCACACAATAACTAAAGAAGTTTTTGAGCTAGGACTTTGATACTGTACAGGTGTATCATTCTAGTCAAAAGCTAGGCAAAGTTTGAAGTTGGTTGACCTTGACCGAATTTCCAAGGTCACAGTGGTACCTGAGTTAACTTTGGTTTCCGCACAATAACTGAAGAGATTTTTAAGCTAGGACTTTTATATTGTACAGGATTATAGTCCATATCTGGGGCTAGGCGAAGTTCGAAGATGAATGACATTGACCTCATTTTAAAGGTCACAGAGCCACTTTACTTAATATGGTTTCATGCTTTCTGCATGATAACTTATACCTTGGAGCTAGGACTTATATTGCACAGCTTTGTGGTTCTATGTAAGGGCTAGGTTGAGTTTGAAGATGGGTGACCTTGACCCAGTTTTCAGGGTCACAGAGAGATTCTAGTAATCCTGTGGTTTCTGCACAATAACTCAAGAAGTTATCAAGTTAGTACTGGGATACTTTACAGGTCTATAGTTCTTGCTAAGGGCTAGAAGAAGTTTAAACTTTGGTGGCCTTGATTTAATTTCCAAGGTCACATTGGTACCTGAGTTAACTTTGATTTCCACATGATAACTGAAGAGGTTTTTAAATTAGGACTTTTATATTGCACTGGATAATTGTCTGTATTCGGGGCTAGGTCAAGTTTGAAGATGGGTGACCTTGACCTAATTTCAAAGGTCACAGAGCCACTTGGTTGAATACTGTTTCTGCATGATAACTTGCATTTTAGAGGTAGCACTTTCATATTGCACAGCTTTATGGTTGCCTCTAAGGGCTAGTTTGAGTTTGTAGATGGGTGACCTTGACCCAGTTTTGAGGGTTCCACACAGACTGTAGACTTCCTGTGGTTTTTGCACAATAACTGAAGAAGTTTTTGAGCAAGGACTTGGATTCTGCACCGCTATGTAGTCCTTGTTAAGGGCTAAAAGAAATGTAAAGTTTGTGACCTTGATCTAAATTCCAAGGTCACATATTCACCTGATTTAACTTTGATTTCTGAATGATAACTATAGAGGTTTTTAAGCTAGGACTTTTCTATTGTACAAGATTATAGTCCTTTGTCGGGGCTAGTCAAAGATGGGTGACCTTGACCAAATTCCACAGAGCCACTTGACCAAATTCTCACAGAGCCACTTTACTTATGGTTTCATGATTTCGGCATGATAACTTGTACTTCAGAGCTATGACTTTTATATTGCACAGCTTTGTAGTTCCCTATAAAGACTAGGTTGAGAATGAAGATGGGTGACCTTGATACAGTTTTCAGGGTGACACTGACAGACAGACAGACAGTACACTTCCTGTAGTTTTGGCACAATAACTCAAGAAGTTTTTGGGCAAGGACTTGAATACTGCACTGGTATATAGTCCTTGTTAAGCGCTAAAAGAAATGTAAAGTTTGGGTGCCTTGATCTTATTTCCAAGGTCACATTGGTACCTGAGTTAACTTTGGTTTCCGCACTGTAACTCAAGAGGTTTTTAACGTAGAACGTTTATATTGCACAAAATTATAGTCCATATTCGTGGCTAGGTGAAGTTCAAACATGGATGACCTTGACCTAATTTGAAACATCACAGCCACTTTACTTAATATGGTTTCTGTATGACAACTTGTACTTTAAAGCTAGGACTTTTATATTGCACAGCGTTACAGTTCCCTTATCCATATAAGGGCAAGGTTAAGTATGAAGTGGGTGACCTTAATCCACTTTTCAGGGTGACAGACAAACTTGATAGACTAGTTCCTCATGGTAAGTACATGACCTCAATTATTATGGGGTTATGAGGTAAAAGATGAAAATGGTTTTCTGACAATAATGCAACAACAGTTGTATCTATTTGTCTGCAACTTGTGAAAATGAAAAGGTCAAGATGAACTTTGCAATGAAAAATGATTTTTTTATTATATAACTCAAGAATGGTTGAATATGCCTATTGGTCCCAAACTTGATAGAATGATTGATCATGATAATTATATGACCTGAATTGATTATTATTAGGTCATGAGGTGAAATGTTAAGCTCATGACAAGCCTAACAATGGAAATGGTTTTCTGATGATGCAACAATGGTTGTATTTATTAGATTGACACATATGAAAATGGTTAATGATGGTAAGTAGATAACCCATATTGATTATGGGTTTGGTTTAAGAGGTCAAAGATCAAGGTTGTGATGACCTTCGATATGAAAATGGTTTCTGTAAATAAGGCCAAAAAAAAAAAGTCTGTGTTTGGGGTTTCCCTACCGACCCTTGCCCAAACCCCCTACCCTAAAACTTTTTATTAATTTTCAAAAAAAAAAAAAAAATCTAGGCAGATTTTCTTCATGAAATGCACAATTTATCCATTTTAAGTCACTTTTCTTCTGTTCTCGGAGCAAAAATTTAAAGAAAAAAAAGCCTACCTACCTACCCTATGTATTTTTGGCATGTAACCTCAAACACACTATTTATTTAGTTTGGCCTGACAGAAAAATGTTTGTATACATGATGTATGATCAACCTTCACTAATTTTGTAAGGTCACGATTGCCCCATCTACCATTATCAATAGGGTAGCGAGGGCAAGGGTTATGAGGGCAGTGGGGCATCTATGTTTTACAAACATATCTTGTTTGTTTTTGTCGGGGTGGGGGGGGGGGTGGAAAATTAAAATTCATGAAAAAATGTTCAAGTGTAGACAGGTAAAAATGTGACATGATTGCTTTCAGGTGGGGCAAAGTCCAAAGTTTTGTTTCATCACTTATATTAAGGCCCTTAAGTTTGTAAATAAGAGTTTAACTTAATTGGTGAGCATGGTCTTCCTCATGGTTCAAGCTTTCTCTTGTATATATTCCAGGATGTGTTAAAATGGTCACCCATAGGAAATTTTAACTTGTTCTCATCCCAATAAAGTGGAGGCTGGGGAGCACTCTAAGTTTGAGTGTAGCTGCTCTTTCACCGGGAATGAATAATTTCCATTCTTCATTTTCCCATGCCATGCATGTAGCTCTCAACATGTTGTAAACTTCTGAAAACTGGAATCTGGACACATTGCATGGTTTGGAAGTTTCTAGATGTGTTTGAGGCTCAGACTTTTATACTTGCAGTAAAACACGAGAGGTGCACTCCTTGTTTTGTAATCCAATGGAAATATAAATAAGAGAGAACACTAATGATGTGGAAAAAAAAACATGTATAAGCTCAGCTGCTTAGACTGGACAGAAGTCTACAGAGATGTGTTTTCAAAGAAACCTCAAAGTGGTTAAGAGGCATTTTCATTATGTATGTAGATAAACAAAACTTTTATGTTCAAATAGCACAAGGACGTGGAATTGCTAAGATGTGTGTGGCCTTGGTCTAGGCCGCAGCACAGGCACTTTACTGTTGGCAGTTGACATGTCACATCACAACTGTGTGTCACATGGAAGTTACATGTACCTCGTAAAGAAAAGGGGGATGAGTGCTCCACAGTAATCATGATAGTAATCAAGGGGACATGCTATACAGTTCACAGCATGTGCTATTTCTTCACAATTTTCACTCAGTTTTGGACGTCTGATTTCAGAAATTGATATACATGTATACTATTGACACATTCTTGTTAAAAGTGATTTAGATCTTTACATGACAAGTAAACGATTTCTGGAGTTTTTGAATGACTTGAATTATTCAGGCAAGCATGTTATTTGTATTGATCCCCAATATACTAACTTATTTGAACATATTAATGAATCTGAAAGCAGGAACTTGTACATATCAAGATTAAAATGCAGCATTGAATTTTATATACGATGGCTGTTTGTTGAGTAAATGTGTCCATATTGCCAGCAGTCCAACATTCCATTTAATAACTCAACTTTTTTTTCTTCTTTTTTTTATAATGTTGACTTGGCTGACAGCTGTCAAGAGGCTGATGAAGGAGGCACAGGAAATGCGGCAGCCCACAGAGCTGTATGCAGCACAGCCACTGGAGGTAAACCACTTTATGCTCACAGCACATACAGCGTCACCCGCTCCCAAGATCCCCTCTAGTAAGAGACCTCATTTCTGTTGTAAGACCACCCTTCCAAAACACCTTAGTCTGTTCTCGGGTGATTTTACCTGTACTGGAAGCATCTGCAACATGAGACCACTTTGTAGCTGGCAGTAGGGACAGACCGTCTGGTCTTAACATTTGGTACCACCTTATTACCATGCTGTCCCTTTTACAACTTTATTACCATGCTGTCCCTTTTACAACTTTATTACCATGCTGTCCCTTTTACAACTTTATTACCATGCTGTCCTTTTTACAACTTTATTACCATGCTGTCCCTTTTACAACATTATTAACATGTTCTCCTTTTAAGTGCCCTGGGAACCTATAAAATTAAACAAATGAATAGGGCTCATTAATTTACAATTCTAGCCTGGGACAAGTGCAGTTCCAGTCAGGGCAATTGCAAGTACAGAACTTTGCCGGGGGGGGGGGGGGGGGGGCTGCCAAAATTGTATTTGTCCTAATGGGACAGGGATCATGGTGGTATCAAAAGCTTTTCAAGAGAGTAGGGCAACTGGTGTCTGAAAGAGCACTTGCTAACACTGAGTTATTGGGGAAAGGACACCTTAAGGATTCAAAGTCTAGAACTAGTCTTAAGAGCTTTTATATATTGTGACAAAAGGGATGCATTAATTTGAACTCTGATCTCTGTAAAGTGAATCATATTCATTTTTTTTTTTTAATTTATACCGAAATATATTATATATGGAACACTAAATATCAGCAAAGAGTTTGAAATCAGAAGAAAGGCAGGGAGCAAAAAACAAGACAGAGAGTGAAATAAACATGGCAGACAGACACCTGCTTTAATCTTCCCCCAATTTTGAGCTGCAGAGAACAGGGATAAGACTTGCATGGTGAAAAGTGAGATAGAAAAGTAGGCAATTGAAATATCAAAATGACTTGCTCAGAGGACTTGCCTGTGAAGCAGGCACTCTGCTGCCCAGTCAGGTGTTTTCCACATGAAGTCAGAAACAATAATGGTAGAGTTAGTTAGGCAGGCAAGCAGAGGAGTGGAACAGAAAAAAAAAAACAACCTGGGTAAGGCCTGGCATAAGTTTCCTTTGGTGTGTCAATGTTTGGAAGTTGAAAGCTGAGTCAGCATGCACATGAATGAGGGAGGGAAATGGGAAACTGTTAAGCAAATTTATCCAAATTTGGCTGGGGGATTCAAAAAGTGGAGAGGATGCCACATAAATAACATGAATAATTATGGAATTTCTTTTCTCAGAGTAAGTTTAAGTTTGAATTTTACTGTTTTATGTACTATGTTTATGCATATACTAGTACATACAAATTCTTCCAAGTATTGCCATTATAAGCAAGAACTTGTTTTACAGTGTATATAAGTGTATTTGCTGATATTTCATGTGCTTGTGCTTTTTACATTCAATTGGGTTGTCTTTACCATATATTGTCAATTGCTTTATTTTTGCTTGTATAAATTATCATGGGTTTTTGTATTTTTGGCATTTAACTGTAGTTTTAATGTCACTGTTTTGGATTCTATTCCTATTTAAACAATATTAAAATGCTATTTCACTGTGTTTTTGTTTTCACAATTTTTTTGCCATTAGCGAAATAAGTGAAAATAAGAGTACAGTGACATTAAAGCAATTTACAGTACATGGTAAAGGCAAGCGGCTGCCATCATGTCAAATACATGTGTGGGAATATAAGGCTGCAAAACATGCTCCATGGTTTCCCCCTGATGACCTGTTTATAAATTCATTTGGCTGTTGAAGCCTAGGACTTTCTAATTTTGACTCAAACGTGATATTATAATACATGTATGTTAATTAATTTATAGGTTTAGAATTAGGCAGTGAGTGGAGCATAGAGAGATTGGATTGCGGTATTTTTGGTGTTTAGAATGACACGGAAGATGCAGCACCTATTACTCATGTTTGTATAATAAAAGGGAAAGTAAGCTAATTATGGTGTATAATTTCAATTAGACATCCTAGATTGCCCATGATAACCATGGATGCATGTACATGATAACCAACATTTATATACATGGTACGTTATGGAAGACATGAGAATATTAAAAAGTATGCATTTTTGTGATATGAATGTACAGATATATGGAACAGCTATTTGAAAGTCTCCAGATGGTTCTTCTGTTTGAAATCTATGAAATATTGAAACTTTCATGTATATTAACATACGAAAATCAAGTTAAAATCACACATACAGTACACACTCGTTTGCACCTCTCACCCCTAGGCACCCTTTGTTCAAAATTACTAAAAGAAAATCAAACCACTAATTGTGTTAAGGAATTTTTGGTGATGGGGAACCAATGAAAGTATGAAGGCAATTGACACATTTTATATGTTACTTTTATGACTTACAGGACAATTTGTTTGAGTGGCATTTCACATTACGTGGACCTGCCGATTCAGAGTTTGAAGGAGGGATATACCACGGCCGCATTGTTCTGCCCCCTGAGTATCCCATGAAGCCACCAAGCATCATTTTGTTGACAGTATGTATTATTGTTTTGTTGACAGTATGTATTATTGTTTTGTTGACAGTATGTTTTACATGTATTTCATCCATTGTGTGTTGATATAGGACTCTGTACCACTGACAAGTTTAAGTGAAGACACGTGAACATGTCTGGATATTCCAAGCTCCAAAACCTGTTCTGATAGTTACTCTCTGAAGACTTGTTATTATTATTATTATTGTCTTTTAGGCTGTATTAACCTTTTCAACAATTTCCTGTTGCACATGTTATGGTAAAACTGGAAATAAGATTCAGCAACATTTCTATATTTATGTCTAGGAAATTGACACTGGATTAAAGTCTTGCAGATCATTTGACTTTGTGAGGTAAACAGGTGACAAGATATGTCTCCCAAATCTATGTCACATACCCAAGGAACCAATACTTCTCCTCTCTTGTCACAGAATTGAATCCAGGCTTTTGGAATATCAAGGGTTAACCTTGGTCAAATGTAACTGCCAAAATGTGGGGAAGATGGGAAATAAACATGTATTTGTTTATGTGTATACTTTGACAATGCACAATATATAAATAAATAAGTTTCCAAGTGCAACTAGGAGAAAATTAAAAAAATGAAACTATCCTCACATGTTTGTGTTCAGAGAGAGTTTGCTATTTAAACCATCAAATACTGAAAAAGAGAACTTGAGATAGTTGTAGATCTTTTATTGCTTTTAGAATAAAGGTTTTGTGGTTTCAGAAAATATTTTTAGCTTGTACTTTTCAAGATTAGATTGGGAAATTTGTTTTCAGAGTGAAGTGGTCAGGACTTTCTTGTGATAATTTGAATCAAGTTTCTGGATGAGAAGTTGCCCGGGATGAAAATCGTTCACAAGATTGTGCTAAAAGGACAAGATCATTTGGTCTAGGTGACTGAAATAACAGAAATTGACAAGCGTATATTATTGGACGAGAGTTGAAAAATGTTCTCATTGTGTCACCAGATGGTCACTTCAAAATTTTGGAAGTACAGAGTAATCATATGATTTGAACCATTGACCTGCATCTTAGAGGTATACATGTATTTAATCATATGAGTGAATATAGCCCCACAGAGGTTCATGTTTTTTAATTACATGCATTGCTTCAGACAGTAAATAAATAAACTTACAGGGAATTTCAACACATCTTTTTTTTTTTTTTTGTAAGTGAAATCCATGTTCACCATAGGCCTTTCTGTTTGGATAAATCTCTTCTGGTAACCCAGGACCCTGTCTGTTTTATCCTTTCACCAAATGTGGTAAAAGTCCCATGCGAACTGAGAATTATCAATCAGTGGCGGAAATGACCTATATACTTTTTCATCTGAAAGCCCATCAGACAGGGTGAGTAGCCATTACGATAAGGCTACAAAAATTTGACCTCTTTCAAGCCTGGTGAATCTCATCAGAACTAGCTGATGGCTGTCCTTTGACGTATAATATACTGTATTAGATGACGTATATGTGCCTGACATGCCAGGCACAGATATGTGCTGATAGACAGAATCATGGTCTACTGTCTGCAGAGACTTCCTTCTTGTGTCAGCACCTAAATTTTAAAGACTATTTGAAATTGTTCATTTGTTTTCCAAATATGGGAAGAGAAAGCCAAGGTCATTTTTTGGAGCGGGGTAAAACGTGCTAATTGAACTCTGTATTCTTCACTTGAAGTCCTGTCATGGACTGACAGAATTTCGTAATTTGTGAGGTTTGTAGAGGCTAAACCTGTGCGTTTTACACCAGTGTATCAGTATCATGAATATTTCAACTCACGCAATGAGTATGAGCACACTTCTTAGTCGGTCTAGGGACAAGTGACATTCAAGGGGGAAAAGAGAAAATTAAAAATCACTTGTCCCATAAACATGTACAATCATTTTTTTTTTGTTTTTTGTGCAGGAAGTTTTGAGTGATCTACATATGACAGTGTTCTCTTGGAGGCAAAAATGTTTCCCAAAGTGCATGATTATACATGTAGAACATTATGAGCCACCATTTCTGCTTGTGGTCAGTCAAAGCTGGTGCCTTAACCCCTTCCCCCTTGAATCAAGACTTGAGTCAACAGCTTTCTTTGACAAGTGATCAGGATAGGTGTCATCAACAATTCTCGGTCAAATTGTTTTACATTACTGCATAAATTAGTTAAAAACACCGAAGCAGTCGACATTTAAACCACCAGCCAGTTTTGGCTGGTTTAAGGTGGAAGGGGTTTAAATATCAATCTGAAACTGAGTGAACAACAAGGTTTTTGTGCTTTCCTCTATTTTACTTGTAGCCCAATGGGAGATTTGAGACATTTAAAAAGATTTGTCTGAGTATCTCAGGACATCATCCGGAGTCTTGGCAGCCATCATGGTCAAGTGAGTGTCAGCCTCAGTCTGTCTTTAGGCGCCGTATCAAAATGATCGTTCGTCTCACACGCAAATGGCGTCTGGCACGAACCGACAATTCGTTCCCTGTCCGTTCCCTGTTCGAACATTTACGTTTATTTTCGTCCTGGGCCAGATTCACGTTTGCCGGTCGTCTGGACTACAGTCGGATCACCTGTGCAAGTCGCTCTACGTCTAGAGCCAGTTTATCGTCTACCGCTTGTCTCCAGGGACCACAGGCCCACGGAGTGTGAGAATCGTCTTGAGCCAGTTTCACGTCTGCCTGCACCTGCTGCGTGATCATGGCTGAGCTGACGCTACTGCATGTAGCGCGTGGCGGTCCCCACTTTTCCCAAGCCGAATATTCGCCCTGACCGCTATCTGTCTGCGATTGATTACTGTCAAACCCACCCCTACACTATGTACTGTTGTAATAAAGCATAATAGCGCACACCACTGGCAAATATTTCCTACAATGGTGTCACCATATATGTACAGATGTAGTTTGTTTTGCAATTTTATTATGTTGTGTTTCATAATCAGGCGCACAAGTCCAGTCAATGTTTTCATGTCTGTTGTGCGTATCGTTTTTTTTTTTTTTTTTTTGTTTTTGTTTTTTGTTGTCATTTTGTTTTGTTTTATTTTGTTCTTTGTTTGTTTGTTTGTTTTTGTAATATACTGTATTTCTTTAATGAAGATTGCAAAATAGCGCAAGGCTAATGCCGGTCTACATGTGTGCAGACTTATAAAATTACCAAGTTTGTCTTGTCGAGTTCATAAGTCTTTTCATGTTGCATTGTGAATCAACGTTGATGCAACACCTGCCTGTAACCTTTTGATTTATCCATATTAAACTGCTCCAGGGCCTTGCTGTACCTCCGTCCTTTTTATATTTATGGTAAATTCTAGTTTTAAAGTTTAAGTTCTAAGTGTATATGTTTATTTTGGTTGGTCCTGAAGCCAGATTCACTGTTTGGGTTTTGTGTAAAGCTGGCCTGGTCAACACCGCAGTCAACGCCTCTATTTTGTTGGCCGGGCTCACGAACACCACGCACCGTTGTAATATCTTACATTAAACGATGCGCGGCAAAAGTCCTTTGAAGTGGCAACCATGTCCCAGATATATTAATTGTGTCTGACCATGAAGTACAGTATAGTCTGACGCATGTCTTTTGATGTCTGAGACTAAATATGACTGAGAATGAAACTGGATGTGTAAGCTATGCTGAAATATATGTAAAAAAAAAAAAAAAAAAAAAAAACGTACTCGCGCGTCAGTTCCCATTCTTTGAGGTGCATGACTTAGCCGGAGAGGCAAGAAAAATTGGGTAAAGATGCTGAACGTTTGTGGCCTGTCTGGTCACCTACACTGATAATCAACTGTCACCTTCATGACCAGTGGGAGTCCCTGCATTGCAGCGTGAAGATCACTCACTGTTTTGACTCTCATTTGCCGCCATTTTGTTGATCTTGTCCACACAGACAGAACAATGTGCGGCACAAGTCCTTTGAAGTTGCAAAAAAAGTCCTAGAAACCCGTTGTGTCAGTCCAAAACTGGAAAATTTAGCACTGAAAGAGTTACTAGTAATTTGAATACCTATCATAGTAACTTTGTTTTTTTCAACTGAATCATTCAGTGGTCAAACCCAAAAGCCTTGGTATGTCAGTTTATATCAGTTCAATTTTCTGTAAAGTTTACTGAAATAAAAATTCTAAAACGGGGAAAAAAGGAAAAAGCTAAACTACACTGAGTTGAATGAAAAGAATATTTTATGTATAATTTTTTCAGAGAAAATGAAGTAAGAAGATATAAAAGATAAACATTTATGAGTTGCAAAATATATGAAATGAAAATATTTGGTATGCCGTTTTTTTTTTCTTCCGAAAACAATTATTCATTATTCATAAAGGCACTATGTGAGACACCTGGTGGCAAAATTCAGTACTGATGGGCAAAGGAATACACCTGCATCCAGGCTTGGTCGACGACCTATCAATATAAATCTATTTGAGGGCCTTTCAGATTCCAAAATTAATACATTCATGTCAACTTTTCCTCGCTGGTTTTTCAATCTTATTAACAGGAACCCTACTGTTTATATAGTACACTTTATCATTGGTCGTTGGCAAGACACGAAACAACCGCGTTTATGTCCTTTGTGACCAGATATAGTGCATCACATTGGTGAGATACGGGGTGGGGTGCGGGTGCGGGTGCGGGGGAAGGTGAACTGCAAAAGGGTAGGTAGGCGCCCTGGAAGGCTTCATTTCGCCATGATGTTTTTCACCTTCACTGGTTTATCGACGAAGTTGGTTTCAGCAATGGGGTATTCGGGGTCCCAAATTTTCAATCTTTCTTGACGAATCCATTGAACCTTTTTATCCAATCAAAAGTTATCAAATTTGGGTCTAAAAACAATTTTCAATGCATATCTGTGACCAGGAAAATTCAAGGTCCGAGATAACAAAAGAGTTGTGAATATCCTAAAACATGCGTTTATGCAGTGAAGCTTTGTCGTTGTAGCCCAACCAATAAAGGGTTAAGTGTAAAGTGTTTAATAGCCCAACATCATACTGCTGATGCCAAATATTTAAGTCGGGTTCTCGAACTCGAAAAGACACATGGGCCAACAACACAGAGAACATTACTGTGATGCATTTGTGTGGGCCGACGAATGAAGAGTCCACTCTTGGCTTTTTCCCAGGTCAATCATCATTGCGGTAAAGGGATCAGTTGATAACGATCTGATAACCAAACAGCAGGGGAGCAATTAACACATGCATGTGTGACGCGGCCAGACCGCTCTGATTTGCATGATTTTTTTGAAATGACAAGCTGCTTCTCTCATTCCATTTCATTCATTTTTTTTCCAGTTACTTTAGGCCTACATCACTGAAAAAGTACTTTTTTCAAAAAAAATTCATTTGTCCCTACGACCTTTCTCATACTTTGGCTTCTACAGGGAGACAGACAGAAGGAATTTACTACAGGGGAATCAAATCATTTTTTTTTTTCTCATCTATTTCTTTTCCTTTCTTTAAAATTACATAACTGAAAGATATCAATTCGTTTTGTTTGGCTTCAGTTGAGAATTCTTTCTGTGTGTGTATACAAAGAGAACATGAGTGATCTGAAATTCAATTTAAGCAGTTAGAATTTTAACAATGCTCATACAACGGAAAGAGAAGAGTGGAAGAATACAGGCGACATCAGGTATGAGTTTTCTTTCTTTTTTCATGTTTTTTTTTTTTTTTTGTATATTCAGCAAATTTATTATTAACGGTGTCAAACCAGGTGACTTCATAGAGGAACTGTTGGGGTTTAATGTCAGTTGAGGTTAAATGGTGCTGCTGTGGGGAAGAGGGGAGCAAGGGGCTCATGATTGCATGAATGCAGTGTTAACGTACAACAAGCATACGAGATTGTTCTAGGCCTACATGACTTTATAAGTTTTAGGAGCGTGCATGCTGGATGTTGCTGTATGATTCAGAGACACCAGCATATTATAGACATTACAGATAGAATTCATTTCGTTATATATGATCTGCCAGGCTTTGTTCTCCCCCCTTTCTCTCTCTCTCTCTCTCTCTCTCTCTCTCTCTCTCTCTCTCTCTCTCTCTCTCGTGGGATGACCTCTCATAATCTGTGCGAACTCGGGCAAATGTGCGTTGCCGCCATAACTATTTTGATGCGTTTTTTTCTTTTTCTTTTTGTTCATTTTATTAGAAACATTACAAAAGTAAAATAAATGTTTGCCGACCGATTAATATTTTCATACCATATGATAATTAATGTTTATTACAATTAACATAGCCAGTTGGCAGTGGTAATGCCATGGCAGTGGCCTACAGAAACCAACAAGGCTGGTAAAACGAGTTTTGTAGAAAGAAGGCATTTCCAGCCGAACGGTAACGAATTAATATGTATCTATCCTTGGGTGTTAGATATATTGCCATTATACATCCAGATCTAGGTTGGAATACAACGAAAAGTTCAAAGCAATTTTGCGCTCTGTGGCTGTGGCCGTGTGGTTGTGGCTGCGTGAGGCCGTATGCTTGGGCTGCATCCCTGGTCAGGGTGCGCTTTCACTTTTTCAGACTGATTTCCAGGCGTGACTAACACCAAGGAGGGAAGACTACCCCTCCTTGCTAACAGTGAGCTTGCGCATCACAAAGCGCAGAACAGATTACTTGCACACTGAATTTGATAAGAAAGCCCAAAGAAAACTTCCACGGCTACTGCAAAGATAATAACAAAAGTTTCGTGCCAGACACAGGCTTGGCCTTCCGTTTCTCACTCTCAGTTTCTGGAAAATATTGATGACGTGACCAACCGTGCCCCAGTCATGCAGTGGTCACCCATGACAACGGACGTGTCCATCAATGTCCACAGGGCATCATGGCTAGTATTTTCTTATGTATACAGAAGAATTAATACTAACTTCGACATAATTTAACATGAAATGATATTTTTTTTAACGTGCGATAACACCATTCTTCCGGTCAATTTTGATGAGTTCCATGCAACTGTTCCGCCTTTCGGGCCTACCAGGAAGCTTCCTGACACTGTATCCCCTCCGTGAGCAAAATGGTAACAACGGACTGGTATTTTTCATTCGCCTGCTATCTTTCTGCATTTGATTTTGATAGCTGTATCATGTGTGGAGTCATTGATTTAAGCACATAGTTATTAAGTTACACATGAGGCCTAAACTGAATATATTTCTGAGTCGCCGTAACTTTTTACTATCACAGTCACTTGGCAAGGAAGAAAACACCAACACACACAAATTCATCGTAATCAAAAGGGAAATCAAGGATGGATACATTGTAATTTAAAAACACTGACTGTCCAGATGACTATTAATGATGCCGGTACTTCAAATGGCCGTCAACATGTACTGGTCACACAACTCGCAAGATCTGAAACGTGACGAACGTGCACAAGCAAGAAATTGTGTGTGTGCTGTGCAAGTGTGTGTGTGTGTTGATCATTAGGCAGTGGTCATTCCAATTTCCATCATCCCTGCACAAGTTAGCCCCCGGACCGGTGCTTGAATGGGTCGATCACTTGTCGGTCAAATTTCAATTTGTATTTCGGCATCAAAGTTTGTCTGCAGTTCTGACCAGTCGTTTTTTATAATTTTTTTTTCTGACAGATGCAACGACACTGACATGTCGGCATATATGACCAGCTTTTGTTGTGCCAAAGGCACGCGTTTAAAACTGAAAGTTTGAAGCCAGTTCCTTGCAACCAACGCTACTGCAAGCAGCCACCAAACCAACATTCAACAAATGGTGCGGTGTGTTAAAGTTGGCACCTTGCCAGTTGCCTGCGTCACGAGATTCTCCAGGACGGCACGCAAATGATTGACAGCTCTGCAGACCAGACTTTCAGCTGCTTGGGCCAGACCAGTGTGTGCAAGTCATCGCGAATCTGTCTTGGCACTTGGAGCATATTTATTTATTTATTTATTTATTTATTTATTTATTTATCTATTTATCAATCAAGGTTATCGGACCATGGCATGTATGGGCCAACTGGTTATTGCGTATCAAGGGTTAGGCCTACCAACTCAGTGCTGTATAAATTCTGCCTCTCGGCACTCAGTGGTGTCACCCCTAGGCAAAAGTAGTTTCTTCCTAGTAAGAAGGGTAAACTATTACCTCATTTGATATGCGTGGACCTCTCCCACGTGAAGTTGACAGGTTGTGGGGTGGATAGGATGACATGATGGTAGTGTCCATCTCTGTTATATGGTCTATCAGTATCACAAGACTGATTCAACTTGAATCAATTGAAGAAAAAAAATACTGTTGTTCGGACAGTTTTTTTTTTCCTTATTTTTTTAATTAAGTGACGCGGATCGAAAGGCGCATATGCACACAGCTGCCGGGCCAAACTGCATCGACAACCCATGATCAGGTTTCTTAAAAAAATCCAGCAAGCGGTGGGCCACATCGGAATAATAACATATATCTCGCCTTTGCCCCCTGCCCTTCCCCGCCCCACCAGCACCTCCAAATATTCCGTTGTATGTGTTTGTTTGACGGGTCCTTGTTTGACTATTATCGAAGCAACTTACAGATTTTACGTGTAACTGTCCGTGTATGTGAAAAGCAAAATGATTTTATTATTCATGCCTTCATTTGATTGCAAGCATAAACAATCTTGTGTACAGCACAACGCGCTGCCCACATACATGGTCTACCCATTAAATAGCGTTAGTTATCTTACTTTTCTTAGTGCCAATCACCTCTATAATATATACTTAATTTGGAACAAATTATAATTTATATCAGTACACCTGCGAGCAAAGTGACATACAACGGTGAGCTGTACAATGCATATAGAAAGGGGTCCGTGCAGACAATAGTATTAGCACTATTACTCTACATTGTGCAGACAATTAACTAACTTTTATTGACAAAACTGTTCGCGCATTCAAAGAAAGTCGCTTTGTTTTTGGTTTAGTGTTTTGAAATAGCTTCAATCTTCATTTCTTTCGTCATTCCGAGATGAGGCGACCCACTGCTCCTGTTTGCGCTTAAATTGACTTGCAATTAATGTTTGTAATTGGGGCATCGCTCGGCCGACTAATTGTGAATACTGGTGTGTGGTGTCGCTAGACTGGCTTATGTAATCTGTCCGTCCCAGACGCAAGGAGCACTGCCGATATGAGCTCCAGCTGGGTCACGCTCAGGCTTGGTCTGGCCTCGTTTGTCTTGGTCTGTTTGCGTGTCAGACGAATTGGAGACGAATCCAACTTTCATTCCAGCCAGACTGCGTTTCTTCCGTCTGACACGCACGATCATTTTGATACGGCGCCTTATAACATTGAACCATGTGTACTACATCAACAACTGGCTACTACTGTAATAGCCAGCACCAGACATTGAATGACATGTAGTACATCTACCGCTGGGTACTACTGTAGTAGCCCAATAGTAGATGTTTGCACCTATTATGATAAAACCTTATGGATTGACATGAAGGTAAGCTCTGTTGTCATGGACCAGTCAATTTTTGGTCAAGACAAGTGAAAATTCTTAATTCTGTTCAGATTTCTGTATCAACAAACTTAGATGTCAGATAAGGTTCATTTTTTGGGTCGTTTTCTCAAACATATATGTTAAACAGTTTGGTTTGTGGGAGGGGAGGTGTGGTGTTGTATTATTTTGATAATGCGTGAAAACTGTAATCAAATAATCCAAGGAGCCTACAACAGTTGTGCACACCTTGAGTAATTACACAAGTGATATTTGTATTTAGGTACTGAAAAGAAGGCTGGGAATATTTGTTTTGTGAGCCCAAATTAATTATACTGAATCAGATGTATTTCCATGTCAAACTACAGTCCAATATAAGCACACTCAATTGGGCTAGGTTTTTCATGAATGAATTATATTCTACCATTGTCAAATGTTCATATTCTTGGAAATGTAAGCTTAAACTGGCCCAAAGCACTCTGCTTGGGGAGGGATGGGGAAACAAAAAAAAAGTACTTGATTGAATCATGTCAACATTGACAGATTGCTGGCAGTTTATGGCAATCATCATTGTGTCTCCACTAAGGTACCTGACTACTGCATGACATGGTGTATACGTAGTAAAATAAACATTTGCAAAAAATCAATATGGCTGAAGGCACAACTAGAAATAAATACAGTGTATATTTATATAGCCAGTGCACAAGGTCACAGCATGTCCATATGCAAGGAAAATATATTTACATGTTGTTAATACACAGGTACATGTGTATGTGAGTACATGTATACATATATACATGACAGCATATGCTCTATGAGTTTAAAAGAAAAAAGGATACTCATATTGTAACAATTATTTGTAGGTTAGATGAGCTACATTTATATTGTAGCAAAATATGGAAGGATTTACAATTTTACTGTTTCAAGTACTAATTGCAATATAGGTTATTCAGCTCTGAATTATTATTGACTTCTCATTCAAATTCCCATAAAAATACCTTTAATTTAAGTACCAGCATGTCTTTGTTTACAAAGATTAAAAAAAAAAAAGAAAAATAAAAAAACCCAAAGCTGTTGATTTTGTTTCCAGCATAGCTCTGAAAGAGTTAGTTGAGAAGCTGTGATACGTGCATGTCGCATCACTTCATACAATAGAATGAGGAGTACAGGGGCACCTGCTGTAAGAACCTCACAGACCACATGTCTTTTTTCAGACCACTGTGGCATGACCATGGAGTCTATTTCTCAGATAAAATTACCTTTTTTTTAAGACCCCTCCTGTAGGACACCACAGTTTGTTTGCAGTAGGTCAGTCTCAAATTGCAGGTACTGGTGTAAATGTACTTATTTTGATGCATATAAATTTTCATGATATTTGCATGCCGGGTGTTTATAAAAAAATTTAATTTCTCTTTTTGGAACACTGTTCCTTTTAAAGCTATGTAGGATTCGATGTCATCATGTTTATCTTTTCACAGTTTTGTGCCATCAGCAGGATAAAGTGAAGATAAAAAATACTGCAATCTTATTCAAATTGACAGTATTTGTATTCATGAATTATACTTACCATCAGCAGGATAAAGTGAAGATAAAAAATACTGCAATCTTATTCAAATTGACAGTATTTGTATTCATGAATTATACTTACCATCAGCAGGATAAAGTGAAGATAAAAAATACTGCAATATTATTCAAATTGACAGTATTTGTATTCATGAATTATACTTAACCTGGGATGTGTGATAAAACAATGTATTTGTACTTGGTTGATGTACAGTTCGCACAGCGATGCTGGCTATCATTGGCTTCATGCCTACTCATGGAAATGGAGCCATCGGATCTCTGGACTACACAGTTGAGGAGAGAAAGGTGCTTGCCAGAAAGTAAGTTCTTTGTATGCCCACCATTTGCATCATTGTTACAAGTACATGAATTATATACAGTGCACTCTCTGAGTCCTCCAGTCAATTAACTGTAACTTCAATTCGGAACTCGACTGAGACTGAGATATTTCTTTTCAGTCATACTTACTTCTTATTTCTGTGACAAGGACAGTCTTAGTGAGGCCACTGTGCTATGCAATCGTGATCATGATTGCATGGTTTATCATGTACACTGTAGGCCTATTTTTGATATAGACCAATGTAACCCCTACCCTCACCCCTCCCTCCCCCCCCCCCCCCCCCGACGCATTTCGGCTATCTCAAAAGCCATCAGTAGAGTATGGGGGATCAATAGATGATGAGATTTTATTCAGTACATTTACATAAAAAATGAGGTTCATGAGGTGAATAACATGCATGATGTTAAAATTTGATTATGGCATCCTGTTAAAGTAAAATGGCTTTCATTTTGAAAATTACATTCAAATTGACAACATTAGGTCTCATTATTGTGCTCATGTTCAGTGTCCAGTAGTCTTGAGATGTCGAGATCCTGCACCCTTTCTGTATGAATGTATATAAAACAAGTGAATATGTCCACTGTCCAGGCTAAGTTCCAGCTTGCCCAAAAGAAAAATAAAGTGAAATCACCTTTGATTCATACACACCACAAAAGTTTTTCTGAATTGTTGTCACTAGAAAGATCAAGATCCTCTTTTGATATTTGGGAATATCTGATTTCCTTCAAAAGTTTACTCAGCTGTAGAGTGCTTTTTAATGTAAGACATTCTTCTCATTCACAACATATGTGGAATGTTATTCTTAAAATGCCATTTGTTTGTTGCTTTGAGTTTGTGTACATGTGTTTATGTCAAGTGGAGTCTTGTTGTGTGCTGACGTGGCATGGTGTCATTGTGTATTACAGGTCATCAGAGTGGAAATGTCCAGACTGTGGCAGCATCAAGAACATTCTACTTCCCGTCACCTCAGCATCAGATGCTACAAAACAGGAAGCAAAGGAGTTAGCATCTCAGATAGACTTTCAGGTAAGACTGCTGCTGTTTTGGCAGAAGGGTGTTTATCTTGGTGGAACTCAATGTGGGATCTAATGGTGTCAGAGAATACTTGCCCCCCCCCCCCCCAAACGAATGGTCCCCTGGGGACCATTCATTCACAGAATGTTTGCGCCCCCCCTGCAAACATTTGGGCCCCCCTAATAGAAATTGGAATAACTTAGTTTTGGCCCAATGCACTCTATATATGTATGATATTTTGCAAACTCAAATAGAATTAAGCTATAAGACGGGGCAAGTGGCCTGGATGGAAGAGGTAAAAGTTCGACCGGTTTCGTTTGAATGAACTTGTCATGAACTAATGGAAAACCGCTGGGAGCCTGTACATATACGCACAGGTAACTTTCTGTCATCACACAATACATGTTCATTGTGATGACGTGAGGACAGGGTGTGCATTGGCTGTGATTGGTTATCACAGTCAGTCCATTTCAAATTGCCTGCTTGAAATGGCAGTTCCTTCCAAATAAGAAAAGGTAAACAAGTGGACCCACCGGGTCACTTGATTCACATGTGTACTGGGCTTTATGATCCAGCAGAATTTCTGTTCTATAGATGCCTTAAATAGGGGCAATCAGAAAAGAGCTGATGCCATTCCTGAGAGGGTAGATGTGTGGTTTTCCTCCTATATACACACAGTGTGATATAAAGCAATGAGGTACTGTTATCATCGGTGAATGAGAATAATAGAAATGTTTTTAAAAGAATTTGTTATATTTTGTGAAATAAATGTAAATCAAGCACTTGAACACATTTGCAAGGCTTAATGTTTGCCACTATGTATACATGTATGTATTGCTGTATTTAACATTTAATGTGGGTGCATATACCTTGTAGGAATAGGAAAGGTCACAATAAGCTGTACAGTGTGTATTGACCTTAATACATACCTGAATACACAGACATTTATTGGGGCTAGGGTTGTGTATTCCCATTGGTGTATGTTAAAGTGATCCACAATAAAATGGTCACCTTTGAAGCTGTGGTCATATAATTTTAATGAATATTTCTGCTATATAAATAGTTTTGGGGTGGAAAATTTGATGTCTCTGTTTGCAATAGTTTTTAAGTTATTAATTTGTAAATTACAATGGAAAGTAATGGGGATACACAACCCTAGCCCTGAAATAACTGCACTGCCCTCTACAGCAAGGGCTTGGAATCTTCTGTTCTTGGCCTGTCCTATTATCGCACAATCCCTCCAAGTATATACCAAGTTGGTTTTTTTATTTGTGCAACACATATTTTAGCACAAATCTACCCCACATGTATAGATTCAGGTGTCTCCATTCCGCCCTGATCTCTTGTTATCTGGAGATACACACATGGCATATGTGACTCTTGACATAAATGAAGAAATACAGTAAAACACCAGATTTTTTAAAGAAGAAAGCTCCTTCATACTGGGAAGGCCTAAATATTCTGGAATGGAATCAGGGATGTGGCTTTTCAGCTGATTTCCTCTTTTTGTTTGTGTCTTAAAGTGGATGTAAATGGGGAGGGGGCCCTTTGGTTTCAGAATATTTGGGCCCTCTATTTGTAAGTAAATGCCTTGCGGTGGATATAAATGGGGAGGGGACCCTTTGGTTTCAGAATATGGGTCCCCCATTTGTATGTGTCTGGAAGTGGATACATGTATAAATGAGGAAGGGACCCTTTGATTCCAGAATATTTGGGGCACTTATTTGTAAGTGAATGCTTTGCAGTGGATATAAATGGGGAAGGGGCACTTAGGTTCCAGAATATTTGGGCCCCCTATTTGTAAATTAATGCTTTGCAGTGGATATGAATGGGGAGGGGGCCCTTTGGTTCCAGAATATTAGGCCCCCTTTTTGTATCTATATGATTGAAGTGGATATAAATGGGAAAGGAGCCCTTTGGTTCCAGAATATTTGGGCCCCCTATTTGTAAGTAAATGCCTTGCAGTGGATATAAATGGGGAGGGGGCCCTTTGGTTCCAGAATAGTGGCCCCCTTTTTGTATCTAAATGCATTGAAGTGGATATAAATGGGAAAGGGGCCCTTTTGGTTCTTGAATATTTGTATGTGTCTTGTAATAACTTGGGACAGAAAAGCTGTTACTGTAGTGAAATACAAATAGGGGGCCAAAATATTCAAGATCCACTTCAATGCATTTAGATACGTAAAGGGGGCCCAACAGTCTGGAATCAAAGGGCCCCTTTCCTATTTACATGTATATCCACCTCAAGGCATTTAGATACTGTTCAGGGGTCAAGAGGCTCAAAACATTCGGGAATCAAAAGCCTTCCCCCGACCCCTATCCACATAACTGGAAATTATAAGTCATTAATAGTTATTTTACAAAAGTACATGTACATATAATTTGGGCTAGCTCAGCTATTCATGAAAATTACTGGTCCAATTATAACTTTTATGCTCAGATCCCAAACATAGATGTACTTGCATCAAAGTTAAATTTCCCATTTTCTGTGAGAAAATAAACTTAGGATCGAGTCATCTGGTCATAATCCCGCATCAAATATAATGACATATACATGGTTCAGGACTACCTTTTTACATTTTGTGCTGAATCTATTTTCATGCTGAGCTGACAAAACACTGTGACCAACACGTTTTATCTTTAGTCTACTGTAACATGACCAATTTTGCTATTTTGCACTATTAACATCATCAATGTTACAACTGTAGTTGAGATGTCTCATGAAGTGTAATGAAAATCAAATATGAAAGGGGGCCCCAATATTCCAGAATGTTTGGGCCCCCAGGGGCCTGAATATTTGGGCCCAGGGTCCATGTGTTCAGCAACCACGGATGGGTCCGGCATCAAATCTTTTTCCGTAAAATTACAGTGGGCAGGTGATTTTGAAAATGTGTAGTTCTCTTGTTTTTTGTTTTGTTTTTTTCATCAAGAATGGTACATATGTGCGGGCATTTAGGCAACGCCTTTTGTCAGCTTTGGCTGCATTGAAGTAAGAAAGTCAGGAGAACACAACGTGACAAAAATGTCATTGTACTTGGCACTAAGCGCCAATGTGGAACTCTGTGTGGACTGGGCCACCAGCCTGCCCCAGTGTATTCTGGTTGCATTGTGCCAACTGCAAAGACGTTTTTCCTATTTTTCTCCAAACATCCCAGTGTCAACCAAAAATAAATTGAATGAAGGCAAACACAAGACTATTTTGATTGCATATTTTTTTGCTGTTGTACTCAGCCAGGCCACTCAGCAAACAGATTGGTTAACAAACACCATGGATGACTAAATGCTTCTACTTCATGTGACCATTTAAGTGAACATGCATATAATCTTTTTTCAGGGCGAGAGAGAAAAGACCAAGGCTGAGAGTAATGGAAAGGGGGCCAGCCCAGCTGGTGCTGCAACCGACCAGCAGAGTGCAGCACCACAGACCTCCCCAGCAACCAGTAGCAGTAGCCATAGTAACCACGACAAAGGCCCGTCTGGCATACCCACAATTCCAAGTGCTGGTCAGTTGCCAAGGGCAGCCAATACACAAAATCCTTTCTTGGCTGGAATGGCTCAAATGCAGGGTATGGCCCAAATGCCTGGTATGTCCCAGATGCCCGGTGTGCCACCAGGGATAGCTCATATGCCCAGTTTTATGCCTTCTTTCACAAATGCAAACTGGAATACACAGAATCCTGGACAAACACAGCATGGAAGATTCATGGTGCCACCATTTTGGTTTCCTCCGTTTAATCCTAATTTAATGGCACAGGGCACTGCAGATAGTAGTAACCCAATGAGAATGCCAAACTTTTTCTGGCCACAAGGATTTCCTCAGCAAAATAATGCAGGGTTTGGACAGGTTCCTGCAGCCAGCAGCAGTGTTACTAATGTACCTGCTGGCACTAGCACAGGTACTACAGGAGTTACCAGTACCACTACAACCACTAGTGTTTCTACCAGCAACAGCATTCCTACTGGCAGTAGCATTTCTGCCAGTTCCAGTGTTTCTGCTGGCACCAATGTCCCAGCCAGCACCAGTGTCCCTGCCAACCCCAGCATCCCCGCCAACCCAAATGTCCCTACCAACCCCAATGTCCCTACAGACACCACTGTCCCTTGTACCCCTACCACATCACCCAGAAGTGCTACAGCCCTTCCTTCGTCACCAGACGATAAACCAGTGCCATCACCTTCAGCTGCCACCATGGCTACAGAACCTCCACCAGTCACTCCAGATACTGAGTCACCTGCAGTTGTGGAGGGCACCAGTCTACGGCGTCGAACTGCAGGCAACACAGCACCAGCTGATGGTGACACCGCATCCTCAAATGAATCATTACCCTTACAAACTGAGTTCGCAGAATTGATAAATCCCTCTGTGAGTCAGCACAGAGAGAATCCATTTGTTCTATGCATCATGATTATTTTGGGCTTGGCTATTGCAGCTTTAATTATACGAAGGATGTACAGCACAGGAATCTGGAAATTTGGCTCTGAGTTTTAAGACACGAAACAAAGGTCAAAAAAAGAATTTGTGTTAACGGAAACTCAAACTCATACAGTGTATATATACTGGTGTTTTTATATATATATATCAAACTTGTTTTGAGAGACCACCCTTAAGGCTGCCCAAAAATTGGTCACATAAGGCAGGTGGTCTCTCAATAGCTGTGTAATAACATGGGAAAGATGGCAAAAGGGACATGGTAAACATTGTATGAAAAGGAAGGTGGCATTTCCTCACAGTGGTCTCGCAAAATAGGGTTTAATATATATATATATATACACATGTACCGTTTTCATTCTATAATAGTAGCACGCACAGCGTGCCAATGCCAAAAAAAAATCCTGGATGAAACCCAAGAATTCCATGCATATGCTAATGGCTTATAAAACTTGTAAACCTAAAAGTACTGTCCCTGATGTTTGTCTTTTCAGGAGAGTTCAGTATTTTTGAAAAAAATTAGTGGGAAAATTGATTTGTATGCTGAGTCTTCAAATGAAGGATTGCGTAATATGCAATTATGGGGCATGTGCTACACTTTGAATAAATATGGTCTACATATACAGGAGGTCTTCATATAAATATTGTTGACCTATTGTTTATTTTCCAGAATATTATGTTTAAATCAAATAGGGTGTGTGTGTGAGTGTACAGGGGTGAAAGTTTTCAAAGACTGAATTCAGTAAAATGGAGACCGATCTGTCCTTTATAAAGTGTAGACAAAATGACTTTTTCAGTTAATTTCAGTAAAATCAGGTCAAGCAATTTTTTCATGCTTGTGTATACATATATATATATATATATATATATATATATATATATATATATATATATATATATATATATATATATATACACACACACACACACATATATACATATACATTGTACGTATACATACATGTATGTGTGTGTGTCATAAATACAGTGTTGCGAGGCTCTACAAAGAGGTGCGTTGATGCTGTGACTCCTATTGAATTTGTCAAACAGTGGTATTCAGTGTGATCACAGTTTATCTGTGGTGCCAGAAATTAGATTTGTGTGACAAAAATATACATGTATGATGTTCAAATGAATGTTTGAAGAGCTCAGATTTAACCACAATTTTTGTGCCTGTTCATTGTTATTTAAGAATTATAATACAGACATTTCAGTGACTGCCATGTAGTTTTAAATTGTCATACATACAACTATCAAATTTTGGGCAACATCTTCAACTCATGGATGATGAAAAGCTACAATTTTTTGTTTTATTCTGTAACTTTCAAGTACATATATTTATGTGTGAATATTTTGGTGTTATTTGGTCAAATCTTCAACCAACTTGTTCACTTGGACAAACTTGTTAGCTTGACAGGTGTTATGATTTTAATCTAGTTTTAGATATATTGAAGCTAAATACATATGTAAGTCATCAAGATTGAGTCATCCTGACTTGTCGGTTTTCTTGTATATTTGGCCCTCAGTGTTTTTCCCTGGGGTAATTTGTTAAGAATTTGATGGTGAGCATGGTAAAAAAGTGAACACCTCTCTGTAAAAAGGTCAACAAATAGACACGTGGCTCCACCAGTGACAAATCAAGACATTGCTGTGGAGCAACAAGAGATAAATGTCAGCAGCCATGGTTTTTGACATATTTTTGCAAGTGGATCTTTGAGCTCCAAGTTTCCTGATATTATAAAAGCAGGAGTTCTGCTCTTTTGATCCTAAAATCCACCATATTTCCCCATTACCTGCTTGTCAGATAAAGCTTGTTAGATGAATAAGGCTCCTGTTTTTGCACCCCTTTTCGCAAAACCCTTCTGTTTTCTGTACTACATGTATGTGTGTTTGGAGCTCCATGAATATACTTTACAACTGGATCCACAAGGAAAATGGAGCCATGGGATAAAATTAGGTCCTGATCCACTAAAAAACGTTGATGTTTGAATGACACTGAGGACATGTACCAATGAATTGAAACTGGTTTATGTTAATTGCAAACTGATTTCAACAATGTCACCTTAGGTGATGTCCAACATTGAAAGTGACTACGCTTTTAGGCCAAACATCACAGAAGCCTGCACCCCTGACATAGTACATGTAAACCTACATGTATATACTCAATTGACAGCAAGTTTTGCGGCAACTGTGTGCACCAAAGATGCAACTAAAACCTTAAAGTTGTTGTATAAATACAAGCATTTTGGGTAAAAAGTGTTTTGTTTTTTTGTGTGTGTTTTTTTTTTAAATATTGGAGATCTGTTGAAAAATAGTCAAGATAAAGTTGTCAAATTTGCACTATTATCATATTCTCAGCACATACATCTGCAAAATAATGTCAGGGATTTTTCATAACTGTATGTTTGTTTGCAATGGTGAAACAAGAATTGGGAAGTGGTAGTTTTTATGAAATTGATAAAGTTTCTGGTATTCTTAAGTTTTGATACACATTTAAAAAAGAGCTGCTCATTTCTTAGGAAATTTCAGATACCTTTTTGCCAAGAGAGTTTTTAGAATAAAGCAGTTCTAGCTGAGCTGACCTGACAGCTACTGTGATGGTTGGTCTTGATCCATCATCTATACATCTGTTGATTCGTCAACATCCACAACTTACAATTTTGACTTGTTCTCCAAATTCATAGGTCAGATCCACTTCAAAATTGCTTGTGATCTACCTTGGGTAAGTGGATCAACACATTGTTCAAATGGTAATACTCCAGTGATTTTATGGATTTTTATGAAGTTTTTGGTTCATTTATTGGCAAAACTTTAAAAATTTTCAGAAACTGCCAAGCCAATTGCTTCAAAATTTTACAGGGGCACTTCTGGGGACCTGCACACTGTAAATTGTTTAAGAGATGGTGCTGCAATTGTTTTCTGCTTTTTACAAATGTTTGTGTGTTTTTGCTATTTTTGACTTTTTCAAATAGGTCATTCAGATTGTTCTGCAACACAGTGGAAATGAAGCTTGTGGGAGGCTTAAACAAAGTGTATTACTAGGTGGTGATACTCTTCATCCCTGATTTTTAATTAATTTTTTCAATTTGGGTACCTGTCAGTGGGGACTGCGATGGAAAGTTACATTTTCAACTTCTTCCAAACCATCAACCAGATATACTTCAAACTTGTACCTTGGGTCGGTCAGGGCCAACTTTGTTCCAATGGTCATACTCCTATGATTTTTTGGATTTTTTCTGAATTTTTAGCTCAGCTGACTTGTCAGTCAGCTGAGCTATAATATGTTTTGACTAGCCATCTGTCGTCCGTTCATCGGTCGGTCCTTCATCCACAATTCACATTTCTGACTTCTTCTCCAAAACTGTAAGCCAGATTCTCTTCAAACTTGGTGAGGATGTGCTTGGGTGGGTCTCTACCAAGTTGGCTCAAATGGTCACGCTCAAGTGATTTTTTTATTTTTTATGAACTTTTTTCTGTTTTTTTTGGGGGGGGGAAGGTCTTAAAAAATCTCCAATGAAACTGCTCACCCAATTGCTTTAATGTCACACAGGCACACTCCCAGGGACTCCTAGTTCTGAATTTGTACACCAGGTGGGGCTGTGATTTTTTTCTATTTTTTATGATTTTTTGTGTGTTTTTGCTATTTTTGAGTTCTTCTCCAGAACCGTCACTTAGATTAAGCTGAAACTTGTTGGATGTGTTCCTTTTGGAAGGGTCAAACAAAGCTCTTCACTAGGTGGCACTGCTGTGGATTCCTTATTTTTTAACAATTTTTTTAATTCTGGTACTTATCTGTCAATGCAGCTTCCCTATTGATTACTATGCAAGTAAATGGGCATTCTTATGCTAATTCACATTTTCGACTTTTCCAAAACCGTCATCCAGATTGACTTCAAACTTGGTGGCAATACACCTTGGGTGGGTTTCTACCAGGTTTGTTCAAATGGACTTGCTCCAGTGATTTTTGGACTTTAAATTATTTTTTGGGGGGGGGGGGGCTGGGGCTGACAAATCTTACAAAATCTTCTCCTCCACAACCATTCACCCAGGTGGTGGTGCCTTTTTTTATGAATTTTTGTGTGTTTTTGGTACCTGTCACTTCTCCAGAATCGTCTCTCAGATTAAGTTGAAACTGTGTGGATATGTTCCTTGTGAAAGGGTCAAATGGTCAAATAAAGATGTTCATTGTGTAGCACTGCTCTGGATTCCTGATTTTTAAAGAATTTTTTCAGTTCGGGTACTTATCGGTAAATGCACCTTTTCTATTCCTTACTATGCAAGTCAATAAGTATTCTAATGGTAATTCACGTTTTGGACTTCTCTGAAGAAACTCTGTCAGATTTACTTCAAACTTGGTGGTAATGTACCTTGGGTGTTTCTCTACCAAGTCTGTTCAAATGGTCACGCTCCAGTGATTTTTGTATTTTTTTTTTTTTTTATTAAAGTCTTTAAAAAATTTTACTAGGACAGCTTAACACAGGAATTTCTTGTAATGGTTATAACTTGTGAGTCATCAGGATCCAAAGGTTAGCATGGTCTATTGATTACCATGTTAACATTAAATTATTTATTTGATTTCTTCAGATTGAATTGGGGCTGAAACTACTAGATTTGGACAAATGAAATATATGTCTACATAATGTCCCCAAACCTCAAATGAACACAATATCCAACATTTTTCAGTATTGCCTGTAGTATACAAACCAGCAGGTTCATTTGATTTTGACTGAAACTGGTTCTTACAGTTTCTGCTCTCCAATAAATAGCTTTCTCAAGACCAAAACTTTTTTTATGAGTCACACCACTTTGGCCTGCTTCACATGATGCCATATTGGGTTTTCAAAGTGAGTGTTTTGTGGAACCAGGTTCGGAATATAGCAGCAAAACCATCTCTCTGCCAGGTTTCTCAGTTTTCACAAACCCAGTTTTGGTTCTCTGACAAACAAATGTGATTTCCCAAAACTAGTTTTTAGTTCCAAAATAGTTTTGCCCAATCAAATGTGACCAGAAATTATTATCAGTTGGCTCTCTGAGAAACAAGCTTAAAGATAGGACATGGATCTGCATTTTGTGAACTGTAAGAGAGATACAAATTTATACAAACGGTATTACCATATTATACCTTTAAGGTGGCCTTCCCCCTCTTTTCTGAATCAGACTATCACAAAATCATGCCAAGTATATATATATATATATATATATATATATATATATATATACACTCACACACATGTATATAATTTCTGTTGTATGTACTTTAATTCAGCTATGTAGGTGTAGGTCTGCAAGTGAGGCTCAAATCAGCTAAATTTCCTAGTGCTCCAGGTGCTTAAAAGGGAGATTTAATACATTGCAAGAAGGAAAGTGTGACTTTAGGTAGATGGTGGGCCAAAAAAAAAAAGAAATTTGTATTCACTAGAGATAATCAGATTTCTTCCAAGAAACAAGTGGATTGGAAAGAGATCAGTGGGTTCAGTAGAGATGAGAAGGGTCAAAGGAGACCAGTGCATGCATACTGCAAATGTATTCCTGCCATGTACCATATTCCTCCCAGTTTGTGCCCTGTCCTTTGCCAAATCACAGTAAGCAAAGTTCCAATTTTGAATCTATGTGGTAAAAATTTGAAGTATAATGCCGTGAAAAGATATTTAACCTTATTTTCACTTTTTCTCATCCTAGCAAGGGACAAGCTTGGCTCTGGCCATGGGGAGGTATATATTATAGAATGGGCAGTCGTTAGGAGTTATGTGGTACCAGCTAGCAGGGGTTGGACTGGTTTCCAGTGGTCATTTGTTTATATGAGGATCAAGTGAATCCATGACAAATAATTTGATCCACAAGAAAAAGTGTATATAATTGGACAAAGGGTGCCTTCTTGGATAAGCACTTTGATACTCCAGATTTGTTTATATGTACATGGATTTTAAAAAAAAGTGTAAAATATTACGGTGTTACTGTGAATAAAAACCAGAGTCCGAGCTTCCTGTCTTGTTTACTTAGTGGTTGGCTTTCTAAGTGTTACTGTGAATAAAAACCAGAGTCAGAGCTCCCTGTCTTGTTTACTTAGTGGTTGGCTTTCTAAAGTATGGATAATTAGGGGACTGCCAAAAGCGAGTCCCCTCTAGTGATTGCATGTTCTGTCTGTGTGTCTGCACGTCTGTCAGAACCTGTATCCAAGGTTAGTTTACACAGTGTTCAAGGTGAGATGTATTTGCTGCCCTAAACTGTTGCATATTTGTATAGAGCAGTGCCCTCAGTTGTGCAGGCACCACTATTATATCTAACCACTGTTATATCTAGTTATCTTTTTCTTTCAGGGAAAATCATTTATGGAATATCATGATTTTTCAAGCTTGATGTCATTTGTCAGAATGACTTTCAGTATTGTTTGCTCTTACACCCCAAGGCACACACACAAGCCACTTGCAGAATTTTAAGCAAGTATATTTAAGCTTGGCCTATCTTATATACCATTATAAAATCTAGGGAAGCACTTACCATGAACCAAATAGCCAGTGGCTGAAAAAGGAGTGAATTGGCTATCAAATTTTGTAAACTTAAGCAGGCTAAGATATTTAGTAATTAATGCAACTTTTGGACATATAATGTATAGTTTGTATATTGTGGAATTTTACTTAATTATTTAGATCAAAACCCTGGTTTACATTTGTTCAGCATAATTTTAAAAAGTAAAGTTTCAGGTTTTGGCTGATTTAATCAGCATTTGGCTAGAAAATGTTATTGTACTGTGCCAACATACGCATGTGGCTACAGTTGTAAAATTCCCAGTGCCAGCTTATAGTTCATTGAGATGTTGCACAGGTATGCAAATGGGAGGCGTGTAAATGCTACAACAACCCAAAATAGAAAAAATTCCCTTGAAAGACTTTCTCTTTAGATCTGCACTTTATACTCTCTCAAAACAGATGGTCTTGTAAGTTGAAATAATACGTGGTGGGCTTACTAGTAAATAAAGCTCAGATATCGTGAATATGTGTATTTCAAAAGTTCAATAAAATGTAAAATATTATCAGTGAAGTTGGCTAAAGCTTGCAAAATGGTATCAACCAAGTCTCCTTTTAACCACTGGTTATATGGCTAATGGAGAGCAGTGGCCTACATGTGATAAAAGCTTTCTAGAAGCAGTTTATGAGTGCAGTGATGGCCACTCCCACAAAGCAATCCACATTCATTAATGAAATATAAAGATAAAACCTTTTTCCGATTTCCCTCAAGTTGAACACCTCACAAAAATAGGTATCCCCTCTCACCTATTGTGTTTAATACCAACAAGGAAAATGATACAGTTGAACGAGACTTTGGAACCGGAACCTCAGCTGTGTTCGGGTCCAAGCACTCTGGTCATAAATCTGAAGTGCCAGGCAAACCACCCATGCCTAAGCATACTTCCTGAGCTCCTGGGTCCAAGAGCTCAGATCGTAAGCTAAGGCAAAGGGGAAGCACAAGGAAGATGCCAAGACCTGTAGGGCACCTTCTACCATCTGTGGGTCTTTGGCTGCAGCGGTGTTGGCACGGATGTCCAGGCGGAACCTTCTGTTCCCACAATAGCAGTTAAGGCAGTCCCTGCAGCACTTCAGGTGGCTTTGCCCCAGAGCGAGCAGTTGGCAATCCCACCTGTTCCTGCATTGGAGCTGGGTAGGCTGCCACTCTCTCTTGAGTGGCAAGGGGGACTTGAGCTCCACGAGAATTGCGGTTGCGAGAAGAGGCTCTGTCTTCTTTCACATTGGCTAAACTGCTGTTGCTGAGTCTCAGCAGACTCTGTCAGCAGAGCAGCTTGCTGTTCCCACCTTGAGCCAGCTCTTGCTCGAATCTGAGGCTTGGCAGTTCACCGAACTCCTTCCGGACCCCTCCTGCCTGCAGACTTCTCAGTCGGTGGTGGCTGAGGTCTCGGATAGCCGCCTCCAGGGGATCCAGCCAGCAGACACCTTTGTTGTTGGCTGCAGAGATCTCAGTGCATGGGTCTCCCTTGTCTCCCCTGTCTAGCCCCTCATGGGCCAAACAGGTCGAGGCGATGACTTCTGCAGAGGACTGGCTACCCCAACACCAGTGGTGATGACAGATCACCTGCTGGCAAAGGTGGATGCTCCATCCCCTGCAGACAATTTGTTGTGCGATGAGGCTTTGGGCATTACTGCCTCCCTCATGAGTCCAGAGTCTTCGGACCTGGACACTGAGGAAGAATACGAGCTTTTGCTTTTGGAATTGTCCATTAGCACATATTGACCCTGGTCGAGGGCTCTCTGTACACACTATTTGTTCTCTGAGAGGCGCACAGAGCCAGTGACCACAGGCTCGGCAAAGGTTTTGGCCCCTGCTCCTCCCCTGAAGGGTTTTGACTATGCCTGGATGGCAATCTAGCTGGGGTCCCACCATGGAAGGAGAGGTCGGGGGCTGTTGAGCTGTCATGCTGGGGCTTGCCTCTGCAGGACACATGGCAATGCACACCAATACCTTTTTTGCCCTTTATAGCTGAGTTTTAAGACAAGTTGTCTGCACGGCTAAGCTCTGTGGAGCCTCCAACGTCTGGCTACTTAAGGCAGGGGCGACTGCTCTCTAAGTTAGATGTCTTGGGGAAGTGGTACTTTGCACCTGAGAAGATCTTCAGATTGGATCCACTGCCCGTGGACATAGACAGGGAAGAGTTTGATGCTCAGCAGCCAAGAACCATCACAGTGTCTGCCAAGACCTTATGAAGGTTGGAGGAGGATGCCAGGGGATCCTTCCTTACAGCATCATACTGTGACATGTCACTGGCCACTTTGGGGTGTCCCCTTGATAACCTCAAGGGGTCCGTACAGATCATGGAGGCAGTGCAGGACTGGTTAGACCAAGCGACACTCCTCATGACTGTGTTGTCGCGAGCTGTTGATCACCAGGTGTGGACTGCTTTCACATTGGAGACAAACCTCATTTGTTGCAGAGGGATGCCTACCTCCAGGGTCAGAAGCTGCCTAACCTTTTGTAGAGCCTACACGGAGCTACTCCTCTCAGGAACTTTGTTTGAAGGAGAGATGAGGGAAGTGGTCCACCAGGCACAGGTCCTTCAGGCCAGCTAGGCTGACCAGGCATAGTCCAAGGCACTGACAGACTGCACGGTTGCTTTGTCTTTGGCCGCCTCAGCTCCCAAGCATGGTACTTCTCAGATTTCACAGAGGTATATGCGATATGCACTTGCATGCCAAATTTACCAGTTCAGGGTGCTTCCCCTAGGCCTTGCCACGGCACAGCAGGTGTTTACCAGCTTCATGCAAACAGTTGGTGCTTACCTTTACTGCTTAGCTAACCTAGATTTTCATTCATAGAACATGTCCAAAAAATTTCAAGAGGCTAACTTTAAAATTGTTGTTGCTATTGTGTTGACAAGCAAATTGCTTATGGATGGACCTATGGATGGAATTACGGCCAGCTGGACATGAGTGTTTGCATAAGCGGTGTGACCTATGGCCAGCAGAGCTAAAAAGCAAAAAAAAAAAAAAAAGAAAAAGAAAAAAAACCCATAAAAAAATGATAATTTTGTAATCAGGAGTCTGTTTTTAATTCCATAGATAACAAAATTTTTCAAAATTACATACCAGTCTTTTTCGCCAAAACCTGAGCTTATGGACAACCATTTTAGTTATTCATTTGTGTGTGGAGGAGGGGGAGGGAGGATGAGGTTGTCTCAGTAAAGGAAAGCCTCAGCAGCCATTTTTTTCATGGTGGAGTGTACCTACATGTAACTGTACATTTGATGGAAAAGACTGCGTCAAGATTCTACCTCAGCATAATGTGTTGTACGAGATTCCATGAGATATGTGGCACGCATGCGGGGGTCAGTTGTTGGAGCTTTTTCGCGGGGAAAAGGCTATTTTTCAGTGGCTCATAGAGTATCGAATTAATTTTCTCTTTTGTTGCGAGACCGCGTAGAGGTACCTGTTCACTGTTGATGCAGTCGAGTATTTTTGAGTTCCTTGTGCAGGAATTGGCCAGTAACCATAGTTTTTTAGTTTTTTCTTTTTGGTGGCTAGCATGTGGTACAGGCGAGAGTTTAGCCATTATGGCAGGGGGGGGGGGGACAGAAAGAAAATAGAAAGTCAAAGGTCCTGTGTCAGATTGCTGCACAAAATAAAGCTAGTGTGAGCAATGCTCAGGCATCTAGCAGTAGCAGTAACCATAGTGATAAAAGAGTAACAATGGACAAAAAACCCACTAGTGAATAAGACAGCAAAGTCCTTAGCGATCATGCCAAAGAAAATAGAAATAAAAGAACTGAATCCCCAAAAACAAGCGACCCGTTTGTGGACATGACCCAGGCGATCTCGCAGGCCATGCAAGACATTATTTGCCGCATCTCTGACACGATGGAAAAGGGTTTTAATACCATGAACACTAACCTGGAGAGCGTCATAAACTGGCAAAATAACGGTGCTCAAATATATATTTCGAATCAAAGGAGATTGAGCAGATTGGCCATTGTAATGAGGACCATGTACAGGGCACAAGCGAGACTCTCGTCGAGGAAGAGATTTATGGCGGATCAAATAACAACACTGAATCAGAGGCAGAACCGCTGGTGAAGAGGCCAAAATCGGTCTCTGGAAGGGACAGATTCCTAAATAAATTGACCACCCCCTCCCAGGAAGAAGTGCTGGGGGAACAGCTGGCTAATCAAGACCTGGCAACAAAGATCACAGCTATTATGCGAGAAAAACCTGCATCAGAATTTGAGTGTGAAGGGCTCCAAAACATACCGCAGCCAGAGAACTGCCCAGGCTTGGCACCGGTACGGGTCAATGCAAATATTTGGTAGGAGCTGGGAAAATCCATGCCATCGATCTATGCAGATATGCAAAGGGTGCAGCTACCAATAGTCAAGGGGGCTACTGCTGTGGCCCGCATTACAGACATTATGCTATCAAAGTTTGATGTTGCCACGAATGCAGTGGAACTTAATGCGGAATCCACAGATATGATTCTGGACCTACTCAATCAGGCACTGGGGTGCCTGGGGGCAGCGAAATTTGAGAACGTTCAAAGGATGTTCTGGTCGGGGACAAAATGCCTCGCAAGGATACTACTACCCCCCTCAACGCTTTGGCCACCAGCAATACTGGCAGAGACAACCCGACCGTGGACGTGGGTTTTTCCATGGTCGAGGAGGGGAACAAAGCGGGCCTTTTTTAGGCCAATGGCAGGAGGTGCCTTCACAAAATAGCCTACGACCAGACAGAAGCATTACTGGTGTTGGCCTATTGGCCGACAAAACCATGGTTTATAAAACTAGGAGAACTGTTGATAGCTGAACCGCAACTGTTGCCCTGCCGCAAAGATCTAATACAGTTGCCAAATCAGAGGTACCTGGTCCATCTGCTGAACCCCAAGCTACACATGATAATTTGTCGTGTGTCCGGGAATCTTGGGAAAAGCAGGGTTTTCTGCAATCAACTGTCCAGCTGCTCATGGCATCCTGCAGGGCAGGGACACAGAAGCAATACAAAACATATTTGGGACAGTGGCAGACATTTTGTCGTGGGAGAAATTACAATCCCAATGATCCCACTATAGAGGTGGTACTTGAGTTCCTGACTGATATGTTGGAGAGAGGCTGTGGTTACTCTACAATAAATACTGCGCGTTCAGCTTTGTCTATCATGACTAGTACAAATGGGAGGCCAGTGGGCACACATCCATTGGTCATAAGATTGCTCAAAGGCATCTACAATATGAGACCATCAGTCAGTATTCCTAAACTTGGGATGTGGACATGGTACTTGAAGTTTCACGGCGAATGAGACGTGTGAAAGAACTTGTTCTTAAAGAACTAACCCTCAAACTCGTTAAGTTGTTAGTTTTAGTGTCGGGCCATAGAGGCGAAACATTACCTCTGTTAGATATTGAGCATATGACTATAGGCAAGTCTTCATATACGTTTACATTTACAGTTCCACTTAAAAACTGTATGGCTAACGGTTGAGTAATCCCGATATTGACTCTAAAAGCCTATGCACCGGATATGCGACTATGTGTTGTGACAGTGCTAAGGAAGTAATTATCGAGAACTAAGCCATTGAGACGCAATGCTGCCAAACTACTGATCTGGTACCAAAGGCCACACTTGCCAGTGGCCAGGGAAACCATTTTATGCTGGATTTGGGTCCTTATGCAGCGGGCAGGAATAGACACTAAGATATATGCCCCACATAGCTGCAGATCTGCTACAGTGGCAGCGGCCCGGAAGGCCTAAATACCCATCGCTGTTATCATGGACCATGTTGGCTGGGCATCAAACAGCGTGTTTGCAAAATACTATGATAAAACTCTTACATCAAAAAAGAGGTCATTGTTGGGTTAACAGACCCACCTAGAAATGGACACGTTATTACGTTTTTTAATAGAAACCTTAATTACATGCATGTTAATAGTTCTGGTTAAGTGAATCATTGATAAAGTGCTGGAAGTTGCTAGCTACGATGTACAATACCCTTTTGGGTGCTACATATTTCTTCCCTGTATTAAAATGTCCAACTGAGAATTTGTTTGTTGGAGTGATTGGTGGGGCTGGAAGTCTCACGGAATTTCGTACAACACGTTATGCCGAGGTAGAATGATACAGTTGAACAAAAATTATTTCTCAGCAGTCTGGGGATCTTCAGAGACATAGAAAGCTGATTTCTGCATTTCGATACCATTGAAATAGTTGGGAGTACATCCAGTTAACTGGCTTGAAACCTAGATTTTCAAGATGGCATATCGGCACACAGATCACAGAGAGAAAGCAGTGCACACCAGGCTATTGTCTCCTTTCATAGTCAAGCTATGGGTGTTGATCCAGTGACCACTCTGTCTGCATCCTAATCCTTGTTCGACTGTGGGCAGACAGTGGATTGATGGAACCACTACATTGACCATCCACACTGCTCTGGTTGTTGCCTGCAGTTATCTCAAGTTTGCTCTCGCGAGCGAACTTGCAAATACTGTCAGGATTGAGGAGAAGACAAATGGCTGCTCTTTGAGCAGGCATGGAAAAAATGTCTGATCATGTGAGGTGTAGGCAGCAGGTTGTAGCTGCCAAACACTGGGCTGAGATAACCAACTGCATCGAGTCTTCACCACAGAAGCCCCATGCTTAAAACCATAGACTTATTTCGGTTGTCCACAGTCTCGAGGCTGATGGGAAAGAGCATAGACTTACTGCAGTTCATCCACAGTCCCAGCTGACAATTATGTCTCAACACTCTCAACACCAGAAACCCCACGGGAGAAAAACCAGAGTCAAAAGACAGGAAGCAAGAGATCACCTCATGGGGATCACGAGCGCCCATCTTTATCCCAAGCAGCACCCACTTCTGCTCTTGGCACTGACCCACAGCTTGCCCTTGCTTTGGAGTCTATGTCACAGAGCATAAAGATGTAGGCCAAGATGCTATGTGCATTGTTTTTCCCCTCTCAGCAGGCTGTTTCTTCTTTGTACTCTGCTCCAAAGAAGTCAGCCAAGCGTAGCTGCTGCTGTCTAGATCTCGGTCCACCAGTTCCAAGTGCTTGGAGCAGCAGCGATCATGCAAACCAGTGTGTCCAGATTGGAAACCTATTCACTAAAGTTAATAATACTGAGCAAAATAATCAACTAAAGATTTAAACGATGGACTCATAAAACTAAGACTTGGACTTCTGCAAAAAATACTTTAAACTCAAGACCTAGCTTTCGGTTGTAGGATCATATATTACAAAAAAAAAAATTAAATAAATAAATAAATAAATAAATAAAAGATATAGCAGCAGTTTCACCTGCACCCGATCCCCATGAGCTATATTGCACAGACTGGACTATGAATCGCATCCTTCATTTCCATACATGTGTGTTGTATTGCATATTGGTATATTTTAATTTACATTTGATGCACAAGAATATGGAATAAAACAAACAAACAAACAAACATACTTTCTGCAGGGCCATGGGTAACGTGCAATTTGAATTCATATGATGACAAGGGTTCACAGTAGTGTAAACATAATTTGTCAGTTACAGCATAGATTCAATTGTTGTTTGTTAACTCTCCAGTCGAAACACACTTATGAATACAATACTAAGTATAAAAAGAGAGGATTGCGAAATGGTGTACTGTCTTGTGCATGGGGAGGTTTTAATTGAGTGGATTTAGTATTTCGTGACTGCACATGTACATATTTATTATCTTATAAAGAAATGGTACAATGGATTAGAAGGAAGTTTGCTGTTTCAAATTTGACGAGCAACCAGCTTCATTTTTGGGAAACTGAAATATTAACAACTCAACTTGGAAAATCAACACTATCTGTAGGACTTTTACTAGATTTTGGGTTAAATTAGAGTATCCGAGGTTAAAATGTTCATCATATTCATGATCATGTAAGGATGCATGTTATAACGCATCAAATAAAGATTTAACTGGGAGTGGTTTTAATGTGGAAAACGAATCTACAGTCTGTCTTAACTCGTAAAGAGACCCATGACCCTAGACATCCCATAATGAACAACGATTTCAATATTACATTTCATTTTATTCCACATGACCATACAAACTTCTACATAGACGTGGGTGGATTTTCTTTGAACGTCACAAAATTTTCTTCCTAATGACCACTTAAAATACGGGTTATTTAACGAAACTCTATTTTTCTAAAGAACTAATTATTGTGCAATGATGAACCAGAAACCTCTCAGAAGTCGATGTTAGTTTATGAATTACTACCGTTAGGTTTATTTTGAAGTATGCTAGAAATTCAAGTTTTCATCATTTATTTCAAAATTTCTCATATTTGAGTATTTTTAGTAGTTTTTATGAAGTTTTTTTTTCTTGGTCCAACGAAAATCAAAGGTATAGGGGTTTGGTCAAAGCCAATAGCAGGAGCAACTCATATGGAAGGCATTGTGAATGACAAAAAGGGTTCATTTTAGAAGTCTCACTAGCTCAGACAGACTGTAAATGTAAACAGAAGTTTGATTATAAAAAGTTGGTAGCAATAGGGAGTGGTCTATTTATGGAGGATTTTAAATGAATATTCTTTTGTATTAGTATGTAAATTTATATACATGCTAAATAACAGTCCTTGAGGAACATATATTATACAATGTATGTTATTTTGGTTTGAATTTTGCACCCGTTTTAAATTCATACAGACTAAGTCACCAAAACTAGAAAATATTTGGAAATTAACAAAATTATTCAAAAGAGGAGCTCATTTACAGTAGAAACAATATGTTAACTTTTCAGTGTTACTTATTTATTGTTTATCATTTGGCAAAATTCAAGCTAAGAGATGTCAGGGTTGAATGCAGTATAGGCAATGTATCCCATTGTCTCGCTGGTAATTTCATATTACCTACATGGGCATCATAAAAAGTTACTACTTGGATGCCTTTAAGATGACTTACGCAAACCAAGCTTTTAATGATAGCCTTCTTCATGTATTCAAGGCCACATCATTTTTTAATCACAAAAATTGTGATTCTTTTCTTCCTTTTTTTCAAAATTTGCACACAGACCCATAGAAAATTCATTTAACATCTCCTTAATTTACACTTTTCTCAGGTATAAGCAGCCCTTAGCTGTTTCTTCCTAATACACAAGCTTTAGAATAAAATGTTTATAAATTTATCCATATTACAGAACTTGACAGAGCCAAACCAAACGAGCATTCTTCTCAATCTACATTATCTGTGACTTTTTTAGGGTCCCCTATTTTCAAAGTTTGGTCATCTAGCCCGTAAACACCCCCCCCCAAAAAAAACTCTTTGGGGGGCATAATTGGAAAAGGTAAATCACATACTTACAGCAGGAAAGTGCCAGAGAGGCATTTCCCTGATTACAGCTAGTAGTTTGCATGACTTTTTGGAGATTTCAATGTCAATGGTAAAAATGTTGGTTGTATTTTAATTTAAGACAATGCTTAATGCAAAAGTTCAGAATTGATAATTTCACGAATGCATTTTTATTTGATGAAATACATTAAAATCTTTATAGCCATGACATAAAGAAAACTGCAACTGATTCAATACTTTAATTTCTATCTCTACCCTCCTCGGTTACAGACTGTCAGAAGGGGCAATGACAGGAATACATTATGATTCTCATTTTGTCAAAATGTTGAGTGAAATGTAAGATAAAACATTGAATTTTCTCATTGTAAGCACTACATGTATTTTAATTGGCAAAAGTCAACGTCGCATGAAAGCTAAAGGAATGATATATACATGTTTGCATATATGCAGTGACAGAATCTAAAATATGAGCACTTGGTAATGTATATGAGCTGCCGGCTAGTCAGTATCACACAAAGGTTTCCATCACTGACTTAAAATTTTGATAACTCATTGTTTATGGCTGAAGATTGAGGGGTTAATTTGGATATTGGTGGTATAAATGTTTTGATATTGACTAAAAAAACAAACAAACAAAAACAAGAACAGAAAATGTAGCTTTATCTACAGCACAAAATTTGACCAGGTCGACATAAACAATTGTAATTGACATGTGGACTAGCTGAGAATACTTTAATATTTCATATTTAGGTGAGATATTTTTAGAAATATGCAGCCCTGTATGCATATGCTCAAACTCTGTGCGAGTTGGCTGGGGGTGGGGGAGTAAGGTTCATGTTCATATGAAATATCAACAAAAACAAAACAACCCCCCCAAAAAAAAACAAAAACAAAAAAAAAACAAAAACAAAAACAAAAACAAAAAAAAAAAAAAAAACAAAAAAAAAACAAAAACAAAAACAAAAACAAAAAAAAAACAAAAACAAAAACAAAACAAAACAAAACAAAACAAAAAAAAAAAAAAAAAAAAAAAAAAAACAAAACAAAACAAAACAAAACAAAAAAACACCTGAAACAAGAGTCTGTTTTTCAAAAAGCATTCCCCTTTATTACCGTATAATAAAAAACGTGGATGTGGTATTATGGCACTATGGCAGTGCGATAGTGTTGCGTTATTATGAAGTGACCATGGCTTTCTAATGATTAACTTCAAAAATTTTTCATGTACTTTACACGAACACGCAACTAACCAAGAGTTATGATATTATCAAGCTCCTATAAAAAAGCCACTGGTGTCTGGATTGAGATTTTGTGTGATAAACACAAACAGAAGTGCCCCCCTCCGCCTCCCGTAGCCAGCTGGAATATAATGAATTCACAGGCCACTTTTAAATTGGTAAGGTGATTAGGATCAGTATACTGCACAGAATGGGTGGCCGAATGGCCTGCCGAACTAGCGATGGGGTCCCCAGCAGAATATACGAGTCAGTGATCCTGGCTATTTTATCAGAGGATTGTTGTAAAACCACTTATCTATCTACCCCAACCCCCTGTCATCCCATTCCACTTCTTTGCCCAGCCTGGCCTGACAAGGCACTTGTTATAAACATTTCAAACGAAATGAGGGCAACAGCCACCTTAGTAACTTTTGACCAGTGGTTGCTCTCAGCCGAGAAGTATAATTCCAAATCCCTAGAGCTGAGTTTGTAAAAATCGATCAAATACATTTTGAGCTAGGCTGTCACAAAATTTCAAATATCATGTAAAAACATGTTTCAAAGAAATCTACAGTGAAAGGTGAAAGAGAAGATTTAAAAGAGTACAGTCCCTTACATGAAATCTACTGGCTCTCTCACATTGTTTTTTTGTGTGCGGTATAATCATGCAAAGGGTTATGTTGTCACTGTGAAAAAACATTGCTGTACATTGGAAATGAAGATTTTTGATCTTATCTTGCATAAGCTTGAGCATTATGTTGTTTCAGCTGGTTTGTTTCATATTTGAACGGCTTAATGCTCTTCTGACGATGAGTTTGACTGTGGCTTATATTGCTAAAAATAAACGGGTGCTTAATTAGACCAGTCATTATGTGCATAATGGAAAACTGTGCCTGATTGTTCATGCCCTGGCTGGTGCTAGGGTGGATTAGCATGTCTAAGTAAACACTGACACCTGACTTGACTTTTGACAAATGCTTACGCCTACAGTGATGAACAATTAGGCTTAATTTTCTCACAAAATAAAAAAGGTTACGACAAAGCTAGTTGGAATGATGGAAAATCACCAATATCTTTAACTAAAAATGACAAAAAGTCAAATTTGATGGGATGTGATTTTCAGAGCATATTGACCCATGGCTCTGATAACTTAATTATCTATCCATAGCCTATTTCTATTTTGTTGCTGATTTTAGAGTGAATTGAATTAAGATTTGTCAGGGAAAAACTATAATAATGTTGGTATTAATTTTCATTCTAAATTTCATCTATTTCTAGAATTATAGCTGATGCCTGCACTCTAAAAATTAATTCATGTTTCCGACATGGAGATATAATTCTAGTCAGAACATATTTTCATTTTTGCTGGCGAACGACAACAATATATAATGTAGTCTCTCTCTCTCTCTGTCTTCTCTTCTCTCTGGTTGCATAATACTTAAAAACATGAGAAATATATCAATTTGTTTTCATCCAATTTGATACGGATGCACAAGGCCGCCGCGAGTGATGAGTATAGCTACCAATGATTTCTGGTGCGTCCATGGTAATCTCAGAAGCTGACAGTTGTTGTTGGAGTCTCTTCGGTAATCCAGTGGTAATCTTAGTTACTGACAGTTGCTGTTGGAGTCCTTTTGGTAATCCAGTGGTAATTTCTGTATATTTCATTCTAAAGCAAAGTAAACTCTCTTCAGTCAATGCTCTAATTCCATTGAATTAGTCACGTATATACATTCTTGTACACTGATACTTTTATTTATCATAAACTGCATTGTGGCACATATTGACGACTCCTACATTCCATCGCCTGCTTGACCACATTGCATTCAATTTTCTCCGATTTTTAAAACCCAAAACTCCTATGTGATGTTCATTGCAGAGGCGTTAATCCTTATTCCTTGTTCCTCTTGGGTTGGTCTTTCAACGACCATGTAAATAAAAGCATAATTGATCACCTATGTGCACAAATAAAATAAAATCAAAGACCCTGTACATCTTTGCATGGGATACTTTGACCATCAGGTACTTGGAAGTAGGCCTACGTGGCCATGTTTCTGGGCTGTTTAGCTTGTGTACCGTATATAGGCCTGATCAATGACCATTACGTATCAAGATCGATATCCAAATTCAGTCCAATTTCGAATCCATCCAAACAAGCAAACATGCACATGACCAATTACATGCAATCAACCCTGACAAGTAGACGCCATAAGCAGGCCCAACAGGAACATTACGATCCATGTGCAGGCCCAACGGGAATATTACTAGCCATGTGCGGGCAGTTAACAATATTGAACTGGAACTGATTTCGTGTGTAAAACCCGAAAGACATGAATGACGGGCCGAAGACCAATCTGATTGTTTCCCATTCCATTCAGATCTCCGCCCTACTTTAAGCTGATTGGCTTAAAGTTTCAACTGCCTCCCGCCTGCAAACATATACTTTTTTTTATCTTCTTTTGACAAAAAATATAGGCTTGCCTAGAGAATCTCTAATTAGCGCTGTGTTTCGATCGACATGTGTGACCAGCTTGGTCTTTCAGAGCACCCACATGACGAAGCCGCATTCATGTATACTCTGAAAGACAGGCTTAACTAGTCACATCTCAGACAAAACACCGGCATGAGATTTGAGATTTTATTTATCGTGGAACTATAAGGCTTAGAGGACCGGTTATAATCACCAGTTGCCTTTGATGGAATAGGCGTATGGGTGACTTTCTGTCACAAGTGAGGTGTGAAATTTATTTCCTCACATTGGTAGGCCTATTGCTAGATATATGCGGATGTAATACTTGAATCTCTGCCATTTGTTGTAGCCTATTTAATTTTGCTCTCATTGTTGGATGGAAATTTATGAATATGGGTATTAAAGTTTATGTTTTCCGAACTATGTTAAAAAGGGGGAAAAAACATTTTGGTCAAACATTGGCACATTTGTAGGACGGTATTCAAACATGCCTAAATTAAAACGACACATTGTTGTGATAAATTTTACTCGACTCTAGAGGTAATTCGCCGGTACAGGCTGGAAGAAAACAAAATAGACCAAAATACCGGACGCTAATGTGAGATGTTGTAATTTTATGTGCATGTATATTGGTTGACTTTGTGATATGTTGAAAGTGTCATTGCAGGGTAACACATTGTTGTTCCTAATGCAAGCATTTGCAGAGCAACACATTAGTGCTCTATGTGAGCATTTTGCAGGGGAACACAATGGTGTCTGTACCCTTGGCACAACCAGGGTAAAACAGCAGAGACACCTACTTCCTGTCTTTGTCTCTGGTCGGGAGCCCACTCTACCCGTCGATCATATTCTTGGGTTGCAAGATGATGAAACGGGTAGAAATGTGGATGATTGGCTAACAGAACATTGTGAGAGATTACAGAATGCCTTCACTGATGCCAAACAAACTATGGATCAAGAGGTCAAAAAACGCCAGGTTAGACAGGTCTCTGATTCTAAAAGTGCTTCCTTGCCATTAGGAGCAGGGGTCTTTTGCAGGAACTGTTGCATGAAAGGGCGACACAAAATCCAAGATGTATGGAATTCAACACCATACAAGATTATTGGTAAACCAGATCCTGAAGGAAACGTTTATGTCCTACAACCTCTTGAGGGAAATGGTAGCAAACGTACTCTCCATAGGAATGAAATACGAGATTCTCATTGCTTGGTTCCTGAGGAATCTCATGAAAATCCATCAGTGGATTCTGCGAATGTTGATTCAACTCTGTCACAGACTAGTGCCATACCTTTGGCGGATGATTTCAGTGATTGTGATTTAGTTCTGGATCTGAATTCTATCAGACAAAGTGCAGATACATCAGAAAGTCTGAATTCTTCTGCAGATACATCTGCTGTTTCTACTGAAACAGAGAGAATAGAAGTTGAGGCACATCTAGCTGCTGTTTCTACTGAAACAGAGAGTACCGAATCTAGGGCATCTGTAGCCACTGCTTTGGACAAAGCAGGGTAAGGCCCTAATGTCATGGTGACAGAGAGTGTGAGAGAAGGTCTTTTTGGCACTAATGACAGTGTAAGTCCTTCATCTGGCTCTATAGACAATGCAGTGAGTTCTCATGGTAGTTCACCTGTACCCGAATATGTAGACTGTCCCACAATTGAGGCATGGAAAGGTCCCAGGAGGTCAGAAAGAGTTACCGCAGGTCAACATTCAAATCCACATAGCTTACCTAGATCTGCTCTTGAGCAAGAAAGTACCGCTCAAATCGTAACTCAAGGAACAAGCTGTTCTTCAGATGTGTTGGCAAATATTAGCCAAGCACATGTTCTTATGTTACAATCAATGTTGAATCAAAGCAAAATGTGAGCACAGGAACTGAGTATCTTTTTTTCTTATGGTTGCTTGAACATAGGTTCCTGTCTTTTTCAGATACATTGTTGTTCTTTAGCACTTACAGGGCATGTCAGAGTTTATCTGATAGATGATGGTGAAATGTTCTTTACATTGGAGATGATGCATCGATGTACGTTTGCAGAGATGCCAAACTTGGAGCAGGGGAGAGTGTGAGATGTTGTAATTTTATGTGCATGTATGTTGGTTGACTTTGTGATATGTTGAAAGTGTCATTGCAGGGTAACACATTGTTGTTCCTAATGCAAGCATTTGCAGAGCAACACATTAGTGCTCTATGTGAGCATTTTGCAGGGGAACACAATGGTGTCTGTACCCTTGGCACAACCAGGGTAAAACAGCAGAGACACCTACTTCCTGTCTTTGTCTCTGGGCACAACACCAGACTTGGCTGAGAACTCTTCTGTTTGCCGGTGGTTCAAGTCTACATGGTACCTGTGTTTGACTGGAGGTTTATGTTTCCTTTTTCAAAGGATGTGCATATAATCGACTCAGGCAGCATTGATGACAAGTTCATGCATCTTTGTGTGTGTTGATCCAGAGCACATATTGCAACTTGTGACATCGTTTATTTGCATCTGAGTGTACAAGAACAATAAACATTTCCTGCAGTGTTGTGGTAGCCATTTTTCACTTTCACATGTAATTAGTGGTATATCACATGTATTTTATTGAATGTTTACATGAGATTTACTTGTGATTACTATATATGCTATATTACTTTGTATACATTGGAAGTTGTCATGACAGTTACTTGTCGTAGCTATGTCCCATTATTTTGTGCGCATTGAATGCTGAGAGATTTAGTTGTGATTGTTGCCATGCCATGTTATTTGTGTGCCTGGCACATTACATATGATACAATTTGGACCATTTAGTTTGGTACAGTTTGTGATAATTGCTCACAGTATTTGCTATACTTGTCTGTGATTGGAAATATTCAACTTGACGTATAACTTTGAGCATAGATCTATTGCATATTCTTAGGGGTGATTATTTTACTGATATGGTCTGTGGATGCTCAGATGTTTTGCAGTTATCAGTAGATTGTGGCACTCTATGTAAATTGCAACACTTTGTGCTAGTGTGGAGTATAATCATGACTTGGGTAACGATTGACTTGTGCCATTCTGGCTTATATTTCTGAAGTATGCAATTCCTAGTATTCTACCTCTGGTTCCTTCTATGGTTTATAGTCTGGGTAAGTATGGTTAGCAAAGCAGACTTCGATGCGCTGAAGGCTCAGTTTACTCAACTTCAGGCTGATTATGCAAAAGTCAAGACTGAAAGCTCCACTGGAGCTAAGCAGTCTCCCCTTCCAGTTTATGTTTCCACAACTAAATTGGAGCGCTTTAAGGGACATCCCACAAAACCAGAAGATCCAATCATAGAAGATTGGATTGCAGATGTGCGAGGGCACTAAGCCGCCCGAAACTTGGAAGGAAGGAAAGCAAGCTTCTGCTTGTATCATAGAACATTTAGCTAGCACAGCTAAACTGGAAATCTTGGGTCGTGGAGGAGAAGAGTCAAACCCAGAGGACATCTTCTCTATTTTACTCAAAGTTTTTGGAGATGGCGATCTCTTGCCTCAATTACAGCAAAAATTTTATTCTTTTTCGCAAGATAATACAGAAGATTTAGTGCAATGTTCATTATGTCTTCGTAGACTTTATGAACGCATTGCACAGTTAGATCCGTCTTTCAAATTTTCGAGGAATGTTCTGCTGAAAGCCCGTCTGCCTGAAGCAGTACGTGATGAAGGTCTCAAAAGAGAACTTCGAAGATTAAATGTGGAAAATGCTGACTTGGACTTCTTTGATTTGAGGGACTGGTGTGTACGGTGGCTTGATGGAGACCCAGGAAAACCACAGAAGTGTCAGTCCAAGGCTACTATTCATGAGGATGCAGTTGAAAGTTCTCTAGAGGCCACTGTTCATAAACAAGGTGAAGTATTAGATGCTATTCTTAAACGGCTGGACGGACTGGGTGAAAGACCCCCAAAACGTAGAAAACGTCGCTGCTGGACATGTGGTTCACCAGATCACATAAAAAAAAAGACTGTCCCAAAAAGGAAGGGAAAGACTCTTTAAAATCTAAAAGCCTGCTGCAGAGAGCCATGTGGCAGGCTCCCAGTCTTGTAACAAAGGCTCAATAATTAATAAAGCTATAGGGGAGTGCCCTGTGATTGTTGTCTCTTTAGGTGGAAAGGAGGTGCATTGGTTCATGGATACATGTGCACAAGTTTCCACTGTGACAGAATCTTTCTATGAGGAGTGTTTTGCTCAAGAAGACTTGATTGATGTTTCAACATTGATAAAGATCAAGGGTAGCTATGGTCTTGACATACCTTATATTGGGTACCTTGAGCTTTGTTTATCTTTGGCTGGTGAGGAATATCCAGGAATGGGGTTCCTTGTAGTAAAGGATCCTATTGACAAGGATATGAGGGAAAGGAAGTCTAAAGTTCCTGTAGTCATTGGTTCTAACGTACTACGTGATATCAAGAAACACTACACACCGCAGTGTAAGAAATCTAACATCTCAAATTCTGTACTTGAACCTATTTTAGCACTTTACAGTGAAACTCGAGTGTGCAACTCTGAAACACATTCTGTTGGAAGAATACGAGTTGCAAGCAAGCAACCGGTGCTGATCCCTGATCGTTCTCTAAAAGTCATTGAAGGCACTGTGAACCTGCGCAGAAAGGAGAGTCCTATTGTGCTGTGGTGGAGGAAGCAGTTTCTTTCACAGGTCCGAGAGGATTTGCAGTGGGTCGATCTTTGATTGAAGTTGATTCTTCAGGTAGAATTCCATTGCAAGTTGCAAATTTTAGCAGCGAAGATTTGTATATTTCCCCTAGAGCAGCAATTGCGGCACTCTCAGAGGGATCTATGGAACCACAGGTTCATGTGTCTGATATTGAGCAAGATACAGTTTTTATTCAAGACGTTTCATCTGTACAGACAACTTCTGATCAGCTTTCAGAGCTTATTGGTAGGCTCAGCATTGGCAATATTCTTTCTTCAGAACAAATGGCACAACTGAAGGAAGCTCTTTGTCAGTATTACCATATTTTCAGTCAAAATGAAGATGATATAGGTCTTTGTGACAAGGTTACACACAAGATCCGTACCACTGATGACATTCCTATCCAGATTCCACATAGACGCATTCCTCCAAACCAGTGGCCAGAGGTGAGGAAATACTTAGAGCATTCTCTCCAGCGTGGCATAATACAGGAGTCCTGCAGTCCATATGCCTCTCCTGTGGTATTGATGCGGAAAAGGGATGGCAAATTAAGACTTTGTATTGACTACAGAGCCTTAAATGCCAAAACTTGCAAAGATGCCTATCCCCTACCGCAAATAGAAGAGGCACTGGATGCACTCTCTGGTGCACGTTTCTTTTGTTGTTTGGACCTGGCATCGGGTTATTACCAGATTCCAATAGCACAGGAAGATATTGAAAAGACTGCGTTCTGGGTGGGAACGGGTGGATTGTTCGAATATTTGCGCATGCCTTTTGGTCTTTGTTCAGCGCCTGCAACATTCATGAGGCTTATGGACAAAATTTTTGGAGTCCAAAACTTTAAAAAAATTTTTGTTGATTTATTTAGATGATATTTGCATTTTTGGTAGTACTTTTGAGCAGACCTTAGATAGGCTAAAATTGGTTCTGGGAAGGTTGTCTGTCAATAACCTGAAGATCAAACCGGAAAAATGCCATCTTTTTAAAGACAAGGTTAAATATCACACAGTCTCTGAGGCTGGTGTGGAACCAGATAAAGAGAAGGTCAGAGCTGTCAGTGAGTGGCCTACTCCTCAGACTGTCAAAGACCTCAGGAGTTTTTTAGGCCTAGCTGGTTACTACCGGCGTTTTGTGCCTGGGTTTTCTAACCTAGCTGCTCCATTGTTTGCTTTAACTGGTGGTCAATGTCTTGGAAAGCAAAAGAAAAGTAGTGCTCAGCAGCTGCTGAAACAACCTCTTTCAGAAGTTTGGGATGAAAGGTGTGCACAGGCCTTTCTCAAACTGAAGGAGAAGTTAACCACTGCACCAATCCTTGGCTTTCCAGATTTCTCTTTACCCTTTGTTCTGGAAGTTGATTCCAGCATGGAAGGTTTAGCTGCTGTACTGTCTCAAGTACAAGAGAAAGGACCAGTTGTGATAAGCTATGCAAGCAGGAGTTTGCGTTCTAATGAGAAAACCATGCAAAACTATTCAAGCATGAAATTAGAGCTTCTTGGCTTGAAATGGGCCATCACAGAGAAGTATCGTGATTATTTGCTAGGGTCTAAGTTTACCATTTACACAGATAACAACCCCTTGACATATGTGAAATCTTCATCCAAACTTGGTGCTACTGAATGGAGGTGGGTTGCAGAATTGGCTCCATTTGATTTTACTTTTCAGTTTAAACCAGGTAGAGCCAATAGAAATGCAGATGCACTCAGCAGAAAGTCTTTCCATGGTCCAGAACCTAGTAGCATTAGATTTGAGGGTATATTCATGCAAGTTCTGGATGGTAGCAACCATGTTATCGGTGTCCCTGTCCCTGATACTCTGGTTGAGCAGTTCAGAGGGAGCACTCTAAAGGTCTGGCTGGAGGAGGTGCAAACACGCTCCAGTAATACTGGAAAGCTGAGCATGTCTACCTTGCCATCATTTCCTCGGCATGAGTTGAAAAAACTCCAAAATGCAGATCCAGACCTGTTCCCTATTTTCCAATGTTTTGCTAAGGGCAAACCACCACCTTTGAAAGAACTTATGCAGCTCTCCAAAGCATCTCGTAGGTTGCGCAATGGTTGGAACAGGTTAACTCAGGATAATGAGGGAATTCTTTATAGGACTGTTCAACAGTCTGGTTTGAATGTGAAGCAACTGATTATTCCCACAGCTTTAAGGAAGCAAATCTTTGAGGCACTTCATGATAGTGCTGGCCACCAGGCAACAGCAAAGACTTTGCAGTTGGCCCAATCTCACTGTTATTGGCCTAATATGGCAAATGATATACATGAGTATTGCCGGAGTTGTGCTAGGTGCTTGGTGGCAAATGCTGGCAAGTCTGTAAAAACTACAATGGGTTCACTGCTTGCTAGCAAACCATTGGAAGTTGTTGCCACGGACTTCACAGTTTTGAAACCTAGCTCTTCTGGTCTGGAAAATGTGCTTGTAATTACTGATGTGTTTACAAAATTTACACAAGCTTTCCCAGCCAGAGATCAGAAGGCTAGAACAGTTGCTAAAGTTCTTGTGACAGAATGGTTTGTGCATTATGGAGTACCAAAACGCCTACACTCAGATCAAGGCCGCAATTTCATGAGTTCTGTCATTCAGGAACTGTGTAGCATGTACGGAATAGTACAAAGCAGAACTACTCCATACCATCCGGAGGGTAATGGGCAGTGCGAACGATTCAATAGGACACTGCATGATCGTTTACGAACATTGCCCCCGGAAAGAAAGAGAAAATGGCCTGAATATCTTCCGGAACTGGTTTATTCATATAATTGTACCCCACATTCATCAACGGGGTATGCTCCATATTATTTGTTCTTTGGTCGGGAGCCAACTCTCCCCGTCGATCATATTCTTGGGTTGCAAGATGATGAAACGGGTGGAAATGTGGATGATTGGCTAACAGAACATTGTGAGAGATTACAGAATGCCTTCACTGATGCCAAACAAACCATGGATCAAGAGGCCAAAAAACGCCAGGCTATACAGGTCTCTGATTCGAAAAGTGCTTCCTTGCCATTAGGAGCAGGGGTCTTTTGCAGGAACTGTGGAATGAAAGGGCGACACAAAATCCAAGATGTATGGAATTCAACACCATACAAGATTATTGGTAAACCAGATCCTGAAGGAAACGTTTATGTCCTAGAACCTCTTGAGGGAAAGGGTAGCATACATACTCTCCATAGGAATGAAATACGAGATTCTCGTTGCTTGGTTCCTGAGGAATCTCATGAAAATCCATCAGTGGATTCTGTGACTGTTGATTCAACTCTGTCACAGACTAGTGCCATACCTTTGGCGGATGATTTCAGTGATTGTGATTTAGTTCTGGATCTGAATTCTATCAGACAAAGTGCGGATACATCAGAAAGTCTGAATTCTTCTGCAGATACATCTGCTGTTTCTACTGAAACAGAGAGAATAGAAGTTGAGGCACATCTAGCTGCTGTTTCTACTGAAACAGAGAGTACCGAATCTAGGGCATCTGTAGCCACTGCTTTGGACAAAGCAGGGGAGGGCCCTAATGTCATGGTGACAGAGAGTGTGAGAGAAGGTCTTTTTGGCACTAATGATGGTGTAAGTCCTTCATCTGGCTCTATAGACAATGCAGTGAGTTCTCATGGTAATTCACCTGTACCCGAATATGTAGACTGTCCCACAATTGAGGCATGTGAAGGTCCCAGGAGGTCAGAAAGAGTTACCGCAGGTCAACATTCAAATCCACATAACTTACCTAGATCTGCTCTTGAGCAAGAAAGTACTGCTCAAATCGTAACTCAAGGAACAAGCTGTTCTTCAGATGTGTTGGAAAATATTAGCCAAGCACATGTTCTTATGTTACAATTAATGTTGAATCAAAGCAAAATGTGAGCACAGGAACTGAGTATCTTTTTTCTTATGGTTGCTTGAACATAGGTTCCTGTCTTTTTCAGATACATTGTTGTTCTTTAGCATTTACAGGGCATGTCGGAGTTTATCTGATAGATGATGGTGAAATGTTCTTTACATTGGAGATGATGTATCGATGTACGTTTGCAGAGAAGCCAAACTTGGAGCAGGGGAGAGTGTGAGATGTTGTAATTTTATGTGCAAGTATATTGGTTGACTTTGTGATATGTTGAAAGTGTCATTGCAGGGTAACACATTGTTGTTCCTAATGCAAGCATTTGCAGAGCAACACATTAGTGCTCTATGTGAGCATTTTGCAGGGGAACACAATGGTGTCTGTACCCTTGGCACAACCAGGGTAAAACAGCAGAGACACCTACTTCCTGTCTTTGTCTCTGGGCACAACACTAGACATTTTGCTGGGGTATGGTGTGGTCGTCTGTGGTGCTGCAGTTTCTTGCTCCAAAAAAGGTAATTTTGGCATAAGTAGTCCTTGCTATATTAATAGATATGTGTCTAAAATGAATGCAGAATTGTGTAATGTGAATTTGAACTGAGAATAATGTACACTTAAGAAGTTCTGGTGGTTTTTCTTTGTTAGGTCTTTGTCTGCCCTGTCACAAATCCTTTGTCTGATTTGTAGCATGACAAGTACCATATTGAATGGCTGTATGCCCATATAACAGGGTATTTATAAAGCTGTGGTTGAATATGTAACAGTACCTATGTGATGGTATGATAATTTTCTTTAACCAGAAATAGTAATTGAGTAATTGGATTATATTTGTATTTATGAATATCTGATTGATTTTCATTAGGTTGTGCAGTGTTGGGAGTGCTATGTGTCCACCATGCAGCCTAAGCAGTTGGCCAGTTATGTACAACTTTGTGTATTGGTATGGGCCACAGCCCACACTTAGGGTGAGGATTATTTTCTGTAATTTTGATATGGATGTTCATAAATTGAACTCCTTGTTGAAATGTGAACAGATTTAACATAATTTCATGTATAGTTCCATTGTTAATTTTGAGTCACTGGAAGCCTGTCTTGGTGTGTTATGTGCATGTATTCACTGTGGTGATGAAGTAGAACTTAATACATGGTGCTACTTTATAACTGGTTGCACACTGGATATTTGATAGTGATGACTTGGTAATATTTGATAATCTATAGTGTATTGGCTATTTAGTTACGATGAAGTGGAACTGTGAAATTTGAGTCATGGTGAATTGAATACAGTACATTCTATTCTATGCTGTGAATTTCTGAATTCATGGACTAACTTAGATTGTGTAGTTGCTGATTTTGTGATAGTGAGATATATGGGACAAAGGCACGGTACAATGTAAATGTATGCAAGATGAATTTATTTATTTATTTATTTATTTATTTATTTATTTATTTATTTATTTATTTATTTATTTATTTATTTATTTATTTATTTATCCATCTATTTATTTATTGGCTGAGAAATGACTTTGTATTGTAAATCTCAGGTACAGGTCATCATGGCAGACTGTGATCAACATATCTTTATTCATTTTTTTTCCTTTCAGGGTGTTTGTTTGTTGCCAATAAAACATTGAAACACAAGATCCTGCCTTCAAGACTTTTCGTCTTTACACTAAGAAACAAGGATTCCTTACGAGAATGCAAGTTGGCTACAACAATTAAATCGCTGGCTTCCTGGCAAAGTTTCGTTGACCAATAACATACTATCTAGCTTATTATGGATACTGTAAAAGAATGTTACACTGGGTAATAAATTACTAAATATGCACAGGTAAGTCTTAAATGAAGACTGGTTTCCAGCTATTGAACTACCCCATGGACTGCACAATATACTTCAATACAGCAATTTGATGTGCATGTGTAATATATGTATATTTCTGGTGATAACTGTGGGCCTGAATGTGGTCCGCCAATTTGATTTCTCCACAGATGATTTTCTTCTTCACATAAATAGTGTTATTCTGGAAATTTTTGTGGTCGACCATATTTTGTGCTACCATTCCATGTGCTAAATTAAGCGGCATAAACATTTCTTGGAAAGAAAAAAGACAAAGTTCACACATTTGTTATGAAGATTAGTTACCTCACCAGACCGTGTCTGGGTGCATCGGTTTATTCTGTCTGCACAAGATTCACCCAGTCCCATTTTTGTCCGTCATGCAAGCCAGCAAAAAAGCCTGGAACGCACTGGTAAGTGAACCACAGCAAAGTTGCTTTTTGTTCTCAGTTTATTTGTTATTTTGTGCTCTTTGTAACGGGCAGCCATTTTCAAATTTGAGAGAAATTAGCACGAAATTAGGGCTGTGCAGAAATTTCTAGAACCACGGTAATGCAGTTTTAATTCTCTGTCACTTTTAAGTTTGAATTTTAAAACATTCAACTCTTGAATCTTTAAGCTTGAAAAACATTGGAACAGATGACAATAAAAGTATATACGAGTATGTTAAACTTGATTTTACTAGGTTTGAAATTGATTGGACAAAAAGTACTTTTGGAACGCTGTGCCACGTTCTTTTGAAAAAAAAAAAAAACTGACGGACAACGTTAAAACTTTTGCCCATGGATGAGTATTAAAACTCACATCAAAGTTATTTAATTTTCGTCCATTAGAAACAATAAGACTGAAACAATTTCCAAAAACTTGTAGTATTTTGTAGCATTGAATAATTGACAAAATAGATCAAATACATGCAAAATAAAAACAAAGCCTATCTTTTACATACCCAGCACTGGGTAGCATTGAAATATACATTTTTTCAGTGGGCTTTGAACTTTTCAGTTTGTGTGTCAAAGTTCCTCCACTGTTTTGGTATCAGCTGATCAGTCCATTCATCCAGTGTTGACCTTTTCTTGTGCTGGAGTGTATGTCGTGATGGAAAATTTCGATCTTGAGGCTCCCAATGCTACACTTATAAAACGTTCATGCCTATGTTCTAGACTTTCTTAATTCTATTCTTAGTAACTTTTCTGTTGTGTATACAACTTTCATGAAATAGAAGAATTGCAATGAAAGAATGGGTGTGTATTAAAGTGATAAAAGCATTGAGAGAGAACAAGTTCGACCAGACGAGTCGTTGAACTTTCTTCAATGACTTTGCCCAGTCGTATCTCGGATCTTTGGGTCAGAGGTCTCCATCAGCAAGGTATTATATGAGTTATTGTTAACTGAGATCCACCTTCATGAACTTGTCATATTATTTTGAAATATTTAAGAGAATAGAATGCTTTGGGAATTTTTAAAAAGAAAATAATAGGGGAAAATGGTGAATACAATGTTTTGGAAGATATCCGTGATAAATGTCATAACTGGAACTCTGCGGAAAATCAGAACTTTGTCTTGCCTTTATAACATGTAGGTACTGTGTTAATATTTTGTTTACATGGAGATTATCCACATCTATGTGGTTTAAAAGATATATAGTTTTATGCATGTCGGAGAAGAAGTAAACTAAAGATAGGACGCTGACTTAGATAGCACAATTTGATATGTGCGGAGCTTGACCTTCACCACCTGACAGTGTGAAGCCTAGCAATATTTTTTGAACATTCACATAAATTTGGTAAAAATTGATGTGGTATTTGTGTGGAGAGACTTTTTTGATTTGATGACGCGAAGAAGCATTAAAAACAGAGAACTATGGATGCTTGCAGTTTGAGCTTGACAAATGGTATGCCAGCCTGCAAATACGCATAAATAATTTCAGCAAAGAGTTTTTGAATCTGTGCAGAGAGTATCTAATACTCAACAGGGAATTTATATGGACAGAGGTAGCCTCAGATAATTTTAGATTCTGCGCAGAGAGTTTTTTTTAGTCTCTGCTGAGACTGTTTTTATTTGTTTATATTTTTGCAGAGAGTTTATTGATGAAATAGCCTGCAGAGAATTTTGAATTTTCTCTGAAAGGTTTAAAATTCTATACAGACAGTTCAAAACTATCCGTGGAGAGTTTATTAAAAAAAGCCTCTGCAGAGTTTTGGATCTGGAAGTTTTTAATTATGCACAGAGAATTTTTAAATCCTTGCAGGGATGGAAAATGCTCTGCAGAGCAAATATGAACATTTTAATTGAAGCTCTGTATTATTATCTCAACTTTGTTCAAAGAAAAGAAAGAAAGAAAGGAAGAAAGAGAAGGCACAAAACACTTCCTGTTGCCGTGGCGTTGTCATATGAAAACATTCCTCTCTCTCTGTGCCCTCCCTCTGACTATTTCTCTCTCTCTCTGTCTGTCTGTCTGTCTGTCTGTCTCTGTCTCTCTCTTTGTCTCTTTCTCTCTCTCTTCTTTCTGAACCGTCTAAGTTCCACAATTGGAAACTGTAGTCACATTTGTAATGAGCTGATACACATTTGTCATCTTCTAATTTCCATCATGCACTTACTGTAGCATGCCACATAACAGGGAAGGTTACCAGTGCTGATTTGCACTGTGTATTTAAACCCCCCCCCCTTTTTTTTTAAAGGGGAGCAGATAAATCTTTTCAAAAGTACGCCACACAAAATATGACACAACATAAATTGACAAAACTGTTATGTTCCTCTCATATATTTAAAATTTCAACTCCCTCAAGAATTGCGATATGTTTTTACACTTGTACACAATTACTTAATTTTCCATTTCATTGTGTGCCTAAAGTTAATGTTAATGTTAATAAACAGGTCATATATTTGTCAAATTTGATCTCATATCATGTCTTAAATATCAGTGTAACACATGTACAAATCCATGGATATGCATGTGTTACAGATGTAACCATTAATTTACTGTGCGGCGGAAAGGACTTTATCGTCAGACTAATACCATTATGACTGAAACCAAGTGCTAACAGTAGCCAATACTCCCAAAAGCTGGCCTAGCGGGATAGAAATCAATGTGCACATCTTGATATTACACTGGATTCACACTTCACTGTTTACACTATTATTACAGCACCAAACTACTCAGAATCATTAAAATACTGTGAAACTACATTGCTCACAGTTCTGGCCAGGTTCTCTCAAACGTTGAGCAGAATAATGCAAAATGATATTCACATTCTCCAACTTTTTCATGACACTGGAAAAGCGAAATATATTGCAGACGACAAAATATAAGAACCGAACGAAGTGACGTGATTGGGTTGTTGGGGTCATATATACACACTGCTGGCATATGGCAGAGATGAAGTGGAAGGTACTTGGTGCAGAGAACGAAGCTCTGTGCGAGAGAGTGGATATTGGCTTCAAAGTGCTTTGACATTCTGTGCCAAACATAATGATCACCAAAATTAGTACTTTATCCCCATTCTAGGGCAATCGTTTATGCTGTACTGGATCAAACATGAACTGGTGTTCCTTGCATAAAATTACAATGGTACATCCCATTCCACGTACATCATATTTATCTTATTCCATGTCAAACCAACGGAAGCATTCTCTATTTTTATGACAGCAGTATATAAAGCAGAATGTAGCCCTTTATTCCTATTTGCAAACTTTTCCAAACAATCAGTGACAAGAACTTTTTTGGGCGTGACTTTATAATTGGACATGAAATGTATAAAGCGGAACGGCTTTGGGGATAGTTACGATGAAGCACAATGGAGCTCTCTGGGCCTGGCCTGATATTGTCAGGGCATGGGGAACTAGAAAAAATTGCTTTGTAGCCAATCTGTCTGTATGGCCTGAAAATTATTAAGATTTAAAATGTTTTAAAATTTTGCACAATTCAAATCAAAAGTATCTTGACCACAATTTTTTTAATTGCAATTGCCCCCTTCATCCTAAATAGGTTTAAAGTGGTGAATATTAAAATCGTCTAAGTGTGCCCAATTAGCACAACTAAGAAATGTACCACTTTCATTTTAATTTCATTGGGCACACATATACCAAAAGCTAATCGACTGATGTTGCAATTGACACGTCTAGCAACATTACATTTGAAGATGTTCAACATTTACAATTTGGATTTTACCATGAATTCAAATTGTAAAAATCTTTTACTTTCATTTAATTGGATGCATCCATAGCAGAAACCTAAAAAACTGAAGTTTGTTTGCTACTTCTATCTGTAATATTTTTTAACCAAAAGCAACAAAAGTAGAATAAAAATAAGCAAATTAGCAGACATACCCAGATGTAAGATATATTTATGACTTCATTGAATACTAGGAGTATTTCAAACTTTGAATCTTAAGTATCTTCAAATATATTGCAGAGAGAAATGTAATTCCAACAACTGTTGGTACATATATACACTAGTAGAATTTAACAGCGGCGTTTGGACACTTTGGCGGTGGTGGGCGGTGGATAGCGGTGACCAGCGTCGGTCTGCAGCAACCAGCGGCAGTCTGCGGCGACAAGCGGCGGTCGGCGGCGATCGCCGCTGGTGGCCGCAGACCGCCGCACACATTCTCACCTGCTGTGGAGTCTCAACAGGAATGGGCGTTGGTGGGCGGCGATACTGCCTATCGCCGCCGACCGCCGCCCTTGGCTGGGTGACTACAATTGCAGAAGTCAATATATGTATGTTTAAGCTTCAAATTCTGTAATTGTAGTTTAGCATGCTTAATACTGTATTGTGTGTTTGGCTGTAACAATGCAAAATTAATTACACCCAACATGTGTGTCTTTTGTGGACAGTATTTGTTTATATTTTATGTATTTTAAGCCAGTCAGAAGTCAATATATGTATGTTTAAGATTCAAATTCTGCAATTGTAGTTTGGCATGTGTAATACTGTTTTGTGTGTTTTTGGCTGACAGTAAGCTTTTGTTTGCAGTCAGCATGGTGCTGTCATAATTAAAGATATTTATTCTGATAATGATGACTTGATTAATAATTAATGAAGTATCTATACATATATATATATATATCTATATATATGTATATATATATATATACACACCCATACACAGTGTGTGTGTGTGTGTGTGCATATAGTAGATAGTCCTACATTGTGTGTGTGTGTATATATACATATTGACTTTTATTGTCACCCAGCCTGGGTCCATAAGTGCACACATTTGTTAAAAAGCTGCGTATATTTGTTGTCTTAGCTTACAACTGAAAGAAAGAGATGCTCCCTGGACTGATTTGAGTTTGTCTGCGGCAATGAGCGGCGTTCTGCGACCCAGGGCGGCGGTTGGCGGCAATAGGCAGTATCGCCGCCCACCAACGCCCATTCCTGTTGAGACTCCACAGCAGGTGAGAATGTGTGCGGCGGTCTGCGGCCACCAGCGGCGATCGCCGCCGACCGCCGCTTGTCGCCCCAGACCACGGCTGGTCGCCGCCATCCACCGCTGGTCGCCGCTGTCCACCACTGTCCACCGCCCACCTCCGCCAAAGTGTCCAAACGCCGCTGTTAAAATCTACTAGTGATATATATATATATATATATATATATATATATATATATATATATATATATATATACATATATATGTGTGTATATATATATATATATATATATATATGGTGCATCTGATGAAGGATATAAACTTGAATCATTAAAAGCATTGTCTATTTGAAAAACTTGAATATCATAAAAAATTAAGACTCAGATATACACACAATTCGAAGGTCTACTTATACAGTGAAACCATTCGGACCGGTAAAATAGTACCCACGGTAGGGAGGTGTCCATTCCAGACAGAGAATCGACCCTTTTAAATATGGTTGAGTACGTACAGGTACAAATAAATCTTGTTCGTATAACATACATAATATTATGATCCAAGGGGAAATAACCATACGAGTGCAAGGAAGAAGAAAAAGAAGAGAAAAGGACGAGTACGAGAAGAAGAAGAAGAAGAAGAAGAAGAAGAAGAAGAAGAAGAAGAAGAAGAAGAAGAAGAAGAAGAAGAAGAAGAAAATCCGATACCAGAGTACCTATGAAAAACATGTCTGATCACACAGGTTACAAGAAAAACAAACAAAAACAAGAAACAAAAAACATCAAAGTCTGCCACTGCAAGCTTAAGCACATCGATTGAACGTTGTTGTGATGGTGGTGGTAGAGAAGATGTAAATTTATTAAATTTATTTAGCTAATGCATTGACACGTTCATATATTTTTTCATTATAATGTGGGTTGTCTTTGCTGAATATTTAGCTTAGACAAAGAGTCGCTACTCAGAGAGATATGTACGGGGACAGGCTCCAAAACATGTTCTGAATAGTTAGCTGCTGAAGACCCTTTAATTTTTTGCGCTAATACAGCCTATGACAAAATTCTACAGAAGATCATGACAATAGTACTACTATATGTTTAGGTTAGACAGTGACAGGTTAGCTTATGGAGTGTAGAGAGTTCGGACTACGAAATAAGGTAATTACTACCAGGAAGTAGTTCTGGATGAAAAGACACAAATACAATTCTCATAAATGTGAGAGCAATTCTACCCAAAATATCTGAGCAAAAAAATTTAGCCGTCAAAGCAGAAGCAGCAGTCATTTGCATTTTCTGAATCATTTCTGAATCATGAGTGGACCGTTCAGTAAATGACTCTGATATTCACATAAATAGGTATTATCTACTGCGCAAAGACAGAAACTTTTCCGGAGGCGGAGTGTGTACATTGGTTTGAAGTATTATTGCCCAAGACAAGCCCAATTGTTGTGGGTTATTGCTATCGTCCCCCAAAGGCAATGGTTTACTACATTTAGAAGTGATAGTATCTAAGATATATTCAGATTGTGAATTGTATATACTCGGTGACATGACTATCTGTTTTTCACGCGGGGAAAATGGTCTATTTAAGGCATATCAAAGTTTGCTAACTATGTTCAGTTGCACACAGTGCATTAGCAACTCTACTAGAGTTACAGGGTTTTCAAACACTATGCTACATCATATCATTATTAATTCCAGTGAAAAACTGAGCCAATCCAGAACAATTTGTACAGGTTTGAGTGACCATTTTATAATTTATTGTACCTGCAAAATTTCAAGGGGTCATGTGAACCACGATAATAATGTCAAATTAAGATCCATGAAACACCGTAGCAGGGATAGTATAGACACATTTGTTTTACATGGATTGTGAAAGAAGTCAATCATTGACTTATCGAGTCACTTTCCATGGCACAGATGTTGGCGTATACTTCCTACCTTGACTAGTGGAGGAAACCGAAGAACTCGGAGAAAACCACCGTGCACTGTTTTTTTCCACGTGCTGCCCAGGACGAGAATCGAACCCGGGCCGCAGAGGTGAAAGGCGAGCGTCTTACCGCTCAGCCAACCGTGCACCCAGGGATCTACTTGCTCCTAAGTTGAGTGAGCTGGACTGGTCTGACCTAAAGACCTCGACTGATGGTGATTCTGCTTGGACTCTTTTCAAAACTACTTTTTCTAAAATAATCAATGACATTACTCCTATCAAGGATGTGCGGTTGAAAGTAAGAACTGAACCCTGGATGAATAGCGAAAAAATCATGCAACGACCTTACAATGCTTTGTATTTGTTCAAGACAAATTCAAATGGTACACAAAAACATGACCCATATTCAAAAATTCCAAACCCAACAATGACAGCAAAGAGATCCTAGAGCCTCCAAGCATCAACCTTCATTTTCCATTACCAATGTGAAGAAACAACCTTCACTCCTGACTTCTACATTAACTCCAGACTATAGTGTTTCCAAAATGCATAGGCCTAACCACTCATAACCCAAATTTTATTACTTCTGCCAAAAATAAAAAAGTAACTATAGCTGACCATAGGAGCAAAGAAGATCGTTATAAGAGATATTGTAAATTCAGAAACAAGGTTCAACGTGAAATAAAGAAAGCAAAGTTTGAATATTCCACGCATAAAATTGACGAAAATAAACGTAAACCCAGAAAGTTCAGGCAGCGGTTGAAAACTCTTGGTTACAGTCATAAGGTAAAATCCCGATCCCACATTATCCTAGATTTTTTGGTCAATTATGCTTGGACTCAAATAAAGTAGCCTCTCTTTCATCTGCTCTTATCTAGTGTCATTTTGATTATTCTGGTTCCCCGTGGTACTCAGGCCTCAACCAAAAATCTAAGGAAAAAACTCCAAATTACACACTACAAAGTAGTCAGATTCATTTTGAACTTATAACAAAGACACACTGTTGGTAAAAAAAATGAACTGTATTGGATTTTTGAAAATTTCAGACCAGGTATGGCAGTTAATATTAAATTATGCTTTTCAAAATTTGTAACGGATTGGCTACGCCATACATGCAGCATGATTTCACGAACGTCAATGAACGACACGGGTACAACACAACAGGTCATAGCTATAACTTTTTTGTACATGGGACCAGTGGAGCAGCCAAAGATTCATTTTTTTTTGTATCGTCTGAGGATTACTGGAATGAGCTTCCAGGATATAATATCAGCAAACAGTTCAAATTTGGTTAAAAAGCAAACCAAAGTATTTCTGTCTGACAGGGCCACAGCAACAGAAAATGACAGATATCACTATTATTGATATGTGTCACTTTTTGCTAAAGTTGTTATGTTTATCAGCTGCTTTTGTTACCGAGCCATGCCAGTTTTATTCGTACCATGCCATTTAAATCTGTTTACACATGTAACAGCCTGTTTTTAACTATTACCTTTTCTATTTCTACAATAAATCTTTATATTCATAGTTATATTTTTTATTTTACCGAAAACCCCAATGGAAATAAGCTAGTTATTCCGGCTTTCTTGGGCTATCCCGGTACGGATCACATTTTTTTTTTAAAGATGAGCTCTTTCTAATTGGGGACATTCAGTTAAAGCCTTTATCATTTACTGGGTATTTTATTTGAAACATGATTTATTATCAATTACATGTATTATCTATGTGTCTTTTTATGTCCTTGAATATGGCGACATCTTGTGGGACAACTGCACAAAAGCCTGCTGCGATTTAAGCTGGAACGAGTGCAACACGCGGCAGCCCGCATAGTTGTTGGTGCGCCCCAAAATGTTAGTATCCAGTCACTTTACAACGAAATAATATGTCAACCTTACGCATTAGACGTGAGCGCCATAAACTCATTCATATGTACAAAATTCTCAATGGCCTTGCGCCAAATTATTCGTTAGAGAGAGTCCCCTTAGTTCAGGAACATACGTATGCTACAAGACATTCCAATGACATCCCGCAAATATTAGCCTCGTCTATTATTAAATTATTAAACATAGAAACTCCAAATTTGGCATGATTATACTTATATACATGAAGTCTTGAGCTTTTGTAAAGAGGTTAAAGAGTTTTGAAAAATTTTGGCAAATTAGGGCCTTTTGAAAATTTAAATCTTGAATATCTCCAAACCTATTATAGGTGCAGGTAACAAATCCAACTCCAGTTCATAGGTTTGTAACACTGCACATTTTTGTAATATACATGTGACCTCCAAACGTCAAACTTCAAGGATATTTGGCCCTTTGACATTTTCATCTTGCCATAACTTGGTCACTTTTCATCCAATTTCAGTCATGTCGGGCTCAACTTGAAGGTATTGCAACACTGCACATTTTTGTAATTTACATGTGACCTCTAAAGGTCAAGGTCATTTGAACTTTCAAATTTTCATATAGCCATATTCACAACTTTTGAAGGCACACAGACATATTTGCTCCTAAGCATATCTTCTTTTTCGGTATTTTTCTTCTTTTCTATGACCAGCGACTTTTTCTGCATACGTGGATACAATCTCACGTAGAGGTATTATTACAGCGACAGTAACAGTGTCGAATAAGTGACTGGTGATTGAATTAGCAGAATTAGCTACGGGGGCGTGATATTATTGGCGGACATCCCTAACACTGGCGAAGAGGCGCATGCCGTCAGTCGTAATTAAACAACCGGAGACCTTTCCATGACTGAACTTTCTTTTTAATTTTTCAAACATAGACTTGAATGAGAAGTGCAATGTGAGAACGTATACTTCACCAAGCAACATGTTTACAGAATGATCATTATCTCTTGCTTGTCTGTTTCTTATTTTGCTTGTCGCCCCAACCTCCGCGTTTTCAAAACGAGGTGAACCCCTTGGTAAAAACGGATAGAATTGAGAAAGCTTAAACAAGTTATTGCATGAAATTGTTCTTAAAAGTGAAAGATCTTAACGAATCGCCTTTTTTTTTTTTATCAAAATCAGTGTGTGTGTGTGTGTGCGCGTGCCTGCGTGTGTGTGTATGTATGTATGTATGTATGTATGTATGTATGTGCTCAAAACGAGAAAGTCTTTTCCCAAAAGAGAACTTGGCAGATTGGGATATGTGCACATTAATCTATTTGTTCAATGTTTTCCTAACTTTGGAAGAACATAATACGGATTTTACAGTTACCTTTAGGATCTCTCTCTCTCTCTCTCTCTCTCTCTCTCTCTCTCTCTCTCTCTCTCTCTCTCTCTCTCTCTCTCTCTCTCTCTCTCTCTCTCTCTCTCTCTCTCTCTCTCTCTCTCTCTTTTCATAAAACCTAACTCTTTCTCTGATAAATATGGTAGAATTTTACAATAATTAAGACCGTTTTACATTTTGACCTTTTGAACTTTATAGAACCAGGAGTTAGATGTACATTATGCTTAGCTGACTTACAGGATGACTCCCAATGGCATACCACACTTTTTGAATTCCTAATTATCACCTTAATAAATGACTTATAGGATTCTATGCTTTCTTGAACATTTAAATTTCCTTTCAAAAATATTTCTGGAAAACATACTTGTACTGTGACTGCTATGCTTACAATTTTTGGCTATTGTAATGCAATTTGACTACTGTTCTTGCAATTTTTGACTACTGTTTTGTATTTTGAGGCCTGATGTCACTTGTTTCTGGCTGATGTTTGACATTTGAACCAGTGTACTTGCAAATTTTGACAATGTTTTGGCTTTTCCTCACTATATTTGCACATTCAAAAACTTTTCTTTTTGAAGTACTCTTAGTTTATCTCCTTTAAAACAACATCATGCCTTTAGCTACATGCCTAAAACACATCGAATTGTATAATCATGTTGTTTGGATTCTTGTTGATGGTCATTTTAGGCCTAGGGGGCTTTTCTGATGGATTGATGTTGGTGTTAGTGTCACTTTGTGGACTTTTATGAATGATGATCATTGTTGAGACGGTGGCTGCAACTAGTACCTTTTAAATGCTGATTTTTTTTCTATATTTTCAACAATTATTAGGAACCTGTGCTTACAAATTCTCTGATGTGCTGCAGATTTTGGTCCCTTTCCATGAACTGTAGGGTCCTATATGCACATGAATGATGCACCTGTTCAAGCCAATTGACTGAAATAGGCCTATAATTTTAAACAAAACCCTTTGTGTTCTGTCATGTTAAAACTAGACATGGCTTTTTTTACCCTATGGACATTTGCGCATACGTTCTGGACTCCTTTGGGTACAATCGAACTATAAATTTATGTGATTCAGCTATACATACCAAGGAACATTGCCTTTAGTCGGAAGTGATTTGAGTTTGTTTCATTAGGACCACGGTTTGGATATGGTAATGACACTGTCTAAAAGATAAACACATTCAGAGTAGTCGACAGGGATGGATCTTGATTATTCCCTGGGTGGTTAGTGTTGAAAGTGTCGGGCCGGATATGAGTGCTGCCATCCCCGTGCTGGGGGTCGGGGGGGGGGGGGGGGAAGGCTCTGAGCCCCGTAAAGCTTCTTAATTTTAGCCATTGCATACTGCGTTTTTAGCCTTTCCTAGCCTCAGAAAATTAAATCTCACTGTGTTGTTCAAGTTTAAATAAGTTTATTTTAATTTTTGTCTTTAAGGGGTGTTCGCGCGCATCTTCCACACTCCTCGCATCCGCGCCTTGTGGGTAGTGCGTATACTATATTTAGAAAAGTTTAAACCCCTGTATTTGGAGTAAGAAACATTGCAAGTAAGGTGTAGTGAATGCAATTTTAGGCTCTCTGAAGGTACTGGTTCATTTGAAAAGCAAATACAACATTTGTTTTTCAACAAAAAAACAACAACACAAAATAAACACAGACACACAGTGAACACCAGCAATACAAAGATGAAATATATAACAGATGGATATGTAATGGACGTACGGGCGGACAGGCAGAAAAACAGAGACAGAAATATGTGTCACAATGGAATGCAATATATTGCTTTTACATCCATCCTATATTCTTGTTATATTGATGTGTTACACCCAAACATCTATGGGTGTTGTATAATCATACAAATAAAGCCCCCCCCCCCCCCCCCGATGTTTGTGAAGTCGTTTTGAAAACATCCAATGATCAAGCTGTCGCTATTTCATTGGGAAGGTAATTGCAAGTTCTTGTCGTCTCCTGGCATATCATAATTTGGTGTAAAACTGAAATACCACCCATTTTTTTTTATATACTCTCAGTTGACGAATCTTGTATTGATGACCTCTGCTTGTAGTTTGTCCTACAATAGGAGGTATTTGGGAATGGAAGTATGTCAATTCAAATCCTGTTTTATAGCACATGCTTATATCTTAAATGAAAAAAATATTGAAAATGAAGAAAAATATGGTAAAAATAGTAATGACACAAATTTAAGTTTTTATGCTGCTTTTGTGTTTGCACTTTTGAATTTAAGTCTCCTGGTATGTCATAATTTCGTGTAAAACTGAAACACCACTCATTTGTTGATTGATTGAGGAATGTTTTCCCCTGAATGACAAACAAAGCCCGCTGTAAAAAAATAGAGAAAAAATTTGGTACTTAGGAGTCTCTCTGCAATTCCATAGGAAACAACTTCTAGATTTGATACAAGTCCTTTTTCGTTATAAACTGGAGAACCATTATATTTATTTAGCTGTGCTGGGGGGGGGGGGGGGGGTGTCTCAGGAGAGGAAGGCCTCATCATCAATTTTTTTCCGGTGTACTTGACCACATGGTGTGCCTACATGTAGCTCTATATAAGGGAAAAGACTAAGTTAGGGTTTACTTTCATTACATTAAATACAGAGGGTTCAATAGACTGCAGTGTCTTTATGAATGAAATAGACTGCAGAAATATTTAAACACTCTGCCAGAGTTTTTAATTTTGTGCAGAGATTTTTAATGTCTACAGAGTTTTTGTTTCACTGCAATGAGTTTTAAATAGACTTCAGTTTTAATTGGACTGCAGTGTATTTATGAATGAAATATACTGCAGTAACTTTTGAAGACTCTGCAGAGAGTTTTTATTTCGCGCAGTTTTTAATGCTCTGCAGGGAGTTTTAATTTCTCCGTAGAGAGTTTTAAATACACAACAGGGTATTTTAAATAGTCTGCAGTACATTTTAAACTCTCTGCAGCGTAATATAATAGCCTTCAATGTATTTAAATACACAGCGGTATATTAAAAACGGTCTGCAGGGAATTAGAATTCTCGGCAGTCTAATAATGAATATCTGCACGTTTGGCTTGCCACAGGCGCATGGATGGCACTTCAGTCTTAACTGATTAGTCAATATTAAATGATTCCCCAAGCTTCCATTCCTTCATTCACTTTTACTTGAATGTAGCTTTGTAATATCTAAGTAGATTTGCTTCAGGGACGGTTGCTTGTAAGTGGCTTTGGTCCGAATCCACAAAATTGTCCGCCAATTATTCATTTTGAAAGAATGCGTGTACCATTGTTTGCACTCTTACCACATGACCCAGAGCACCTTCATCCCCCTTGACAAATATTATTGCGCGTACGTCCCTCTCTGTATAAGTACGTGTATAACAAAGATTTTTTAAGGGGTTTTGAGATTTTGCTGTATCAAGTTCATTGTATTTTGTAAGGCTCTGGATTAAGTAACTTAAATAGAAAACGCGACAGTAAACGACAACTAAGCCACTAATTTTGTTGATTTGAATATTACCATAGTGTACACTCCAATATATACAATGTAAATCTGCACGTTGACTATTCTGTACTATAACCTCCCCACCTACCTGATTCACAGTATACCGGTCTGTGGTACCACTATGCTGGACCACGTTGTGAAATATATAACTGAAAAACGTATTTAATGCACTAAGACTTTTGATCACTTTAACATTTTGCACGTGGTCATTATCATACATCTATTTCATACATCTATTTAATCTGCCCCTCTGTATGGAATGTTTGGCCGTGCCCTTTTGTCACTTCAAGGTTAAGAGAACACCAACACATATTTCTCCGCGATAAAAATTATGGAAATGTGATCCTATAACTGAGAAAAAAAGAAAAACGAAAAAACCCAGTTAAATCTATTGCGTTTTAACGAAGACATCGGTGGATCATTGTACAAGAAATGTGAAGCCTTTTTGGTGTGTGCAATACTTGATCAAAATTATTTCAGTTTTGACTGCAAGGTACCAAATGATCACCTCGGGTGATAGGACTTTCTGTGACCTGTTAAACAGATTTACTCTATTCCTCGTACGCACTGGATGCGCACGTAAATTGTCGACATCTATATGTGTGCCACCGTTAGTCAGACTGAATGCATTTTGTGTAAAACATGTTGCCCGCGCGCAAATAATAAAACTTTGGGTAATTGGTAAGATTAATCTCAGAAACCATTCATACTGGCCTTTTGACGCGATAGAAGCTGTTGAGGTACATGCGTGCTATGAGTACACTATGATAAAGGGCCGGGTGTCGTTCAGAAATTTTTCCGTGAATAGGCAAACATTCTGCGTTCACCGGCGTTTACCCTTTTCATTATTTTGTGCAAAACGTTCTGGCACCTGATGATTTGATAATTGTCCGTCTTTTGTTGGCTCGGATACTGTTGTATGCATCCAATATATTGATTATTGTTTAACTTTGAAGAGAATTTGTCCCCAACTAGTCATACCCAATTTATGCATTCAACTCTCCGCCAAGAGCTAAATGTGCCAGTAACAACAATATTGCGCACAATAGAGAAAGGAAGTAATCGAAGTTCCTTCTCAAATGACCTTTACATCCGGCCAGGGCAAAAGTTGACGGTGTTATTTGCATATGACTTGCTCATTTTCATAATAATCACTCCTTTTAAAGTTTTTATGTAAAAATGAAAATTATGCCCATGAACACTCACAAGCGCACCAACCAGATCCTAATTCGTACCCTTTGTCTGCATCAATTTTAGCTGAAAAGATGACATACAGAAAATTGTCAATTTTTGCTCTGTATGCTAGGCATGACGTCATTTACAATGGCGATGTCATACAGAAATTCGGTTCTACTGTTTTGTGAGTTGAGCCCCGCAGGGACTTGAACGGCGAAATTTTACATGTATGATGCACTTCACCAATGGAATGATGTATGCACTGGTTTGGTACATGATTGAAACCTAATATGCTGCCTCATTGCAGAAGCTTTTCACTTTAAGAAAATATAACATACAAGTGTTTCATGTGAATAGATATGCACTAAACATTGCCTCCAAAGCAGACCAACGTCCGTGTTATCTCCAATACATGTGTATAATTATGTGTAAGAAAATATTTCCTCCAAAACAGACCAAGCTTATCCGAGCAGACATAACATGAAGCCTGGGTCTGTTTTGGAGGCAACACAAAATAAAGCGGTGCATGGAACCTGCAGTCAGGTGCCTCGGTTGGTCCAGGTCTCCAAATCAAAGCTACTGGGTAGCTCTTAAGAAAGGCAGTATCGAAAGATACTAAATATATGTCCGCTCAGTCACTATAACTTTGGAGAAATCCTTCCTTTAAAGGTTTGTATTCAGCTCGTTTGTACACGCTGAAAGCCTTTCTGGCTAATACTCCAAGAACGATAATGGCAATGGCGATGCCCAGTACCACAGCCGACGTCACGATGGGGTTTTGCGGGAAAAGCGATGGACTGTTGTTTGTATGTGTAGTGGTGTTCCCGGTCGATGCTGTAGAATTGCCGGTGCTCCAAGTCACAGCTGATGTCATAGGTTGCCGTGTGACGGTTGTGGCCGTTGCCTTTGTTTTGGTGGTAATATTGGGCTTGTTGGGTTTATTTGTCCCAAGAGAAGTGGATGGACTTGTAGATGACCGCACTTGTGCTGTTTGAGGGAACAGAAAACAGCACGTCACAAATGACCAGGCATATCACGTAATACGGGACATGCATATCAATTTCCCCTAAAAAAATATGTGACTGTCGCTGGGCGGCAGGACAATTAACCGCCATAATACGGATGTACTGATGAAAAACCAACGGTGTTACTGACATTCGGGGAATAAAGACCAAACACATAGCCACTCATTATACATGTAGCAAGCTCACTGAGTTTGGAGAACATGCCCATGACTGTTTCATAATTAATCTAATCCAAGTTGCTAGTTTAACAGGAACAACAGATGTTGCCATGTTTGATGCAGAAATATATTCGTACGTACGGGCCATAGTAGCACCGCAGTTAATATGAATGTCCCGTATTTTGATCTTTTTATGCTTCGGTTGTCCTGTATGGACTACCGGTATTAGCATGAAGCACAAACCTATGAAATAACAAAATTGAATTGAAGTCGGCATCACATCTTATCAATTACATTTACTTTTAACCAGGGCTACACGTAATTGTATTTAAAGTCAGTCAAAATTAGTAATGGGAAATAGCACATAAATCGACCATTTTTCAAACGATGTTTTCACAGTGATTACTTTATCAATGACAACGACAACTTTGCAGATCTTCGCAAGCAAGTTATTTGCAGACAAACTATTCCTCAAAAATTGAATGAATAAAAAATTTGGTCTCCCATCGGCCGCAAAGTTCTACTTTGCAAATTCAATAACCCTGAGAATCAGTCTGCAATGGCTGTTGACAATGATCGGGTGGCACGCCATTAAAATTAGTTGAACGCTGCGGATAAAAATCTTGTATTGTTCACAGATGAGGGATCTGAATACATTCATGATTATTTATACTATACTGTCATTCACATCAATTTTCGCTTCGCTTATTAAGATAAATTTTTGGATGCGACCATGGCACAAAGCCAGCCACAAATTGATAATATCATGGATTGGTCTCCGTTTTTTCGTTGCCGAAATTGGCGATCTCAGTGGCACTACTGTCACAACCAAAATCAAAGTGCCACTAGGCGTTTCCAACAGATCCTAAATTGCGTTTGACAGCGAACGTATCGTTGCTGAAACCCACTGAACACGGTACCAACAACGGATAGATGTTATTGCTATGCAAAGCGTTACATCTTGTCAAAGAGTTTGTGCACCTAATTTAACATCATGTATTGCAACTAACATTACAGATAGGTCTTCTTTTTTAAATGCCTGTGATAAATTAGAAAAAAAACTGCCACAACTGTGACACTTTTTCTTTCATAGTGTAATCGTTTTTTATACATCGCCATCAATCGCGTTACGTTTATGATTAACATTTCGACACTTAAATCCTCCTCGGTGACACTTAATTGTTGCTCACCTGTCGATGCTTTATCTCGTGGTTTGGTCGTCGGTGAACCTGCAGCCGGTTTGACATTTACACTGACGTTGACCAAAGCTGCGTCGGGTTTTCCAAATGTTGTTCCGGATTGAGTTGGTAGCCCGGTTACTGCAGGGTTGAAGAGTTCTACCATCGCGGCGCCACCGTTGGCGTAGTCCGTGAAGACACACGCTGACCAGGGCGAGCACTTGGCAATTGCACAAACGTGGCCTCCAGTAGTTGTATTTATGATGGCTGCAGCGGTACAACCCTCTAAAACAGAAATATTTACATGAATATATATATATACATATATATATATATATTGTATATATATATGTATGTATATATATATATATATATATATATATATATATATATATATATATATATATATATATATATATATATAACATAAAGCAAATTATATAGTGGAGCTAGACAACATAATGTTAACCTACTGCATATCTATGAATGTCAAGATGTGCTCAATTTCAATTTAATCATAGGAAATATTTGCACAAAAGCAGACCAAGCTCTATACTACCTCTGTTACACTTCATGAGCGGGGTAGAAAACAAGAAGATTGGCCCGTTTAGCAAGCAAAGAAGTGTTAGAATTTAATTGAAATTTGAATAATATTGGAAATGTTTGAACATAATTACTGTTATGATAAATTAAATGTGATATTTTTTATCATATGGCTTGCTGGTAAATTAAATCTATGTGATTGGCACGGGCCAGTTGTGTATATTTTTGAATATTGAAGACACCTTAATGAGATTTTTTTTTCGTCCTAAATGCTGACTGCTTAACTGTAATATCTAAACACCAGTACTATACGTACACATCAATATTACTGTACGTTAGCTTTAACCCCGAAGTACATAGGAATAACTAGTGAGCGATTCAAAGGAATGCATGAAGCGATAATAGGACAGAGATAACCACCACCCCTCCGATATATTTGGCTATATGTAGTTTGCTGGACCTTTTGAACCTCCCTGCCAGAGAATGAGAGGTTACTGGACCTATCAAGTATCCATGTTATAGACTGACATACTAATAGGCTTTCTGGAGGTTGCCGAGCCTCAAAAACGTTTCTGTCATAGCCTGATGAGTTTTGAACTTCCCAGTTAGAGGCTGATAGGTTGTGTTCAGTTTGCCGAGCCTGTCAAACCTCCCCGTTGCAAAATTACAGGTAATATGACGGTTATAAGGCTTCTCTCTCTCTCTCTCTCTCCTCTCTCTCTCTCTCTCTCTCTCTTCTCTCTCTCTCTCTCTCTCTCTCTCTCTCTCTCTCTCCTCTCTCCTCTCTCTCTCTCTCTCTCTCTCTCTCTCTCTCTCTCTCTCTCTCTCTCTCTCTCTCTCTCTCTCTCTCTCTCTCTCTCTCCTCTCTCTCTCTCTCTCTCTCTCTCTCTCTCTCTCTCATGGACTGACACCTGATATGAAGGCCACAAGGCCTCTCAAACCTCCTTGTTAAAGACTGATAAGTTACATGGAGGTCGACGAGTCTCTCAAAATTATTTTCTATCAACTAATAGGTCGCAAACTTCCAGATGTAAAGTTTGTTGTATCTCTCAAATCTCCCTATTTTAGAATGGTAAGTTATAAGGCGTTTGCTGAGCCTCTCAAACTTCACTTTCCCTTTATGCATGCACTGATGTGCCGACACTTCCTTGTTATTGACTGATGTGTTATATAAGAGTGGTGGAGACTTTTAAGCCTTTCCGTCATAAACTGATAGGTAAAGCGAAGGTTGTTGGGGAGCAACCATTAGAATCTTTGGAGGGGGGGGCATGCATTTTAAGAAAAATAAATGATGTACGTCTCAAAATCAGTAAAAAAAAATAATGTACTGCCTCTTTTACCTTAGAAAAATAAAGTACTGCTTGCCAGGCGCGGATGGGGGGGGGGACCCTCCGTGCTCTTTCTTTAAAAAAAAAATGCCTATAGACGCCGAAAATGCCGTCTGGATCAAATCAGCGGTTATTGTCCTTAGCTTGTGTATACGTGGCCTAACACGCTCTACTGCATTGATGTGTATCATGCAGTTGAGTAAGAGACGACCAGCACTCGGCAGGGCGTAACCGCGTAACCGTGGAAGCCAGGCAAGCGCGACCGACGTCGAATGAATATATTATTTGAAATGTTAGTTATTAGATGTACTTATTAGTTCTAAATGATCATCATACCGATAGGTCTACAACTGTAAGTGATTCTTTGTGTTACCGTAGATATTATCTACTTTCATAGCGCACAGAGTACATGCCGATATGGTTAATTTTCGTGGAGCACTGAATGAAACCATAGACATACCAGTTGTAAAGCCATAGGAATAACTGGGCTTATAATTATAGGTCTAGGCAGAGGAGAACTTATGTCAACCTTTGTATTCATCTATTACTAATCTTAATATAAATTAAGCCTATAGCTAAACCTTCAGAACCTGCAATACTGTGTTTTACGTTAAAATTCCCAACTTTGTCACAAATGTAAGACGCTATGAGAAAAAATCACTTACGCCTTTTAAAAAAAGCTGAGGGACGTCTCATTGCGTAATTAGTTTATCTTCTTTTTGAGACCTTGTAAATCCACAGGCAATATCATGATCTGATCGTGGTATTGCCTATGAATTTACTCCGAAATAGTTTCCAAATTGCTATTAAAATATATATAATTATTCCAAGGACCAATAGAGTATCGCATGGCTTACACGACTGGAGATAATTTTATCTGTTGGCTTAGTAAGCCAAGCGATACTAAAATTGAGCTGCTTCTGTATTTTAATTAGAGATTTTGAAAGTCAGCCTTTTTTTCTCAAGAACTTCACTAAGTCTTTCAGAAAAAGTATGAAAGCGACTGGACATACTTGAAAGATCTGTAACTTTATAATAAATGAAGTTTTTGACCTTGTCATGTAGGAATATTATATGTTTTCTTCTGCCTATACTTATTTTCTTTCTTAATTAGGTATGACCATGTCATAATAATGTTGATTACCAGTAACAATATATATTGGTAGGTAAAGGTCACAAATACGTATTTCCAGGAATTATTTGTCACCGACTCATTTTTTCTTTGATTCATTTTATATGAATTGAATCAGATATATGGCGGAATTTGATTTCTGGAGCCCCCCCCCCCCCCGCCCAGCTTCGTGCCTTCGGCACTCGCATTCGGGCTTCCCCGCAAGTCGCTGACCCCCCCCCCTCCCCACACACACACACATTGCAAAATTCCTGGATCCGACCCTGCTTGCAAAAGTTAAAAATTTTGAACTGTTTAATAAAAAAAAGTAGTATTCGATTAGCAATGTTGAAAACTCTTGGTAGCTAATCCTACCCTTTAAATATTCCGTATAATCAGCTAGAACTCTGATATATTGTGGGTGTTTCAACACAAGGACTTTGCTGCCAGGCTCACGTTTCTGTTCACTTATATTACTCATTTCCTTGCATTATATGCAGGCTGTTTGAATGTACTTTACAGGTACTTTTTACTTCTCATTGCTGAATTAAAGCTTGATTCGAAGTTTTCCTCTATAAACTCTACCCAATGCACGCAGAGTGCTCGTAGAAAAGCTGCAGATTTTGATTATAGAACCATAATATTGATGGGAATGAGATCTACGATGGTCACCTTTAGTGCTGAAAGAGGTAACAGTACATGAATAGGAATTTCGTAATCATAATTTATGTGTATTTACATTACTCTCTCTCTCTTTCTCTCTCTCTGTCTCTCTCTCATTTATTTTCAGATAAACAATGTCAGGCACTGTTGGTAACTAATTGTGTATTTATTTCAGCCATGGTAAAATACTGTAAGTACATGTGTATATACATGCAGAATACTCCCAATTGTTGTGATGATGTGGCAATATGGTCTTACTTATTTCATAAATTTATGCAGGTATGATTTTCATTTTACCCTTAAAGTGCTTCATTTGAGACTGAGACAAACAGGTTTCCTCTGGGCACTTCTTGTGCTGTGGCTCAAGAAGTGCTCAGAGGAAACCTGTTGATCTGGGTCAAATTTTATGGTGAAACATCTGAATTAAACTTAGGCTTGCAGGTATACTTGAATGAAAGGTCACTTCATGAGGAACTTGAATCTGCAGTCAATTTTACGGTGCAGGTTCAAAAAGATTTATATCTGGTTCCAGTGCTTTCTTAGGGTTCACAGTGTCACAAACACTTTATAGAGTGTAATTGGATATACCTTTTCCCAGTGGATTCATCTATAGTAGTTTTTTAGAATTATGATTTTTTAAGTGGCGAGTAGAGTCTTGTGTTTTTTGAGTTTAATTTACTTTAGTATACTAAATCATGCTTCTTAGGCAGGCGATCATCAAAAGGACTTCCAAACTTGCAAAGGTCTGATTTTATTTATTATGTCTGTGTGCCAACACAGACATACTGTTTTTCTAGGAATTCTTTCTTTCTTTCTTTCTTTCTTTCTTTACCGGCAAACTAGAAACTCCAAATTTGGCACAATTATACTTCTATAGATGAAGTCAGGTCTTTTTATAATGAGAGGTCATGCTTTTCAAAATTATGCAAATGAGGGCTAATTAAAGTTTTAAATCTTCAATACCTTATGTACTATAGTAGATGTAGTTCCGAGTGTATTGGAGTTCGATCATATCAAGGTCAAAATGTCATTATAAAGCCAAAATATAATTTTAAAGGTCAAGGACCACTTCAGGTTGAGGTCATTTCAAGGTCAAAGGTCATTTCAAGGTCAAAGGTCACTTTCGATGGTGGCTTTCTTCTAGCCATAACTTAGTCAATTTTTATCCAATTTTTATCATGTTGGACTCAAATTGAAGCTATTGTAACACTGCACATTTTTGAAATCATGCCTTTTTATAATGAGTGGTCATACTTTTCAAAATTATGCAATAGAGGGCTAATTAAAGTTTTAGATCTTCAATATCTTATATTCTATAGTAGATTTAGTTCCGAGTGTATATGAGTTCGTTCATAGCAAGGCAAAGGTCGTCTCAAATGTCAAGGTCATGTCAAGGTCAAAGTTCAATTTTAGGCCAAAATGCTATCTTTGAGGTCAACGTTCACTTCAGGTAGAGGTCATCTGAAGGTCAAAGGTCGTTTCAAGGTCAAAGGCCACTTTCGATGGTAGCTTTCTTCTAGCCATAAATTGGTCAATTTTTATCCAATTTGATCATGATGGGCTCAAATTGTAGCTATTGCAAAACTGCACCTTTTAAAAATTACATGCGACCCCCAAAGGTCAAAGGTCAATTTCATCTGGACGTTTGAAAGTGTCACCTAGCCATAACTCGGCCAATTTCCATCCAATTCTAATCATGTTGGACTTAAATTCTGGGTATTGTAACACTGTACATTTTTGCAATTTACATGTAACCTGTAAAGGTTAAAGGTCAAAGGTCAAGGTCATTTGGACTTCGAAATTTTCATCCAGCCATAAGGTTAATGTAATGTGAAGTACCAAAGCACAAAAGTTGTACCATTTAATATTTACAACTTTGGAAGGCACACAGACAGATTTGCTTTGAAGCAAATCTTCCTTTCTAGTTCTTTATTTATGTTTTCATTTTTATTTACAAAACCAAGATTTTTTTTTCAAATTCAAGTGATCAATGCAATATGCTTGTACACGTACAGCATATAAAGGGAGGAATATCAATGTTGACAATGTGATGCTGGTAAGAAAATTGTCCTGACATTAACATATGAATATTTAATACTGGAGTAAAAGTGTACAATAGATATTCTAGTACATGTGAAACCAGTATAACATATGTTGTCTTAATCACCAGGGAAATTGTCATTTAAATATCCAGAATTAAAAGCCAAAAACATCTCGGTCAGGAACACACTTTTAATGCAGCGTGTAATACCGTGTATTCATAGCACTTTGATATTTCAGTTCAGCGAGTCAAAGAGAATATTAAAAGTGTGCTCATATGAACGGTGCAAAATAATGTACCATACGTGATTATAGTAGGGTAAGTCATGGCTGCAGAAGCTATCCCATTTTTATACAGATGGATTGAACTATGCTGTGCAACATAAATAAAACTGGTGCTGGAAGAATATTTTCTGTTTTCTTCTACTCCCATGTTTACCCCAGAATAGCCAGTCATAAACTTGGGGTTTTTTTGCAGGGTTTCTAGGGTAGGAACATTAGATTTTTAGTAACAAAATAGGTCTCCAAATGGAGCCTTATTTTGTAATAACCTGCGGGCTGCCGGGGGCTTCGTCCTTGGACCCTCAAATGATTTCTGTTTGGAACCTCTGTGTTCACATAATTTTGAAATGGACCTGACTAAAATGCTTCTCTTGACGTTATGTTTCTTACACAATGGTAGCTAAAATATATGCATCCATAGGTTTCAGTATTAAAAAAAATGTACTGTGAGGTAGGGTGGAAAAAATAATGTACTGTTATGGGCAACTGAAACGAATTTTGTATGTTTTACTAAAATGCATAGCCCCCCCCCCCCCTTAAGATTCTAATGGTTTGTCCCTTATACTCTTCAACCTCCCTTTCATGAAAAGATAGGTTACAGGGAGTTTGCTGGGCCACCCAGACCTACTATTAGGACTGATAGGTAAAATGAAGGTCGCTGGCTTTACCAACCTCAGTCATAGGCTGATAGATTATACAAAGCTTGTCAATCTTCCCAGACGTCCTGCTTATTGACTGATATGTAAAATAGAAGTTTTTGGATCCGTCAAAGCTCCCTGTTATACACTGATAATTAATCCTAAAGTTGCAGGGCATCTGAAGCCTATTTCGTACAGACTGATAAGTTTGGTTGTCAGGCTTTTCAAACTGCCCTGTTGTAGACTGAGAGGTTATCGGAAGATTGCTGGACTTCTCAAACTTTAATGTTACTGACTGATAATTTATAAGAACGTTGCAAGGTCTCTCAAACGTCCGTGCTATAGACTGATCGGTAAAGCAAAAGTTATTAGGCCTGTCAAAACTCCCAGTTTTAGAGAGAGAGAGAGAGAGAGAGAGAGAGAGAGAGAGAGAGAGAGAGAGAGAGAGAGAGAGAGAGAGAGAGAGAGAGAGAGAGAGAGAGAGAGAGAGAGAGAGAGAGAGAGAGAGAGAGAGAGAGAGAGAGAGAGAGAGAGAGAGGAGAGAGAGAGAGAGAGAGAGAGAGAGAGAGAGAGAGAGAGAGAGGTTATCTAAAGGTTGCTGGGTCTGTAAAATCTAGTTTTACACTGATATGTAAATAAAGGTCATAAAGCCCGCGCCTTAAACTGCTTAGTTATGGATTAATAAGTCATGTAAAATTCACATGATCTCTCAAACCACCCTGGTTATATGGATGTTGTTGCGCCTCTCAACTCCCCTCTCATAGACTCATAAGTTATAGCTGTGGGGTTGTTCAGCCTCCAGAACCTTCGAATTCCTGTTCAACTCTATGTCAGAAATACCTTATAACAAATAAAGCTAACAGATAACACTGCATGGGACTGAAACATGGCAGTTTCATGCAAAGGCGTACCCCCCCCCCCCCCGCCGCCCCCTCCCACATCAGGATGTAAAAAAAGCGAAAATATATACAGAAATCTAAATTACCTTTCATCCAGTATCATAAAAAAGAACATTTGTAACTTTTATTTTTAATATTATAGGTTGCATTCCTTCACTTAGTTCTCACCATTCGCCACAAGGCAACATTGTTGAATGCACCCCTGCAGATCAGGAATGTCGGTGAACTCCCTCAGTATAGTGGCCGGTGCGTTGACAGCATCCAGGGCCACGCCTGCCCGACGTTGGACTTTACATTGCAAGTCTGTGGCGGCGACGCACTCCAAATATGTTATGTAGGCCAGGGCGCATACGGCCAGGAAACATTCTCCTGTGTAAGAAAAAAGTTAAGACACTTAAGAAAGTGCAATGAGTGATTAAAACGGACAGAAACAGAACTTGAACAGATGATTTCAGAGAATGACATGTTGTGGCCAGTGGCTCGGCTACACGAATTCGTGTGGAGGGGGGGGAGGGGGGCAGTCCTCGCTGATCTCCATGGCGCACAGATTCGCAAAGCGTGAAATTCCTGCGTGTTTTCGGAAAATCTTCAGTTTAGTGAACAAATCCGTTCACTCTGTCAACACAAGTGTTTAAAGTCCCCTGTAAAAATGAGCAGCAGATGTTACTCAGCATACTGTTACAAAGAATCACAGACCCTCGTTCAAAGTGTCAGGTACTACTCACTGGGGCATTCTGTGGTATTTGTGACATGAACCTTAAATTCTAAATTGCAAGATAGTGTACAAAATTTTGTATTTTTTGAAAAAGTACTTCTTATAGATGATACAAATGTAAAATTTACACCTTAAAATTCGAAATTAGTGATTCTGTGTTACGGACGTGACTTTTTCCAGTATTTTTTTAAACATAAAAAAGTTACTTTTTTGTATAGACATACTTTTCCAAGTGTTCTGATGATTTTAACATTTAAAAATAAAAGAATTATATTAAATTAATAAATTACTGGCTAAACTTAAATAGTTGTGTTACATCCATAAAATTTTAACACAATTTCTTTTCCTTAGAAAGTGCTGAACCACTTTTTGAAAAAAAAAATTTCTTAATTTATTATACCCTTAAATAACACATTAAGTTAAATTTGGGAAAAGCTCAGCCAATTGATAAAAATCCAGCATTTTGTTATGTTATGGACATGACATAGTAGTGCTCTCCTAGCGTGATTTCAGGCCAGTGCCCTTTCTTTCATATCTGTTCAAAACTGGGTCATGTACCTTGTTGTGTGCTTTCATAAATTCAGTACGTTTATTGATTGTTGAATAAAACTGTGCACTTGAAGGGGACATGCTGGAGCTTAGTTTTCACACCTACTCCTTACACTGCTTCAATGCACTGCTGCTTGAGTACGATGGGATTAGCTGGGTGTCAGACCCAGAGCGGTAAAACAGCAGCAATGTGTTTTGTGAGTTTACACCTCCTGTCATCTGATTCATGCATGCAAGTCTAAGCTTTTCCTATAAACTGTTGAACAGCACAACAGCCTTAGTTCATCAAATACTGGCAATGTTATATCAACTTTGTTTCCTTTCATTACAGAGTTTTGCTGGCATTAAGGTTAATATGGTAACAATGATTTTTACTTTTAATCTACAGACCCTATTGGACAATGTCTTACAAGAATAATAGTAAATCCCCATTATCACCTTACAAATATATCTAACAAATAAATGCTCATACTACTCTCATTCACTAGCCAGTATCAGATCACACTTCCACTTTGTGAAGTCATCGTGGCCCTTTCAAATGCTGAGAGACGGCGCAAGTTCAGAGAAAAAGAAAAAAAAGGATTCAGCAAAGTTTGAGGAGGCAAAGAAGAAAGATAGAGAAATGAAAACGTTGGAAAGACCGAACAAAGTCTTAGATGAAGCACAGAAGAAGGAGCTAAAAACATCCAAGAGAGCATGAAGAATGTGAAAGAGCCAACGCAAGAAAACAGAACAAAAACTTGGTACTCCAGCACAAGTACAAAAATGTAAGCACTCCATATCAAAATGAAAACAGTTTTGGAAAAGGCTGTGTCAAGAGCTAAGAAAGCTATGCCAAGCTGTCCAAGAAAGGAAGCAGCAGTCTTGGGCAGATTGATTCAACATCTGACACCCTCAAAGCGAAAGACAATTTGTGATTACATAGAGGAGCCTTCAATAAAAAGAAGACTAATTGATCAGCCCAGGAAAACCAGATTTGATGCTATTTCAGATGAAACACTGGCCCGAGTTGAGAGTTTCTTCCTGCAGGATGATGTGAGCCACATGTGCCCTGGAAGATAAAAATGTCCTACAGTTCATTTGCCCAATGACACGAAGAAGAAAAAACAGAAACGGCTGTTGACAGTAAATCTGAGAGAGTCACACCAGCTCTACATTAAAGACAACCCAGACCATCCCATTGGTCTGATCAAGACTCTGTGAACTGTGACCTTCATATGTGCTACCTCTGAGTAAAAATGATCAGGAAATCTGTTTGTGTAAGTACCATGAGAATGGTCACTTGATTGCACAAGGCATCAGTAAAGCTATTCCAAGCTCAAATTGAGGCGTTAGCGTCTCAGACTACGCAGTTCAGACAATGAGAACTGTGTCAGTAAATGTAGCAATGTATGTGGTGTAAAGCTGCTGGATGAGTATTTTGACAACATAGACTTGTCACAGAATGTGCAGTATTACCAGTGGGACACATCTGAGGGAAAGGTACAGAAAAATCCAATCTTTACAGACCTGAGCTCTGCTAAGTCTGAACTTTATAATAAGATTTCTTCTGTTGCTCGACATAAATATGATGCGAAGAGGCAGCACACAGAACTGCGTACCTTCAAAAGCAAGCTTCAGCCAGGGGAATCAAAGTTCATGAGGATTTTTCCTAGAATTATATGCCAGTAAGCAACAAGGAGAAATCATGGCTGCCCACTGGTGCTCAGAACAAGTGACTGTATTTACAGTTATTGTGTACTATCGACCGAATGGAGATTCAACTTTAGCTCATCAATCATACAGTATTGTCTCTGATTAAATGAGTCGTGATTAACACAGTGTTTATGCATTTAATATGAATATTCTGAAAGATATACAATCAAAGCTTCCATGGTCCATAAAGCATGTGCACTGCTGGTCGGATGGAGCACGATCCCAATTTAAGAACCGTTATAACTTCCGTAATATGCTGTAACATAAGGTTGACTTTGACAGCACATGTGATTGGAGCTACTTTGCTACAGCCCACGGGAAGGGGCCCGTCGACGGCATTGGTGGCGAGACAAAACGGAGTGTCTGGAGAGAAGTATTGAAACAACCCGTCTTCCTACACGCTGGGAAACGTGTAAGCGACTGCATAAGAGACAGGAAATGCAACTTTGTGAAGACATTCAACACCACAACATTAGCAGCAGGGAAAAATTCTGTATTCACAAATTCTGGTTATGAGTCGAATCACTATCAGATACTGACAGAGTCGCAAATTGAAGATGATACATGGAGCTTGACAGGCGCAGAGGAAAATGTGGATTCTTGTAAATCAATAAAAGATAATGCCAGGGTTCATAATGAAAGAGAAACTGTCACTGGTTCATTTGATCTTGTTAAGGAAGACACAAAGAAATCAACCGATGTGTATTTAGGACACGTTTCAGATCTTGATGATGATGAAATAAAAGTAACTTATTTGCGTACATCTGATCTTGCTCATTGCAGCAAAATAACATTCACATTCCCACGCAAAGAAGACAAGTACTGGGTCATCAGACACCAAATTGATGACATTCCTGAGACTCCAGTAATGGACAACTGCCAAAGTATTTATTTGCAAAACCCCTGGATGTCACAAGTTAAATTCTGTTCTCTTTGATCATTACAGGATCTATAATCATACACAGACAGTGACCAGTACATTGTTTTGTAACAGTGACAGGCAATATAACGTAACATATGACTGCACTAAATCTGTGATGGTTGACTGCATGTAAGGGTGAGGCCCGGATAATGCCAGCCACCAGCCTTTATTCATATTTTATTTATTTCTCAATTTGCGACCATTATAATCAATGTGGGAACCGTGAGCATACATTGAGTTCTGATCAATTGAAAGAAACTGAACATTTTGGACAATTTTGAAATGACTTCATCCTGCATGTACTTGTTGCATTCTTATGTTAGTGATGTGTTTTTACAGTTTACTGGATGGTGTTCTGCATTACTCTTAAAAATATCGCACTAAGAGCAATGAAGCTTTCTTTCATAAGTTGAAAAGCATGATTCCTTGTCAGTTACTCTTTGCTATGCCTAGTTACCATTATTTGGTCATGAATAACTGTTGCACTTGTACTGTCTTATCTAATTTTTTTAATCAATTTATTACTGTGACAAAATGCCACATACAATACATTTATTAATAAAATCTTATTTCTAAAATAACAAACCTATTCTTCAGTTTTGCTGCATGGCATTGCAAAGAAAGAAAAGATTCCTAATAAAATCAGGTATAGATATTAATCTGGGATATTTAACAGAACAGAGTTTTGAGACTGAACTTGAATTTGAAAAATCCATGTCACAATGGTGCCACGTCCATAACACACATTGTTATTCATATTTTAACCAAAATATGAAAGAATATATGTTTTTTTATTTCATGAACAAGTGCCCTATAGATAATCCAAATGCATGTAGAGTTTTTACTGCTGCATACTGGTTTGTTTAAAATACAGCTTTAAAGTGTCTGAATGTCACGTCCGTAACAAAATAAATGCCTCGGAATGCCTCCACTGCAAGTTTGCGGTTGAAGACATTGGTTTGGTCTCCCGTGAAAACTCCTCTGAACTGGAGAAGATGTCGGAGATATACGGCCTTCTGGATTTTCTAGAGACGAATATCTGATTGCAGGATTGCTTATGGTAGGCCTCTGTTCAAAACCAAGAAGTATGCATAGGCCTGCTTTATTCGCATCTGTCCAAGCCCAAGGCGCGGGATGCTCTTCCTAAGGAAAAGTTACGGTTGTTTACAAAACAATTGAGCCCCTTGTATCGCTTTAGTATTTAGGAGTTTAACTTATTTTGTAGTACATACACAGTTTCGTCATCAACACAGCTTTGTTAACTTTATTTGTTGTCAATTAAACAACATCGTGATGAACGTTTCATTAACATTTACCGGGATAAGAAAAGTTTATATTAGTTTAATATTTCAAAAATATATTTGATCCAATACAAGTCAATCAAACGGACACGGGATATTTTTCCCTAAAATATTAGCTGTTCGTCTGGAGGCAAAAGGCTAAATAAAATATTTGAAACTAATTTCCTGTACTTAGACTGGACTCGTATAAACGAATATCAAGTGCCCTGCTACTGGATAGTTACATTTATTGATTGGGTTTAAATGTTTCTTTTGTCATTCATCATAATAGTAGTCTATAAATTACCATGTCATCGTCCGTATATCATTGAAAATTTATGCGTAAATAAATAAAATACTGATCAAATTACGTACAAATTATACACACAATGTAAATGATGATTGGGGAAATCCGGCTCAGAACATTTTCAAAACAAAGTTCATAAGCTACATTTGTTCATGGATGGAAATAAGAAAAGCCATAAGCGACTGCTCTTCATAATTAGAGTACTGTAGATGATTTGGAGCAACGCGATTTAGCCCTTCGCCTGAGTCAACAGCGTTCGACGGTGTATTGCACCCGATCACACCAGACAAACTGCTTACCTGCAGTATGCTATACTTTTAGGTTTTATCTACATTTGTCATTCTAAATATTCCCCATTAAAGAGAAATTCAAATATAAACCGACACTCAGAGAATAATTTACGCCTGGACATATTCCAGTGCAAAATATTAAAATAAGAGTCCTCATTGCAAAATGAAATGACTATATGTGGCCAACCCTTCCTATGTATCGGCATTGACTCCAAAATATCAATACTTAGACCAGAGCTGAGTCAGCTCCCATCGATCACGTCTTTGTTAATAACGCACAGCTGTCTCTCTCCTTGATTTTACATATAAAGAAACCGAAATTTAAATATTGAAATATGTACCACACACAAAAGTTTTGATTCAGGAGACTGCGCCATGTTGTGAGGCTGACGGTATGTTTTCGGTCCCAATACATGAAAATAATTGTACGGGTAGGGAGGAACAAGATTAAAAAGATCGACATGCGCCATGAAAATTGGACATGACATTTCAATGTTTTACTACAGTGCATCCAATTTGTACATAAATCTGATCTACTTCAATTATTCAGCGACTGTTCACTTCAGGACATACCGTATGTGTGAACAATATAAACAAGTTCACGAGACACGCTTTTACGGCAATTCCTCAACTTCTTGGCAAGTTCATATATTTTCGACGCATTTAAAAAAAAAAGTTTTTATCACTCAGAATACCACTTAAGTCTATCAAGTTAACCTCTGATAGGTTTAGGAGAAAGGTTGTGTCAAAAATACCAGTGACAAAGATAATGGCCTCATGTATATCCGTCTTCGGATAAGTGGGGTCTTGCGTGACCTGTTACTTAGTATAATGAAGGGGCTATATGGACCGCCTCCTTGGTCTACCTAACTAGCTGAGATGTCAAATAAACATTTCACATAAACTTTATGGCCGCTTACCTGCTCTCTTACGCATGAGTTTTGTTATCATCTGTAGATTCTTCCAGTTATGCCGAGTGGTCGTTTTGGGGGTGATCGACCAACGTAAAATTTATGAACCGAGAACAAGATTGCAGTTTCCTTCCTATAGATTGATTGAATCGTCCTTATTTACATCTATTGATTTTTTTTTCTGCAGTCCCTTGGGACTTCGTAATAGTTTGACCTAATGGAGAACACCATCTGCTGCTCTGGAAGTATCCCATTCAGCTATCTCGTGGCATGGTATACACATGTGACGTGTTAGTGATTAAAGCAAAAGCAGCAAATCGCCGCTATTAAAGTATATCACATTTAGAGGTGATATGTAAATATGTATATATATATGTATATATATATATATATATATATATATATATATATATATATATATATATATATATATATATATATATATATATTCACAATGGTCGCAAAGTTGAGGCCAAAAATATATGTTTCACGTGAAAAATTACATCAGGCATCACATGTTTTGTCTTGAAAGTATAAGCTACACTGGATTCATCCAAACAGTCGTGTACTTGTTGTTCACTTCCAAAATATTGCCTGCTTAACTGGCCAAGCTAAGGGATTAAAATGAATTTTATTCTAGCTAACTTAAGAGTTGAATGGGAAAATGTAACTTGATGCATTGAATGACCTCTGACCAGAATCGTTTTGTATGCAGCGAGTGACTTCGCTTCTTTGCATGTTTATTTTTATTTTTATTATTATTTTTTTTCTGGTTTTTTTTTTTTTTGTTTTGTTTTTTTTTTAAATTTTTTCTCTTTAATTTTTTTTGTTTTTTGTTTTAACCTTTTTCTTTTTTTAAAATTTTTTTGTTTGTTTGTTTTCTTTTTGTTTTATTTTTGTCTTGAGGTGGACATTGACAGAGCCTGATTAATTTCTCTATCCCAATCGCTACTGGCTGCCACCGATTTGCCCTGCAATGCCAACTGTATCGTATCAGGTAAGTAATCTGGAAAAAAAGACTTGTTTGCACGTCAGCCCACTTTCACGCATCAATCATTCAACCATACACGCTTGCGTGTGCAGGGAACTGCAGCGAATGATTTTTTTAAGACTGGAACAACCGATTGGGGCATGTCGCACTTTCTTCTTTATTACTGGTTTATACAAAACCCTCTGACTTAAAACACGCCATTAGTTATGTAACGTTACCTCTCGCCCACCATTTGCATAGACCTATGTGTCAGGGTGGAACGTCTATGAATCCAGTTGAGTTTTGATTCACCTGATTTGAAAACCTGATGGTTCTGTGGTGCCATCTCTCAGTTCTTGTGGAACTGATGGTGACTACTGGCATGCATGCCCAGACTGTCCTTCCTCTTTGGGCGCCATTTTTGGCTTGCCTTTTCGAGCTGAAGCTCTGTGAACTTTTGTTCACACTCACTGCTTTAGTGTTTCACACAAGCCCTTATCTATAGATAAGCTTTTCTCAGCAGTCATTATATGAATATTCAGAGACCTAGAAAGCTGATTTCTGTGTTCAGATACTACTGAAATAGTAAGTGCAAAGCTGGTCGTTTTGCTTGGTACTTAGATTTTCAAGATGGTGTCTCAGCAAACAGAGATCAGAGAGAGGGAAAACAGTGCACACCAGGCTATTGCCTCCTTTCGGAGGCAGTCCATGGGTGTTGATCCAGTGACCACTTTGTCTGCATCCTCATCATTGTTGGATCGCAGACAAAAGCTGGACTCACAGAACCAATACATGGCAGCTTGGGATAATCATCCACACTGCAAACTTTGTCTGCAGCTGGGTCAGATTTGCAGCAGCCAAATACGGAGCTCACATGACCATTCCGTTGAGTCTTCACCACAGCCCTCCCCCCCCCAAATGAGGAAAAGCGTAGACTTACTTCAGTTTATTTGCAGTCTCATGTGATTGATGGGAAAGAGCGTAGACTTACATTGGTTCTTCTGCAGTCACAGATGACAGCTGTTTCTACACCGATACCCCTTTCGTGAAGGTGAAGAAACATTGGAGTTGCAAGTCTGGAAGCAAGAGATCACCTATGGGGATCTTGCGTGACCAACTTTGCCCCAAATGACTGCCACTTCTGCCCTTGGCACTGATCCAAAGGTTGCCCCTGCTTTGCAATTTATGTCACAGAGCATGAAGATGCAGGCTGAAATGTGTGCATTGCTCTCAGCAGGCTGTTTCTTCTTCAGACTATGCACCAAAGAAGTCAGCCAAGCATAGATTGCAGCTGTTGAGATCTTGGTCCTCCGGTTCTCAGTGCCCAGACAAACAGCAATCATGCAAACCAGTGTATCCAGAGTGGAAGCCTGCAGCTTCACACCTGGGTATTCAAGAACTTTGGCCAGTCAGAGTGCTCAGACCATAAGTCTAAGAAGTACAAAGAGCCAGCACCCCAGCCAGTCTGAGTGCTTGGACCGTAAGTCCCGAATCCTGGCACAAGCACCCATGCTTATGCATGCTAACCAAGCTCCCAGGTCTGAGAGCTCGGGTTGGAAACAAAGGCAAAGGGGAAGTAGGAGGAAGACACCCTGACCAGTTGGGGAGCCTTCTACCATCAGTGGGTCTTTGGCCCCGGCAGTGTTAGCACCTATGGTCCAGGCGGAAACTTTTGTTCCCCCCAAAAGCAGTACAGGCAATCCCTTCTGCACTTCAGGTGGCTTTGCCCCAGAGCCAGCAGTTGGTGATCCCCCTTGTTCCAGAATTTGAGCAGGGTGCCCTGCCTTGCTCTTTGGAGTGGCAGGCAGAACTCGAGCTCAGTGAGGATCAGTGGTTTGGTTAAGAAGAAGCTTTGTCTTCTGCATGGCTACCACTGGTGTTGCCTAGTCTGAGCAAACTCTGACGGCAGAGCAGCACACTGTTTCCGCTTTGAATCAGCTCTCACTCGGACATGAGGCCTGGGAGTTCTCTGAACTCCCTCCAGACCCTTCCTGCCCGCGGACTTCTCAGTCAGCGGTGGATGAGGTTCAGTATAGTGACCTCTCAGAGACTCAGCCAGATGCCTCTGGCCAGCAGATTTCTCAGTCGGTGGCCGCTGTGAACTCAGTGCATGAGCCTCCTTTGCCTCCGTATCTATCCCCACATGGGATGATCAGGCCAAGATGGCTTCTGTGGCAGCAGCCACTTCCATGGAGGTGTTTGCTACCCATACACCAGGTGTGGTGACAGATCCCCTGCTGTCACAGGCAGCTGCTCCATTGCCTGCGGACAAGGCATTGTTCTACGAGGCCTTAGGCATTACCGCCCCCCTTGTGAGACCATAGTCTTCAGACCTGGACATCGAGGTGGAGGATGAGGTTTTGGTGTCAGATTTGTCTGTCAGAGATCTCAACCTAGGTCGAGGGCTCTGTGCAAATGCTGTGCATGCTCTGACAGGCACAGAGAGCCAGTGACCATGGGTTCTGCAGAGGGTTGGTCTCCTGCTCCCATGGACTACTGCACCTGCCCCTGCCAAGGGCTTTGACCATGTCAAAGCTCCTTTTGAGAGGTTGGTTGGTGACCAAGCTGTAGTCCAACCTATGGAGGAGAGGTTGGGTGCTGTTGGGCTGTTGTACTGGGGCGTGTCTCTGAAGGACACATAGCAATACATACTAATACCATTTTTGCCATTTGTAGCTGAGTTTTAAGACCAGTTCACAACCAAGAATCACAGCACACAGGTTTCCATGGAGCCACCGATGTCTGGATACCTGAGGCAGGGGCAACACCTCCATGAGCCATGTATTCAGGGGAAGTGGTACTCTGCACCTGAGCAGATCTTGTCGAGTCCACCGCTGGTGGACTTAGACTGGGAAGAGTTTGATGCTTGGCAGCTGAGACACATTAGAGCATCTGCAGAGGCCTTCAAATGGTTGGAGGAGGATGCTACCTCCAACGTGTTGTTGGCTGCTTTGAGGTCTCTCCTGGATGACCTCGAGGGCTCTGTCCAGATCATGGGGTGGCTCTTTTCAGGTACTCTCAGGTCGCTCCACTCCAGGGTCATTCAGGCCATGTGGGCAAGATGGGGGACTCAACACATGGATCTGTTTGCAGCTTGCATGAATGCGAAACTGCCAATTTACGTCTGGCCTGTCCCAGACCCCCAAGCCCTGGCGGTGGGCTCTCTAGCAATGGACTGGAGCAACCTGTGGGCATATGCCTTTCTGCCCTGCCAGATCTTTCCAAGGGTACTGAGCAAGGTTCAGTTCCACGATTGCAATCTGATCTTGGTGACCCCCTGGCCGCCCCAGAGCAATTGCTCAGTAGAACTACTGGAATTAAGTTTCAAGTCTCCACTACAATTACCGGCATGGCCAAAGCTTCTGGTGCAGCCACAGATGAGCATGTTCCACAGGATCCCGCAAGTGCTCAACCTCCATGCTTGGCAGTTATCTCATAGCACATCCGTGACAGAGGCTTCTCTGAATTGGTATCTGATAGAATTGCCAGAGAAGGGCTTTGATCTTCCTCTCTAACTGTTTACTCAGCTTGGTGGAACCTGTTTTCCAACTGGTGTGTCAGTAAGGGAATTCACCCTTGGTCTCCACTCATTGTGGGCATCACTGACTTCCTGTTGTATCAGTGGGAAGTCTTAGGCAAGAGCCCAAAAACAGTGAAGTGGTCCGATCAGACATCTTTTCAACCTTACCGATGTCCTAGATGTTTGCATGGGTACCAATCCTTATCTGTCAGTGCTCATTGTGTCTTTCTACACCAACGGGCCAGCAACGTAACATGTCCTGCCATGGTGGGACCTGGCACTGGTTTTAGTCATGATGAAGAAGTGGCCATTTGAGTGCCTTCTCAGTCTACTGGGGGACAATCTGATGTAACAACATGGGCAAGAAACTTGTGGCTGTTTCTTGTCCAATGTGCAAGACATGCAGGCCACTATTATTTGGACAACCTTCAATAATTACAGCAACAGTGGTCCCTTAATGCTGACGGTGAAGAAGGTACTATATGTATATTGTAGCAAAGCACTTGATGCATGTGCACTTAAGGTACCAGTATATGTGAGGTATACACTGCCTTGCACAATTTTTAACAGGGATTGTAGATTTTAAGTACGTAATTGTCCCTGTCTTCAGGACCACCCATTGAGAGACCATCTGTCCTGAAAGGGAACCTTTTCAGCCCAATACATTGCATGTAATTTGTGTTTCCAACCAGAAACCATCCATTCAGCATACTTTGCCTTATACATACATTTCATGTTATTTTTTTGCCACATAGGTTTTTAGCTCTGCTGACTTGTCAGTCTGCAGAGCATATGCCATTGGTTTGTGTGTATCTTTTAACTTTTTACAATTTCCACTTCTCAAAAACAGTTTCGTGGAATGCTTTGATTTTACACATGAAGGTTCACCAGGTTGGCCTCTACCAAGTGTACAAACAAGATGAGGAGCCAACATTTTTTCTATTTTTCACAAATTGTTGAATAATTTTTGGGACAAAAAAATCAAAAGTTTATTTTCTTAAGAACTACATGCCCAATTTTTTTATATTGCATATAGGGTCTTCAGGGATCACTTAGTTTTCATTTTGGCTTGCAGGTGGTGATACTCTTTTTTTCCTACTATTTAATGAGATTTTGTGTGTTAAGGCTTTTTTCAACTTCTTGTCCAAAAATATGCACAGAACTCTTTGAAATTTTGTCAGATTTTTTTTAGCTCAAGTACGTGTAGATTTGGCAAAATGGTTGGGGTACATTTTAATGAAACTGTGGTATGTCAAAGTTTGGGATTTATCAGTGAACTTTGTTATAGTCAACTGTGAAAGATTGTGTCCTGCTCTTGCCATGTGGCATTATGTAATCCAGCCTGTTTACATCAGATGGAGGAAGTTAACTGCATACAGTCAAACCTCTCAGCATTTTGTTTTTGTTCCCATGATACTCTCCGCCCGTCCCAAGTGCATACATATGTATGTCCAGCGTGCGAGTGCATACAAATGTATGTGTGTATGTGCCTTGTGTACATGACGTACTCTAGCATGTGAGTTTTCCCACTTTCCATGCTTCTTTACTATGACTCAGATACTGTATGGAAGCAGTGGGTACTGAATGAGAGGTCAAGTGCCTCAACTAACCTTTCTCCACATAGAGGGCTGGGTGGTAATGGTGTGGGCCACATGTCTGACATTACTCCTACAGTCTGTCCAGGGTGAGATGAGCTCAGGGGACTGTCTCATTAACTGCAGACTGCCCAGTTAGTCTCCAGGTAACCTATCACTGCCCCAGCAGCAATGCTGGTAGTCATGTGGTGCTGTCCAAAGTAGCCTTCCCCACTAGGCCAACATGAATAATGTGACCAGCCTCCTGGGCCTCATTTCAGGTTGTAGGCTTCTGAAACTTTTATGGCAGATGGATCTTACCTGCCAGATGAGCCTTCTGATACCTATGTTTATTAGATCCTGCTTCATTAGGTATTTAGCAAATGTTTGTTTTAAATACCATCATGCAATACAGTGGTACTTGCTTTAAAGACACCTCTGGTGAGAACCCATATTGGCTTTGAAAACTGCCGTTTGGACTCTCGTTTTGTTTTAATTTACCAGTAATGAAAGACAACCTGCAATATGTGGCCACATTTTTCTGGCCAAAGGGGTGGTGTTATATAGCAAGTACCAAGTGTGTAGGTTACTCTTAAAACTATTTCACCTGGACTTCTGAAATTTATTAATTTATTTAATCATTCATTTATAATTTCATTTATGTGTTTGTTTTTTCATAAATTTAATTATTGTTCGATTTTCACCTTACCTTACCATACTTTTTACTTTGACTTACCTTACTTTACACTGCAATGCTACAAGGGTCAAGTGTTGAGAAAAATATGTAGTAATTGATTGCACTGACTTTATAAAACATTCAAAATCTTTGAGGGCAGGGGCAATATGATGTTACAGGTGTATACACTTTTTCCCACCAAAAGGCAGTTACCAGAGCAGAGGACCATCATAGTCTTCTTGTTGTTTGTTTTTGCATTGTGTCCCAGGCCATATTCTTGCTGTCTTCAAGAGTAAAGAAGATGTTCAGATGAGATGTATATGTATGTACATTCCACATGAATCTTAATTATCATTTTTGTGTTCAGCCTGTTCTACACCATATAAACAGTCTAATACCTGAAGCAGTGTTGATTGCTCAAAAGACTAAACAAAGTGCAGTTTGTTGATACCTTACTTCCCTGTTGCATTAGGTTTCTAGGGAATCATGAAAACTTAATGTGAAAATTGTTTGATAAAACAGTTTACCATGCCAACTTGACAGTCATTGCATTTTCGTAATTTTTTGGGGAAATGAAACGATAATGCATGTCTCTGCAGTACGTAACGTTGCCAGATAATACTGAACATTTCATAGTGTAAATTAAATTGCATTTATAATGCATCAATAAGCCCTCATATGTTAAATACATGTAATTGACCATTTCTAAATTGTGTGTTGTCTACAGCAGGTACAGGTACATTGCCTATTGCCAAGTTGTGATGTGGTGCTGGGTAGACTAGGCAGAAAAAAGGGCGTCCTCTGCCAGCATGTATAATGAAGGCAGTGATGGATACATATGGGTCACCTGATGGACACTGTTTGATTTGAATATATCCATTGATTGCCATATATATAAGCATCTGACCATAATACCTTCATGGTTTATTGCAGTGGTCTTCAATTCAAAAGGTCCCTCTGAAGAAGGGTCATTCCCTGTTATGTCTAACGCATAACCTAAAATAGGAACTATGTGGTATGTTTATAGCACAGATACCCATAAAACAATGAATGTATCTTGCGTATGGTTAAATAGTATTTTACATTGTATGTCAAAGCAAATGTGCTGTGTCATTCTGTATTTTAATCTGAAAGTGCCGATTGGTAGGAAACATGTAATACACTCACTGGTTATTATGCATCCCCCGTAAGAGGGGATGCATATAGCGTTTAGTGTCGTTGTCTGTGTATCTTATATATATATCACATAGTACATTACCTATAGATTACTAATGGGTACTAGATCTCTCAGGTCATGTCTCTCCAAAAATTAATACCACCAGATTATATTTTCTGATTGATCTTAGCTCACGGTGATGGAGGCCACTGCAGCACCATCTATACCAGGAAGCTGACCTCTGGCCTTAACTGTATACATCAGTTATTCTATTCACGGACTGGTCCCGAAGAATTATTTGATGGGGAGGTTGGGTGGGCTTCTATGTAGTTTACAGGTAAGAATAATTAATAGACATGTCAAATTCACATCAAACTTAGTGGGGATGTACACCCGGTAGGTATCTACCAACTTTGTTCTAATGGTCATGCTCCAATGAATTTTGGATTTGAATTTTTGGTTTTGAATTTGATTTATTTAATTTTGAGGGTTGAGGGCTAATTTTTGCATTCCTGTTGATTACCACGGGCAATGTAAGTCAATGGGGTCTGCAAGGATAGTTCACAATTTCACTTCTTCAAAACCATATTAAAGCCAGATTCACTTGAAACTTTTGGTAAAGATACTCCACATACATTTTAGGATTTTTTTATATGATTGTGGATGACCTTCAGGTCATAGGTCAAGGTCACAGTGCCTTGCTAAATATAATGGTTTCCCTGCCACATCTTCAAGATGGTATGATTGAAGTTCATCAAACTTTGTCATTATTTACCCAGGTGAGACCTCCCTTAAATTTGTTAAGAGGTGACCTTGAGGTCAAAGGTCAAGGTAACATTTTCTTCAGAAGAATGTTGGCCGTCATAGAGGGGTGGCTTCTGGTGAGAGGCGTCTGCTCAGAGGATGCACAATGTTTTTCGGACGAAAAACTTGATTGTGGTTACTATGTTGCATTCATAGAATTGTTTTGCAATGTCATATTAATCGTGCCATGAGACATTACGGTGAAACCTGTGAATTACGGGCATAGTGGTGACTGACAAAAAAGTGTCCTCAGTTACGTGTCCATAGTTCACAGTACAGAAATGTTTTTAACATGAAAATGTATCTTTTTGGTTCTCATAGACGGTCTACATATAAACACAAGTGTCCACAGTTGTCTCTATGCACTTGCAGTTGGGCTATATATGGTACTCAACCTCGGGGGTGGTTCAACATTTTCATGATTTTCTCCAGAGTACAGACAATTTTGTAGAGGGATGGAGTGCATGTAGAATGCAGCTCTAGTGTGCTATGCTTTTAATGATGCAGTGCAATGATTACGTGTACATGTACAGACAAATAAAAGAGTGTCACTGTTGATACTTGTTTTTACTCCATACATCAAATTTGTCAATTGTATTCATATTTCTTGTGAAAATGTTGAACCACTCCTTAATCAATTGGAAACTGTCCGCCATTTGATGCAAATTGTAACATATTTGCAGATTATTGTAGTGTTGAATTTCGGGTGTTAAATGTGAAGCAGAACCGAACAGAGCTGCATGTCATTATCGGTCTCTCTGGGTCGGCCCACCTGAGTAATGTAACATGTATGAAGTGCTTTGACCTTAGTAACAGTTGGAAGGCGATAAACTGGTTTCCATGGGCCTGTTTATGGTTCATACAGAAAGACTCCGTAGACAGAATCGTCCATCTAAACCAAGAGCCCATTAAATCAGCCCAGTAGGCAAGATGAAAGTTAGAATATTCAAGTGACACTGCCTTACGTTTCATGCTAAAACAAAGTGAAACATTGCATTTTGTAGAACTCCTATTTTTACATGATTGTTCAAGTGCACTGAAAACATTCTGTCTCGTTGCTTTATGTTTGAATTCAGATATTCGTACAAGTTAAAAGTGTTATGCGCACAGTAACTTCTATATTTTGAATATTTTACTACCCCTCTCCTTATTGTAAAGGTGATAGGATTGTGAAATTTGGCATTGGCACAAAAGCTATACTTTATTTTACATGTACTTGAACTGTGATGGTCAACATCAACTACACGGCAGTTGGTTAGAAGTTCAAGATATAGGAAAAATAGAGACAAAGTTTTAGTTTCTGCTGTTATTTTATAACCGATCAATGATTTTCATAGGGATTCAAATCAGATCCAAGTTTTTAATTTATGTACATGTTTGCATCTATTTAACTTGATACAGATGATTGAAAAGTATCAGATCTAGAATGCAGCGCATGTGTAGGGGGGGTGGATTTTGACGGGGGTTGAGAGGGCATTAGTCCCCTCTGCCCACCCTTTTTTGTTTTACAAAATACATGTGAATACTTTTGTTTAAACTCTCTTCAAATCTTTGCTGCACTTCAGTGTAAAACTGGCTTAGAGTCCACCATTTCAAACAAATCTTTTCTGGGGTATGACCCCCAGACACTCATTTTAACAAAATAAGTCAATATTTCGCCACCCTTTTTTTCAGATTCCTGGTTCTACCCCTGGATGTATGTTGTTTGTGTACCGGCCACCAGCACTGCTTATGGCACTACTGTAAGGTAACCCAGACGTGAAAAAAATGCAGTGACAATTTTAAGTGTTTACCTACAAAGAACAATATCATTTAGACCGTAATAATGTTAATACTGTGCAAGCATGGAACATGCATATGGCTGATAAGTATCAAGACTGAAGTTACCAGCTGAGTTGAGTGTGTCATGCAAGCCCAAGGCTCAGCCACTTTTTTTTCGATTTTGTCATCAAGGCAAGCATGATATAGTATTTCACTTGCCCCCATATTCAAAGTATGGTTGTAAAAGCAGAATTCCCGGTTATCTACCCCAAAGGCAAGTGATTCGAAATTCTCATGCCGAGGTTGGGATATATCACTGTCCTGGTATAAGTTGGTTGCCACTAAATGATGAATAAATGGTCAATAAATGATGAAACTTCTTGTGTTTTAGGTGGAATATACTGTAACCAAAGATCTGTCTACAGTGTAAATGAAGTCAGATGTTGTGCAGGAAAGACTACACCGCTTGTGTATTTTGCTGTCTCTGGCATACCCTACTCTGGCGGAAATCCACAACAGTTTTATTAGTTCAAAATCACGTGTGCCTCACATTTACTATCATCTTCATGAGAAATATTTTTTTAAAAAATGAAATACAGAACCAGGAATAAGAATGCTGTGGAGAAGTAAAGATACCAGTTATTATGTGGTCTTTGTAGCTTGTTTCAACTGGATTTTATGATCTGAAAATAGAGGAAATTTTGTGGGGCCTGCCAGTGTGAATGACCAAAGAACAAAGAGTTGGAATACTTAATAAATAGCGTAAATGGAAACCAAAGGGAGACTTATCACTCAACTAGTAGCCTAAATGGCTGTCAGCAAAAGAAAGAAAAACTAAATGTCCATGATTCTTAAACACAAGCAACCATTAAAATATTTTGTCATGGCTAAACTGGGCAGCACCGCTCATTTACTTTTTTTTTCATTATATTTTTTTTCGTTTGATGACGCCAGTTTTAATTGCATTTAAGATGGCCTTATAAGACTGACCACTGCATGAAATGAAAGGAAAGAGATGTCTGAAATATTATGTTTTAACACCATTAACTTGTCACAAAATGTTTCTTTCACAACAAAGCTTAAAACCGTGGGCTCCCTGTCTAAACATTTCTTTCTGAATAAAAGAGTGTGTGCATCAATCACTCAAAATTAACATTGTCATCTTGACAACTAGGTAGTAACAATCTCTGTGATCTGTAGTCTGTTACTGAGTGCATGTGAGAAAAGATTGAAAATATATCTTCAGTGGGCAAGTAGGTAGACCCTTTAACATCCCCTTGAGTTCTGATATAAGGAAAAGACGTGACAACAGCCTGCACCCTTTTTATTTTATGGAAAATGTACACTCTACAGATCTTTACATGGTCGGGATTATGCTGTGCACAAATATCATGCAAAGACATAAAAATAGGAGTGAGATGGCGCCTTACAAACATCCAATCACCAATGTGATAAAGACAATCTACAAAGAATTGAACAGCTCATTTGGGAACATTCAGCACTTTTACCGAATCATTTTCATCATGAAAGGACCAAAAGTACACCAGAGGGAGGGGTGCACTGCAGGGGTATGTTTTTAATCATGTGATAAAATAATTATTAAGTCACAAGTAAATTTATTTTCTTATCATCATGGTGATGCATTGTTTTTCTGACCAGTATATGTATTTATCCGTGGCAGCCTGATTGTCATATTGGGCAACATCCCTGGAAATAGCAACTAGAACCTACAGACAAGGTATCAGAAAATATATGATGAAACTTACACGATGCATTTAGTGTAATACTGTACATGCACTATATATATATATATATATATATATATATATATATATATATATGTATATTCTTAACATCAGATCAATAGAAGAACCATACAAGACAGAAACTTATTCAGTACTTCCATTTTTCTGTGAAAAAGAAAAAACAAAACAAAAACCAACAAACAAAACCGTGCTTCTACCATTTCATGCGGATGGAGGTGTGCTGGGAAAGAATGGGGTAAATTTATCTCTCTTGGTTATTTATCAGGGATCTCAGTCTCTTCTCGAAAGATGACGGGGGGGGGGGGGGGCGGGGGGGGGGGGCGCAGACACAGCATATAATTCTTGAAGAGAATTCCACTGATCCATTTTATAAAAAAGTATTTGAACGTGTCAGTCCTAACAAAAGTAACATGCCTCTTAGTCTTAGCAAGCTTGAGTGGTGAATGTCCTCATATTGAGAGAGTGTGAACATGCAGTTTCTCCGTACATGCATACGGGTATTCAAGTTGAAAAATGATGAAAATGTTGAATCAACACTTCCAAAATCCACTTCAGTCTGTGGATTTTTTTTTTAATGAACCCTTGCTGTTTTCATCGCACAATTGTGAGAAAGTCCGCCGAAGCTTAGGCCTAATATGTACGGGCCGGCTGATAAATAAAACAATCAGGGAAGTGCATACAGATTATGGCCCCAGGCCAGACGATTATCTTATATTGACAAAGAGGAAACACGTATAAAAATTCCAAATGTTTCGGAAACAAAATATTGCATTCCTTTGTATTTTAATATATCTTGCAAAACGTGAACGGCTTCTAGTCTACCAAATTTCTCCACTGCGGTAGTATAGGGTATGGGGGTTCTGGACCAGCTGATTATCATGCAGATAAGACTTCACGTAGATACGTGATTGGCAATGATGATTCTACGTCGAGGGGTGATCGGGTAGAAACATAATTGGCAAGTATGTATCTACGTCGAGGGGTGTTCGGGTAGAAAGGTTGGGGCAAAAAAGCGTGGAACCTACTGTCGACAGACACGTTTGCTGCCGCGCAACGCGCTAGGCCCCGCCACTCCCCTGGCGGGGCCCCAACACCCCGTAACCCCACCCCCGCGCGCCACATGAGAACAAGGGACCACCGGCGCGCCAGGCCCCCTGAGCGGTCCTACCCCTAGCCGCCCCGGGCACGGTCTCACACGCTCCCCGGAAAGGACTGGAGCTTCCTCGCTCAAGGTCTCGCTGATAAGAGATACATTTAGACATACCCGCTCGATAAGGGTATACGGGACGTGACAATGAAGGGAGAAAATACCTGTGAGTGGCCTTTGCTAGGAAAGAAAGACCTCTGTGGTTCCTCATGCCTCGGGCAATACTGTAAAGTCCACAACGCCCGCATCGCAAAGGGCGGACGTCCCTACGTCTGCTTATTCTGTGGCATCGGCGTAAAGACGTCCCTAGAGCTTTGCGGCGGCTGCGGGGGAAACTACTCGCGTGTCATTCGATGGCGGCTCGGGAGGGGGGCGCTCACGGCCAAGTTTGTTCGGCTTGCGGCTATAGACACCAGCAAAATCTCCTATTAGAGAATGGATACGGATGGGAATACCGACACCGCAGCGGTGATATGGACGCGGCAGTTAAGCAGTTCACATCACTTCTACGGGAGGGTGCAATTACCCCTCAGACGTATGCAGACGGGTTGAGTGCCCTCAGTGCACAGACCCCGGCCCCACGACGCGAGCGGCCCACCCCGGCCCCAGGACGTGAGCGGCCCAACCCGGCCCCACAACGTGAGCGGCCCTTCCCTGCCCCACTACGTCAGCGGCCCACCCCTGCCCCACGACGTCAGCGGCCCGCTCCCTGCTCACGACGTGAGCAGCAACTACGCGAGCGACCAACGCCCGCTCCCCGCTCACGACGTGAGCGGCAGCCACGCGAGCGACCAACGCCCGCTCCTCGCCCACGACGTGAGCGACAACCACGCAAGTGGTTGACTGATGAGGAGCTTGAGGAACTTCTTGATGGCGATGACCTTGCCGAGCTGGACGACTTCCTTGCGAGCGAGATGCACCGCAAGAGTCTGATGTTCCGCCAAACGCCTTGGGTGATAGGCAAGTATCTGAGGGGCTGGCAGATGGACGTGCCCGAAGGGCACCCCCTAGGTGCAGATCCAAGGACCTTTCTTGAAGGGGTGCGCCCACAGATCCGGGAGAAGCTCGTGGAGGAGATCCAAGCTCTCAACGGGGTGAAGCCCTCATGATCAAGCTCTCCCTTCGTAAAGACGGTCCTGATGGGGCGGAGAAGTTTATGGAACCCGTGCTTCGACACAAACAAGAGGCTTTGCACCAACCCGCCGAGATCGATGTGGCGCTAGATGCGGCCTTTCCCGGGCTTCTAGAGATTCTCAAGAAGTGGACGCAGAGAGGGTCTGGCAGGGTTGTCGACAGGGTGGTAAACCTGTGGCTAGACATCGCACGGTATCAGCCTCTCCGGGGCGGCTCCTACATCGATCTCCCGGCAGCTGTAAAGAAGAAGAAGGCGGTCATCAACGTGCAGAACAAGGACGATAACTGCCTCCAGTGGGCCCTCAGGTCGGCACTGTTCCCATCTGATGACCATTCGGATCGGCCGACCAAATACCCAACCGACGACAGTCTCAACTTCAGCGGCATAGAGGCGCCTACGCCCCTATCGCAGATCGACAGGGTGGAGCGCCAGAACGAACTCGCGATCAACGTCTTCGGCTGGGATAAAGGTGTCATCGTCCACCGCCTCAGTAAGGAGGAAGAGGGACCTTGGATAAACCTCCTCATGGTCGAAAAGGCGGGGAAGTATCACTACACATGGATCAAGGACCTCAACCGTCTCCTCTACACCGAGAACAAGCACAGAGGGCGCAAGCACTTCTGCGAGCGGTGTCTCCATGGTTACTCTCGTGAAGACCTGCTAGATGCCCACAGGCCTGATTGCCGGGGGATCGGTCAGACAGCTGTCCGGGTGGAAATGCCAGAGGAGGGCAAAAACAAGTTAACATTCCAGAACCACCACAAACAACTTCCAGCCCCGTTCGTCATCTATGCCGACTTTGAGGCCTTGACGGCCCGAATTGAGGGACCTGAACTAAACCCCTCCAAGAGCAACACGTGTAATACTCAGGAGCACGAGGCCTGTAGCTACTGCTACATCGTCATCCGCTGTGACGGCGTGACCGAGCTGCCGGTCGAATACCGAGGGACCAATGCAGCCGAACACTTCCTCCCAGCGCTGAAGGCGGAGGAGCATAAAATTAGAAACGTTCTGGCCCGCCCCAAAGCTATGAGGATGACTCCAGAGGACTGGCAAGCCTACAGCACCGCGACAACCTGTCACGTCTGTGAGAAGCCCCTGGAGGGCGACTCTGTCCGCGACCACTGTCACATTACCGGGGGATACAGAGGAGCAGCCCACAGCGCCTGCAACCTCAAACTGAGGCTGAACCCCAAGACAGCGGTCATCCCCGTCGTCTTCCACAACCTCCGGGGTTACGACTCCCACCTGTTGATGCAGGCCATGTCGAGGATATGTCTTGGAGTAGAAGGCCTCCTTGGGGGGTGGGGGGGGCAGCTCGGTCACGACATGCACGGGCTAACAACCCGGCCGTTGAGGGCTACGACCCGAGGGCGAGGGCGAGGGGGAGGAGGAGACGGATCATCAAGAACTTGAGAGATACCTGCGGGACGAGAGAGGCTATAAACTCACGTGCATCCTGAACAACACCGAGAAGTATATCTCGTTCTCCCTCGGGCAGCTCCGCTTCATCGATAGCGTCCAATTCCTTCTGGCGGGTCTCAACAAGCTGGTAGCAGCGAACCGGCCCGAGGCCTTCAAGATCACGGAGCGCTACGAGCCCGTCGAAGAGAAGCGAAAGCTGCTCATGCACAAAGGTGTCTACCCATACGAGTATATGGACAGCTGGGAGCGATTCGCCGAGCTCGAGCTCCCCCCCCCCACCCCCCAAGGAGGCCTTCTACTCCAAGCTCAACGACGAACACATCAGCGCTTAGGACTACGCCCACGCCCAAAGTGTCTGGACGACCTTCGGGTGCTCCGATCTAGGGAACTACTCCGACATCTACTGTAAAACCGATGTCATATTGCTAGCAGATGTCTTCGAGGCATTCCGGGAGACGTGCCGACGCCAATACGGTCTCGACCCGGCGAACTACTACACAGCCCCCGGACTCTCTTGGGACGCCCTGCTCAAGAAGACGGGCGTGGAGCTCGAGCTCTTGACCGACTACGACCAGCATCTGTTCATCGAGAAAGGAATGCGAGGCGGCATCTCTATGGTCTCGAAGAGACATGCACGGGCTAACAACCCGGCCGTTGAGGGCTACGACCCGGAGAAACCCACCAGCCATATACTCTACCTCGACGCGAACAACCTTTACGGGTGGGCAATGAGCAGGCCCCTCCCAACAGGCGGCTTCCAGTGGGTGGAGGACTGCGACCAGCTGGCCAACTCAGTCAAGAACCTCCCGGCTGATGCCCCCGAGGGCTACATCCTTGAGGTCGATCTTGAGTATCCCCCTGAGCTTCATGATGAGCACAATAGCAAATGTGATGCCCAAGAAACGGCAGAAATAGTAAATTCGGGACTAGCAGCCATGTGCATTGACAATGGCTATACATTTATCAATAATGACCCAAAATTTCGTCTCGCTGACGGCACAATAAATGAAGGTGCTTTACAAAAAGATGGCTTACACCTTTCCCAGTTTGGCACGAAAAAGCTGATCGAAAGTTTTGGTAGCCAGTGTCTTGGAGTAAGAACCTCAGCAATCCAATCCAGCCAAAACAAAAGCACACTACCGGGGAAAAGGTCGAATAACGGTCCGTGGTCACGGAACAGGACAGACAGTGGTAAGACTACTGAAAGTGGCGCGTGGCAGCATGTTGGTAAGCACAATCGCAAGCATGCACAAAAGGAGACGAACAGCAGACGGAACAATGCTACCGGTAGACAGATGTAAGGTCCCAAAACAATACAAGGAAGTGTACTTTCTGTGGTGAAAGAAACCATAACTCCTCCACGTGCATTCACGGACAGAAGATACGGTGCGACAGGTGCTGGAAACTCGGACATAAAAAGAAGATATGTTGGTATAACAGTACATATTAGAGGTGTGGCAAAGAAGGTAGGGCCTCCAAGACCAGCACTAGGGAGCCTACCAAAAATAAGACAAAACGCCATCGCCGAGGTAAGCAGCGTAAGTTAAGGAAAGTGTATAAGAAAATTAGACTAGCATACTGTAATGTGCAAAATTTAGGTTTAGCCAAACGATGTGAACTGTCTCATTTACTGGAAAAAGAACACTTTTCTATGTATGCAATGGTTGAAACGTTCCACCAATCTGATCATGACATAATATTTGAGAATATACATCCTCAATATAAGTGGTTAGGCAAAGCAAGGAAGAGCACTGTGAAAAAGACAGGAGGTGGTTTAGGTCTCTTAATCAGCAAAAGTATTGAAGTTCTAGATAACGAATGTTTTCGACTCGAAAAATGATGAATTTGAGCGTTTATGGATAAAGGTCAAAGCTGGACAGAATATTTTTATGGTCGGGGTAACTTACTTTCCAAACGATGGAATAGATAAAAATAATAGTTCTTTTCTTATGAATGAACTGATCGAAAATATCAGCCAATTGCAATCTAAAGGTCACCATTGTATTTTGTTGGGAGATTTCAATGGTAAAATAGGAGAGTATCGTGTTGAAGGTAAAGCAAGTTTTAATGGCGACCTGCTAGAAAAACTGATGGAGACAGCTGATATGAAAGTTTTAAACAAATCTCCCCTATGCACTGGAAAATATACGTGGCATAGAGGTAGCACCAAGACCATTATTGACTATGCACTTATAAGCTCCTCTCTGGAAAATAACATAGACAGTGTCATCATTGATGAAGTTGGTGATTATGACTTAGGCAGTGATCACAATACAATATCTGTTTCTTTTAACTCTTCCGAGTGCAAAAACAATGCCCCCCTGGTAAAAAATGTTATGAAGTGGAAAATCAATGAGGTAAAAGACTGGAGTGCTTTCAGACTAGCTTTATCTGCTAAATTTGCAAACTTCGTGTGACCTTTCCCAACCTATTAACCAAACATGGCTAGAATGGAAGCAGATTGTTACAGAAGTTGGTGAACAATATGTCGGTAAAAAAGAAATAAAAGACGATAAAAAGCATGTGTGTGACAAAGAAACTAAGAAACTCATTCAAAATCGTAGAACGGCAAATAGGTTCTACAGGTATTGGGCAGGCAAAGATACCTGTGACACAGAAATTTTACAAGAACTTTGGCAAGAATATTTGCGTAGAAAGCGAGATGTTCACAAAAAACTTAAAACCATTAAAGTCCAAAATAAAATAAAAACCATTAAAGTCCAAAATAAAATAAAAGTTATCTCTTTAAATTCTAGAAAAGGAACGAAAAACACACGTTCATATTGGCGAATGCTGAAACGTTTGAATGGAAATAATGGACATTCACTAAAAATCCGCGACCCTAATGACAAAAGCAAAATTATTAACGATCCGAAGAGAATCAGTGAAATATTAGGTACATATTGGAAAAATTTGGGAAATTCTGGGTCACCGAGAGGTGATAAAGACCTAAGCAATACTTCGATGGAACATCTTTCTTGTGACGGAGATAAGGTAGACATGTCTGGCCTCACAGATATAGTAATAGATGAAAATACTACCTGGAATGCCATTTGCAAACTAAAGAACGGTAAAGCCTGTGGTATCGATAATATACCAAACGAATTTTTAAAGCATGGCGGTGAGGCAATTGTCAACTCACTTACGAAAATATTTAAGCTATGTAAAATACTAGAAAGCTTCCCAGACAATTGGTCAAAAGGTTATATTAAACCAATATATAAAGACGGTAAGCCAGAGCTACTCAGCAATTATAGAGGAATTACAATTACTTCTAGTGTATATAAAGTGTTTGCATCCATGCTTGAAACACAAATGATGTCTTTCTATGAGGAACAGGAAACCTTTGGTGAACTGCAAGGTGTATATAGACAAGGTCGTAAGTTAGAATATCACTACTTTAGTCTCAAAGGTCTATGTAGTTTAAGAAAGGACAGAAAAGAAAAAACATGGTTAGCATTTCTTGATATCAGCAAAGCTTTTGATACGGTAGACAGAAATCGGATGATGTGCGAACTGTGGAATAGTGGAATTCAAGGTAAAACATGGCGATTAGTACATAGATTGTACGAGAAAGTGGAAAACAAAGTTATATTTGGTCCTTTTGAAAGTAATCGGTACGAAAGTGTTAATGGTGTGAAACAAGGATGTATTCTATCACCCACGCTATTTTCTATTGTCATGAATGATCTACTCTTTATGCTTAATGAGGAGAGGTTAGGAATAAACTATCATGATGAACCTATTCCCGCCTTACTTTATGCAGATGACATTGTTCTGATGGCAAATGATGATAAACAACTACAGGAAATGCTTAATATTGCACATAAATTTGCTATAAAATGGGGAAGGAAATTTAATGACACAAAACCAAAAGTTATGGTAATAGGTAAAAAAATGGATATGACAAGGAAATGGTTTTTGGGAACGTTGACACTTGAAGAATGCACTATGTATAAATATTTAGGTATTATATTTGCCCAGTCATTACAAGACTCTCCACACATAAAGCAACACTTGAAAGGTAAACTTAGTCGCTTAAATGGATATATATGTAGTATTCTCTCATCGCACGAAAATATAAATAGAGTAACGTTTGGTGACAGTCTCTGGGAAAGCCTAATAATGCCTTCACTCTCACATGGCAGTGCAGTATGGTTTAACAATACAAAGGAAAGCACAAGTATTGTAAGATCATTCCAGTACACGGTGGCACAAGCTATTCTACAAGTAAGGGGTACCCCTGCAATGGTGGCAACACTAGGGGAGTTTGGCTGGCTACCACTGATAACCATCTTGAATAAACAGAGAGTAAAATATTATCATCATGTAAAGTATAACATTCCAGCAAACAGACTGTGTAAACGAATACTTTGTGATTTAGAAACAAATTTTCACTCCGGTCATAAATCTTGCTGGCCATACATGTTACAGATAGCCACAATCTTGTCCGAGGCTGGATTAGACAATGTAAATTGTAGAGATACTGGTGACTGGATCTATCCTTTTTGTAAGTTGTCCACGCAAAACTACGTATATGACTTTTTTAAAGATGTCGATGAAATGTCCTCCTTGTCATATTACAAATTGATTGAGTATTCCACGCATGGGGAGAGATACGTGTTCCAGGTAAATGACTTCAAGGGCACTAGACTAAAATTTATGGCTAGAACCGGATGTCTAGGATTGGAAGAAACATTACAGAGATGGAATTTGTCCAACGGAATTTGTAAACTATGTAATCAAGGTATATAGGATTTATTTCATTTCACTTTCACATGTGAACACTCCAAGGAATTAAGAATTAAGATTTGGGGAAATTTGGAAAAATGCCCGTTGGAACATGGCTATACCCATGTATGGGAACATTTTACTCGCTCTTCCTGGCTATACCCATGTATGGGAACATTTTACTCGCTCTTCCTTAACTACGAAATTTACGCTACTGTTTGGAATATCATTCAATTATGACCATGCTGTTAATGATGTATTTGACAGTGCTTGTAAAACTTTCCTAAAAGAAGCATGGCGTTGCCGTATGGTAGCTCTTGAAGGTGCTGGCTGTGACATTTCTGTGTAGATTCTTAAAAATTAACTGATATATAAGCTAATGTGTGTATTTATATATCTTCAACTGTGCCTGTTCACAGTAAAGAAATAGAGTTGTACAGTTCCATGTAAGGTGCAGATTCCATAGATTTTAAATGGAGCTCCTATATTGTATATAAGTTTTATCTATCTTGCTTGAAGTGTACTTTAATTTTATACATTGTTAATATGACGATGATAAACATTTATTTTCTACATTGTAAACCAAAAATGCACGATGTACTTGTCCTTACGCTTTCTAGAGTTTTCTCCCAATGAGTGGTTTATCTCTAGTTTTAGCGCGGGGGACAAAAATTATGATATTGATGATTGTTTACACCGGTTGAAAGCAAACTTTAAATGGGTAAGATACTTGGACGCATCATGGAATAAACCCTGTTCCATCGATGCCCCCGTTGTAAAGGGGTAGTTTTCCTAATAAAATTATTTATTTATTTATTTATTTATTGATTTATTTATTTATTTATTTATTTATTTATTTATTTATTTATTTATTTATTTATTTATTTATTTATTCATTTATTATTTACAAACCATTGGCATTGGGTGCGGAATTCGCGATTTGGTATTTTGAAGAGGTAGCATCCAAAATGTATGTGTGATTAGTGTTAAGGGAAGGTTAATTTGTCAAAAGAATGTAATGGACAATATATATGTATATATAGATGGAGCTATGAGAAGTATATTGATGGTTGCATGCGCATGTAAAAAGTAAATTTCAAATGGTAAATGGATGCTGTTCCACGTACGGCTCAATGCTGAACGTAGATACAGCCCTACCACACACAAATCTTTACTTTGTAATATAGACGGCTTATTGTAATATGCTTGGACGCATCGTGGAATAAACCCCGTTCCATTGATGCCCCCGCTGTAAAGGGGTAGTTTTCCGAATAAAATTATCATTATTATTATCATATCTTTTCTGACTTGCCCTATAATTCTACTGTTAACATCCAAAGAATATTAGAAAGTCTGGCTGCAATAATCTACAGTTTTTAGACTTGTCTGTTTTGCTACTTAACTTTATCTTTTGGCATCTTTCTGTTTTAATATTCACTATCAGACATTTTAGGCTTACATGTTTTCTGTTAGGTAAACCCCCAGGGGCTACAGGTAGCGAGAAGCGGCCTACGACAGTTGCATGTTTGCCTAATTGTACTTAAAATCCTGTTAAGAAAAAATGTTTTGATAGCATGTTTTTGGCATAAATGCTAATGACTTCCATTCTTTTCTGACATGCCTAAATGCACATTTACTCACTATTAAAAAATTACTCAAAATTGACAGTATTTTCTCAAGTGTCACAAACCTGACACATTAAGTTGACACATTGACTCAGGGTTGGCAGTTAAATAGAGCTTAATTGTTTGAGGAGTAGGTGTCATCATGGAGTTTGTTTTACATCTCTGGTACAGGATGTACATTGTTGCAGTCCTTGTTAGGATTTTCCTTGGTTTGTACAGGTGGTCTAGCTGCAACTGTTTATTTTACAATCACTGGGACTGAATATAATGCCCCAGCTTGTTTCCCCTTCAGTTAAACATTGGCGGATGGTTTCACTAGGAAAAGCTGTCCAGCTAGAAAGGGTACATTTTGGTTCAGGGGTAAGTCAAATTGTTCTTATCTGAACCTGTACTATGAAAATTTGGTAATTATGGTTTGTTTGACAGGTATTCTTCTTTGATATGAAGCTCTGCATTTACAAGCAAAACTTCACATATTTAGCTAATTCATCAATTGCCAAGTTCATATTTATTCATTATTATGTGGGTTGTCTTTGCTGAATATTTAGCTTAGGCAAGGAGCCGCTACTCAGAGAGACGTATACGGGTAAAAGGCTCCGAAACATGTTGAGTAGTTACCCGCTGAAGACCCTTTAATTTATTTGGGCTGATACAGCCTATGTCAAAATTTTACAGAGGAACGTGTGCAATATAGACAATAGTAATTCCATATATATACAGGTTAGACAGGGACAGGTTAGCTTATGGAGAGTAAAGAGTTTGAACTGCGGAATAGGATATTGACTACTAGGAAGTGGTTCTGGGCAAAAAGACACAAATACAATAGCTATCCTCTGGCGCCGGAGCGCCTCATGGGTCAGAAAGAGTGGATGTCGGATTACCAGCACGGTCTCTTAGGCGTTGGGGTGGCGCCGACAGAGGTCGAGAAGCTGGTTCCCAACCTCCGCGATAAGGAACGCTATGTGCTCCACTATAGGAACCTGCAGCTATACCTGTCTTTGGGGATGCCGTTGAAAAAGGTCCACCGGGCCCTGTGATTTGCCCAGAGCCCTTGCGTGGAGCCATATATACGGATGAATACAGAGCTCCGAAAACAGGCCACCAGCAGCTTCGAGAAAGACATACAAACTCATGAACAACTCGGTATTCGGAAAAACGATGGAGAACCTCAGGAAACGGGTCGACGTGAAGCTGGTGCGCGCTGACGAAGACGATAAGCTGCGTCGTCTAATCGCCAGCCCTGCCTTTGCTCGAGCTAACATCTTCGACGACGACTTGGCCGCCATTCAGATACACAAAAGCCGCCTGGTCCTTAACCGCCCCGTATACGTAGGCATGAGCATTCTCGACCTCTCGAAGCACCTGATGTATGATTTCTACTGCGGGCATCTCAAGCCCCAGTATGGCGACCGTGTGGAGCTCCGCTACACCGACACGGACTCTCTCCTCCTCGAGATCCGGACGGAAGACGTCTACGCGGACATGGCCAAGCACTCCGACCTGTATGACACGTCCGACTATTCACCCAAGCACCCTCTGCACTCCACGGTGAACAAGAAGGTCCTCAGGAAGATGAAGGACGAGTGCGCCGGCCGGGCTATCGCCGAGTATGTCGGCCTGAGGCCGAAGATGTATTCCATCCACAAGGCTGACGGTAAAAGCATCAAAAAGGCCAAGGGCGTGAAGAAGGCCGTCGTGAAGAAGCACATCAAGCACGAGCAGCATAAGGAGGCTCTATTCGATAAGAAGACCTTTCGCCACGGGATGGACGTGTTGCCCTCCGAGGGCCACCGTATCTACGGGCAGCACCTGAACAAGGCATCGCGCTCCCCCTTCGACAGCAAGCGCTGGATCGCCGAAAACGGAGTGGAAACCCTGGCATACGGGTACAGAGACGCCGTTCCGGCCGGGACAGCGGAGATGGACAGCTTCATCGATGCACTGCTCAGCGAGTGAGAGCGCCACCCGGTGGCAGCTGAGAATCTAAGGGGACCACCTGAAGCTCTTCGCGAACAAAGCCTCGTTGGGGCCCGTTCTGCAGGTAGTAGACGACGGGCTCGTAGGGCTTGATGGCTGTTCGCCCAAGCCGGTGAACCGTCAAGGACCAAACCGGATCGGTGGCTCGACGGCGACCCCCCTCCAACTTGCCCGGCTGATAGTGGTAGCGAACGCCAACGATCGAGGGCAGGCGGCGCTAATCGAGCCCCGCCGGCTTCCGGGCAGGGGCAGCCGCGGCGGCACGGGCACTCGTCGAAGCCTGTCTTATGGACTCAGAAGGCCGGCGGCCCGTTAGCCGGGTCACCTCCCCGTTCAAGGCTGCCACGACATCGGGAAGCCGTCGCACCCACTCGGTTGAGCAGGTCGAGGGGTTTACCAGCTCCTGTACATACTGGTGCCCGAAGAGCCGTTCGGCCAGCGTCCGGTTGAAGCGCTCCACGATGCCCTGGTCCCGGTGGATATCGACACGGCCGCGCCTGACCTGGACGCCATGCTTGGCGAGCAGCTGGAAGATCGCGCCCATAAACTGGCGCCCGGGATCGACCGGAGCAGCGCCGGCCACTTCAACGGCCCGCGCCTGTATATGCGCTCGAGAGCGGCCGCGACCTCAGCCGAGCCCTTCGAGGTCAACCCCTCGGCCTCCTTGTATCTCGAGGCCACATCAACGACCATGAGCGTATATTTGTAGGTCTTTCGGCCTACCCGGTCGTGAGGGAGAAAGAGCAGGTCGGCTTGGTGGACCTCGTTGGGTGTTTGAACATCAAAACGCGGCCGGGGGACGTAGCGAGGGGCCGGGAAATAGATCTGCCAAATAGCTTGCCTCTGCAACCAGGCCCGGGCAACATCGTGGGGGGCTTTTGCGGCCGCCGCCAGCTTCTTTAAGGCGGTCTCGCCCCGCCCGTAGCCCCGGGGGCTGTAGTAGATTCTAGCTAATCTGCTCTCCATAGATCTCAGCGAGATATTCGACCAGCTTGATAAGTCTCCAACAGGCGCGGCGCGACCGATCGGGGAGCTGACCTGTAGCCCTGCGGAGGCCAGCGGCGTCGTCCTTTAGGACCATCCAGGCATATCTGCCCGCCGCCCGCTCGTCTTGTCGGAAGAGCTCGACAGCCTTGTGGGCAATGTCGAGCATCATGTGAGAGAGTGGACCGGGGATTTTGTCTCGCCGTGCGGCCGTGGACACGTCGAGTAGGGCAAAGTAGAGCTCTTCGCATAGCATGATGGTGTGTATAAAGGACCCCGCAAAATGTCGGCGGAAAAATATTGCCGGCGGCGCTCAACAACCACACGAGGGGGCTTTTTGGGCGTGCCCTCCGCCGAAGGCTATCTTACCTTTCATGCCTAGCTTCGTGGCGAGCCCCCCGAGGCGCTCTGACATGGTCTTATTGGGGATCGAGTTGATGTCATGAATCAGCTCTACGTCTGCCAGCTGGCGGGCTCGGAGGTCGTCGGAGCGGGAGTAGGCGAGGTCGTGGCGCAAACATGCCCGGTCGACCCTATTGAGGGGTTCCTCGCCCGGCTTGGGGGGTCCCTGGGCGTCGAGTTGTATGTCAAGCCGTGTGCCGGGCCCGCAGTATTGGTATGTGGGAATGTGCTTCTCACCTGCGTATTTTGCCCCGGGAGTGCCGGGAAGCCGGCCGAGCACCCGCTGGATGTCGCCGCCGTGGTGGACAGCCATCCGCCCCACAATCTGGCTCTTCTTCGAGTTCTAGACGACGCAGCGTCCGACCCGCATGCGGGTCCCATTCTTGGCGGTGCGGTTGATGGCCCCGGCCGTGGTCGTCGGCTTCCTGCACTTCACGCAATAGCTGGTCTCCATAATCGTTATATAGACAAGGCCGCCCGACCTCTAATACATCAAAAACATGGACGGCACACTTATCAACTTCACACCGCCCCCGGCAGCCGCAAAAAAAGTGTCAACCACTGGCTGTTCCCTGACCGGGTCCGTAGCATCCTGTGCGGTCCGTCAGGGTGTAGAAAAACGACGGTCGCGTGGAATATCGTCTTGCGGTCCCCAGGACTATCGTGGACCAAGCTCTACCTTGTGGCTCCCGCGGCCAGCCACGAGCAGCCCATTTATGACGTGCCCCGTCAGTTAAACGAGGGCCTTGTTGAGAGCCTCAAGATTCAAGATTCAAGATCACATTTATTCGATCAAAAATACACACCTAATTATAGGTCATTTGTAAGTAAAATTAACATGTAGGTGAGATGATGATCGGGGAGACCCTTACTAAGACAAATTTATGTCGCTATTGTAAGGGCCACCCCTTTATGAATATGTAACAATTACAATGTAAATGGCGAAGTCTTTGAATGAACATACCAATTACATTTCAGTTATCAGTGATATTTGTCTATTCTATGTAATCAATCTACAGAAATCAAAACTATGAAGTCATGTCTGGTGGGCACATATATAACAATTTGGAGTGGTACAAATTTCTTTGTAATTTTCTATGTATAGATTTTTAGGAATATCTAGCTAACCCTTGTAAGTTGTGAGTGAAAAATTTGTCATAGATATTATATGGCAATGAATTGATCGTTTCTGGCAAATCAAACCTGAGACAATTTTTTTGCAAATCTGTGAGCAAACCCATACCTAAACAAATTTCCAGAGAATCTGGTGGTATGAGTGTGTAAATCCACACTTGGAAATAATAGTAAATTTTGCAGGTTTAAAGGAAGTGTTTGGTTTATATATCTATAGTAGAATTTTATTTTGGCAATTGTAAAAATATCTTCTATTTTTGATAATTTCAGATCTTTGAATAGAGGATCTGTATGAGCATTATATTTGCTACATGTTATAATTCTAATCACCTTTTTTTGTAATCTATTCAGCTTGGACCAATTGAAGAGAAATGTAAATTTTTAGTTTTGCGCTTATTGGTAGTATTTGTTTCAATTTAATCAAGATGCCTAATGATCTTGATATCTTGCTACTTATTTTTTCTATGTGTGAGATCCAGTTTAATTGTGTATCTAGTACAATTCCCAGAAAATTGAAAGTGTTTACACATTCAATTTCTACGTTTTTTATTGTAATCTTAGGTGTTCTTAAAATCTTTTGAGATTGGTGGAAAGCCATAAATTTGGTCTTTTCAATATTAAGTGAGAGTTTATTTGCATCCAGCCAGAGAGACATTTTGCTAAGTTCTGTGCTTATATTGTCATCAATAATTATATCATTGACGTTATTACAAAAACTGTTTAATGTAGCTGATAACGTAGAATCATCAGCATACATAATTAATTCGAAGATTTCGCTTGCGCAAACAATATCATTAAGGTAAATTAAAAACAACAATGGTCCCAATATCGAACCTTGTGGAACTCCTGTTTGAATTGGCAACATGTCAGAGTTAATCTGATCATACTGAACATATTGTTTGCGGTCTGTCAGGTAACTTTCGAACAAAGTTAGGGAGATACCATTGACCCCATAATAATTCAATTTGTCGAGAAGAATTTTATGATTGAGGGTGTCGAAAGCCTTAGACAAATCTAAGAAAATACACAAAGGGAGTTTTCCTTTGTCCATTTCTTGAATTATTTTGTCAACAAGTTCAGTTGCGGCAAACTCTGTTGAGTGATGTTTACGAAATCCACATTGACTGTTATAAAACAGTCGAAACTTAAGAAAATAGTCATATAATTGATTAAATATTACCTTCTCAAACACTTTAGAAAACGCTGGTAGTATTGAAATGGGTCAATAATTCGTAAACAACTTTTCATTATCTTTTTTATAAATTGGCGTAACCTTTGCAATTTTCAACTTCGACGGAAATATGCCCGTATTCAGAGTCTGGTTAATAATTATGGCCAGAGAATTGACTACAGATTCTTTTATGAATTTTAACAGTTTTGTGGATATTTCATCCACACCAGTACTTGTTTTGGTTTTCAAATCATCTATAATTTCACCGACGCAGTCTGCGTCGATATTATTAAAACGAAAGTTGTGATTGTATGTTTTATTTAAATAATTTTTGTGGGTGTTTTCAGGTAATTTGTTTATTTTGTTAGCTAACCTGGGACCAACATTTATAAACAAGTCATTGAATTTATTAGCAATGGTAACCTTGTCTACGATATCCTGTCCATTATCGGAAAAATACTCTGGGAAAGTTTTCCTTTTTTTTTAGTTTTGGACAAAACTTCATTTATTTTATCCCAAGTCTTTTTAATGTCATTTTGATATCGACTGAAGCAGAATTCATAGTAATCCCTTTTGCTCTATTTATTGTTTTCTTGAGAATATTGTTATATGTTGAGAGATTCTGGTTTAAGGTTGGATATAAGGGAGAAGTAACTGGAGCACATTTCAATCTTTTATATAATTTATCTCTGAAATTTATTGATTGTAAAATACCCATTGTTATCCAGTTTTCTTTTTTATGTTTAAGTTTATTGAATTTTACATATTTACTTGGAATATGTTTATCTTTTGCTTTGTTCATAATATCACAAAATTTGCCAAAGGTATCATTTGGATTTGCGTATGGGTTATTATTTATTTGATGCTCAACATTAGCGTCTGAAAGTTCCCGAAGAAAATTCGTTTTATCCTGTAGAGATTGCTTGTTTACCTTAATCATTTTTGGTACTGCCTGTTTAACAGATTGTAAATCTAAGCAAAGAAAATATGGTTGGTGGTCGGAGAATTTTTTAACCATTATGCCTGAGGTGGATCTAATGGAAGTTTCACTAATTTTACAAAAAATATTATCTATTAGAGTTCCTCTTGTGTTAGAAAATCTGGTTGGAAAAGTTATTTTAGGGAAAAAACTATGTGACATTATTGTATCAAAAAACTCATGAATTATTTCACGCTCCTTTATTTTGAGCAGGTCGATATTGAAGTCACCACAGATAACAATTTCTCTGTTTGAAGCTTGTAGTTCTGATAACATTTGTGAAAATTCTTCAGTAAATCTATAATAGCTATCTAAATTATCTCTTGGTGGCCTGTATACGTTACCAAGGATTATATGTTTTCTTATGTCACCACCAAATATTTCAATATATTGGCTTTCAAAGACTTCTGATCTCTCATTAAGAGATAGAGATGTAAAATTATAACGATTATTTAAATACATGATAAGACCTCCTTTGGTTGAACATGTTTGACCGACTGAAATGCAGGTGTAGCCTTCAATTTGCAGCAGGGTGAGATCGGTATCAATCTTAATATAGCACTCTTGCAAACAAATGACGCTAAATTCAAAATTATATTGACGTAATTCATGCACAAAAACTTGTATTTCTGCAAATTTGGCATGGGCCGAGTTAATATTTGTACTTAAGATAGTGAAGGAATTTCGATTTGTATTCAAAATAGTATCAAGGTCATCAAAATAATAAGGAGAATGAGTAATTATTTCAATTTGTTCGTTTTCTTCCTCTTCATGTCTATATAATATATCTTTTAAAGAATTGTTTTGCGCACCACCAGAGTGAAGAAGAATATCTTCAGTTATTGTCATTGATATTATCTAGGACTAATTGCATTGGATAAAATACAACTATTTTTATGCTTTTAGATAGACTACATAGAATAATATGACTCAAAGTCGTTGTCAAACTGATTTCAAATTGAACAAGTATTCCGTGGTTGGATAGCTCAAGTATCTTCTGTGCTCTTGTAAAAAATAAAAGAATTAAACAAAAGGTGTGTAAATACAAAAAACACACCATAGTCATGGTTGACTTTCTTGTCAATAATGACTAAAAATAGAGGAAAAAATATGTAAAACACCGATGTGTTCGCAGTTCAAATAGTGTAGGTTCCCACTTGCGGTATGAGTCACAAATAAATTACTCGATGACAATATAATAAAGACCAACTACTGATACATAACTTTTTTGTATGAGTGGAATAAGCTTACATAAGTGAATATGATGCAGGAGACATGAAAAAGTCAAAAACTAGAAACCTGTCAAGTTTAACAAAATGATAATTCTCCATGTAATATACACCAACTAGATTCCACGCCTTCTTGGTCTATTCGGCTGTTTTGAGTTCCGTTTTCTTTCCTTATGGCATCAGTGGTTTATAAATGACGAGTGTAGGGAGAAATGAAGAGCCGCAACTGCAGCCCCATTTACTCCCATCCTCGGGCTGCGTAAAAAAAGGGGAAGTAGAAAATCGGATTGATTCTTCTTGAACTCTTATCCCATTGATGAAGAAGGATGAGAAATGGAAAAATGAAGAGCCGCAACTGCAGCCCCATCCATTCCCATCCCTCAAAATCAAGTGCGTAGACTTTAGTATTGACCTTGTGTGCTTGACTGGTTTAGCTCAGCTTACTTCCATTTTTTGTATCTATCATGCAGCCGAATCCACTTCCGTTTCGCAACAACTCAAAAGGAGAGATTAATTTACATATTTTGTACATCTTTTAGAACACTTGGATGCCATTTGTAATACCAGACTTTTTTTCACTAAGGAGATGGCATGTACTCCATCATACAGACGCTCAGATTTAACTTTGTTCTTTCTTCTGTATGTTAGGTTTTTTTTCCCTTTTTTAGGCACATTCAATGACATCCGAATGCCAGCATGAGGTATTTGGAGGGCAAGGTAGGTGTTCTTGAGTACGGTTTAAGTCGAGGAGACATTTATTCAGCTCCTGAATAAAGTTGACATGACTGGCTTGCTCTCTTACTACATTATTCATGTCTGTGGGACTTTGGATGTCCACTTGCCTACGAGTGCGGTACTTAACTAGATCGACCGGTGGCACAGTAATAAAACTGATGACGGCATTTGGAAAGAAATCATTGATTAATTTTCTCAGCCGCTTTAGGCCGTGTATGACATTATTATCCTCCATGTGTCCTAGTACAAAAGTATTGTTGATAGGAATCCGTCGAGTGCAATTGTTAATACCAGCAGCAATTTTTACGATAACATTGGCATCCTTCGGAATTGTTCCGGATTGTAGAAACTCCTTGGTCAGTATTTGGAGGCTTTCGGTTGTTCCGCCCCTCTCTATTATATAGTGCGATTGGTACGGTACAGTCGGCGATCTATATTTATCAAAATTGTGCGCCCGCAAGTCTGCTATAAGTATAGCATGAGTTTCAGGCATCTTTCTGGGTTTTTCAAATGTCAAATGTCTTGAAATACTCACAAATGTGGACGTTAGTTACTGCTTCCAGTTGAATGGCACTTTCGAGTAAATTACGGCAGAAATATATTTATCTGCACGGAGACAGAGTGTTCACTTGGCGTGGACCTGGACTCAAGTTTTATACAAGCTATACGTTGCTGAGTCCAAGAGGTGCACGTGCATTACATCATACTTGGTGAAAAGCCTGTCGAATTTACAAAGCGTATGCAAAGTCTACAAATCGAGCGGGTTGTTTTCGATTGCCACAAGACCTGGTGAATAATAGCTTCTAGCGATATCTTTCATTTGTATCTTCGTTTTATATATTGATCCGTCTGGTAAAGTTAGGGATATATATGGCCACGTCTTATGGTATTTTATTTTGGCTTTTCCTTTAGTTTCTTTTGGCAAGTTTTTCCTGAATAGCATGATTTCGTTTTTCAAACCCCGAAGTACGGGGGGGGGGGGGGGGGGGGGGCAAGTCCTGTGCAATTGTTTTGCTCTGAGTAACATCGCTCTTTCCCAATAGTGTTGCCTTAGAAAGATTTATCGTCCAGGTCTAAAAATTTCAACAAAATGCCCGCATCTTTCTGGGGATTTAACCTGTGGCAAGCTGCGAATTTTGAGTTGTTAAGGCTGTTTACATCTAATTGAAGATCATTTTTACCGAAGTCTAAGATCTTACGTCTCGTTTCACTAGATTTCTCACCTGCTGGTCCCTCGATTCCCTGTATGATTAGCCCAAATTTTCGCGTATGGCATTCCTTATCAATTGCTTTTATGGCGTCGATGATACTTTTATTTTGGGCTTGCTGTTTAAATTTTGCCAATTCATCTTGGCTCTCTTTTTGTTTCTGTACCACTTCCTCGCATTTTGTTTCCACCGTGTTTAATTTCGCAGTCCAGTTTTCCATGGCATTGTTGAGTGCCCTTGACACGCAACGGTCTATGGCGTCAAGTATGGGTGGATCCAGGCCTGGAACATTTCTGCTGCTTTTCCGTTCTCCCATCATTTTTTTAGCCTTCTGGTTGCTTTTCTTATGGTGAGCGTATGCTTATCCGTATATGTGACAAAATATATGGTCCCATGAAGTGAATTGCATGAGAAAATTATCAGAATTTGGGAGATCCACTATTCTACCTGCAGAGCCTTAAAGCGCCATCTGCCGTACGAGTTTAAGGTGGCAGAGGCCGAGGCCGAGGGGCGCAAGCCCTCGGATGAAGAGCTCGCCGAGATCGAGGATCCTATCCAGTTCGTTACCGACACCTCGGGGCTGCCGCCCCTCGAAGAGCTCCCCGAAGGCTCATGCGTAGTCTTTGACGACTGCATCATGCAGGACCAGAAGAGCGCCATCGACCTCTTCGTGCGGGGGCGTCATCGCGGCATCAGCGTTCTCACCCTGACCAATGGCTACTCAGACCTCCCGCGGCTGATTCGCCGAAACTGCAACATTATCATCCTCTTCACCGATGACGGTGACACGATAGAGCGTCTTCGACGGGAGAGGGGCCACGAGCTTCCGCTCGAAGAGATTCGAGCCTTCGTGCGAAACTCGCAAAACAAGAGTGAAAAAGCGCCGCAGGGTTTCGCGCTCATCGACCTCTCGAGTCTTCCGCAGGGTGGACAATTTAGACGGGGGTTTCGGGATGCTTATATTCCCGTTACCTACGGTGGAGGAATCGGTCAATCTTTCGTGACAATGGCGACACCCGAAGATAAGCACGATTTAAGTCGTCGATACGTCGAAACTCGGAAGGCTCTGCGAGAGCGATTTGAGAACCAGAAACTCCAGCGCCAAGACCTGGATACCGCGTTCGAGAAGGACTTTCGCCTCCTACTCGAGCCGACCCGGGAGACTGCTAGCAGCAGAAAGGCCACGAATAAGGCTTTGGAAAGTCTCCCCCAGGACCTGACGCCGGCACTGCCCGCCCCTGCTCCCCTACCGCCGGCACAGAGTGCCCCTGCCCCCGAGCCAGAGGAGGGGATGATCTTCAACAATGCGGGTCTCCGCTGCATTGCTGAAGACGCCGAAGGGTTTGCGCGTGACTTTCCCGAAAACTGGCGTGACCTCGTGGTGCAAAACAAAAGGTCCACGCGGAACGCAGACGCTAAAAGGGCCTGGCCGGGTTGGGTAAGGCGAGAGCAGACGGGGAAGAAAAAAGCAGTCGGTCCTAATTTCAGGAGGTTTCTCGAGAGGGTCACCGGAGGTGATGGCGAGCCCGAGGACGCCGGCGCCAGACTTTTCGACGAAGCAGAGGCCCAGCCGCCGGCCGCGCCCGAGGCCCAGCAGCGGGTCGAGCTAGCCCGCAAGCTGTCGTGGGAGCCCACAGCAACCGGGAGCGGCCTGAGGGGCACAAGAGCCCGCCGAAAGCCTGCTAGCCGTAAACAAACCAAAGCTCCCGAACCCACGGCGGTGAGCATCAAATACCTGAGCGGCCCGGAAGAGGCCCTCAACCGACTAGAGCTCCTCGTGGCATCTCGCGAGGCCGAAAACAGCTCACGGGCTATGGCTAACGAGGCTAGGGCCCTTTGCGCCCGGCTCCTCGACGGGGTCTTCGACGAGGGCCTCTACCAGGAATACGTCATGCTCTTCGAGTAGCCCCTGCATTTAAAGCCGGCCAGGCGACTGGTATAGACATGGCAGACAGTGAAACAAACCGTTTACTCGAGCGTCTCATTGAGCTCTCCCGCCAGAGCACCGAGACGGCGCTCTCGCTCACGTCACCCGCCGGGCCCTCGACTAGCCGGTTCACCGTTCAGTTACCCGAGCCCCTCCGGCCGCCGCCTGGCAGGCGTCTTGAGGTCGCGTTGAGCTCGCTTGAGACCGCCTACGCATGGCCCAATGTCGACAGCACTAACAATACGTTCGTCTACGGTATTGACTCGACAACGCCGCCGTTCACCATCACGCTTCCGACGGGGGCCTACGAACTCGCGGCCATCAACGACGAGCTTCAGAGACAACTCGCCGCCGCCGGGCACTGGGACGCGGTGAACCAAAAACACTACATCGAGATCCTGCCCAATCTCGCAACGCAACGGGCGGTTATCACGATATCAAACCCGACCTATTACGTTGATATATCGGCCTCAGGGCTCCGCTCGATCCTCGGCTGGGGCGAAAATCACGGTGTCCTAGACCAGCATTACAACAAAGCGCCCAACATCGTCCAGATCTCGAGCGTCAACGAGCTCCTCCTTTAGTGCCCGGGGCTCTTGGAAGGGGGCTACGTCTCGACGTCCGCCGGCACGGCCTCGCGGGGCTACACACTCGCCAGCTTCTTCCCGAATGTCCCGCCGGGCTATAAGGTGTCATACGAACCCCGGTCTCTCATTTGGCTTCCCGTCTCGGGCCCGCAGATCAACAAAGTCGACGTGCGTCTCACTGATCAGGATGGGACCCTCATAGACCTCCGCGGTGAGCTCCTCACCATAACTCTGGTCGTCCGAGACCGAGCCGCCTAGGCGAGCGGCGATTTGAAGCCCGTCCCTTTTTTAGTCATAACACAACTGTTGCAAGCAACACGTATCTACCAAGGCACTCAACCCTTCGAGTTGTCGGCGCCGGCCGCGGCCTCCACCGCCGACTCATAGCCATCTCGCCCGCCGCTCACGGATCCGGGATCGGGGACGTCGTCCGCGGGATCGTGGGCCGCATCCCCAGCCTGATTCGAGGCATCGCCGGCAAGGCGGGTCAGGCGGTGGCAGCCGGTGCCAAGGGCGCCCGGGCAGTCCAAAAAGCCCCCCGGCTCTTGGAGCAAGGCAAGCAAACCACTCTGACCGCCCTGCAGGCAAAGGCAAAGGACCTCACCGCTAAAGCGTTACAGCAGGTCTCGGAGTGGGCGACCAAGGGGCTGCCCACCGACCAACGGCAGGCAGCCCAGGCGGCCCTGCGCGCCCGCGCTCGAGAGCTGCTGTCCGACCGGCCTAACCTCGCGAACATTGTCTGGGGCGAGGGCTATCAGGTCGCACAATACTAGGATGACGCCCGCCGGGGTGGGGGGATATTGTGTGTGTTATACAACCAATAACCTGGCATTGTTTACAGACGTGACTCCAGAAATATTAACCTTGGGGGAGAAGCCCCTGAAAGCGACCTCGATCGAACATTTGGAGTTCTACGAATAAAGCGCCACCAAGCCGGATGCCCGACAAAACATCGAGCTCCCCGTCTGCAATCAGGACCAATGGACACTCCCTTGCGAATCGTGCCTCGAGGTGGGGGGCAGGCTAACAAAGGCCGACGGCACTCCCTACGCCGCTTTCGACGAGGTAGCCCTCGAGAACACCCTGATTGGTCTCTTTGACAACATCCGCATGGTTGCCAACGGCAACGAGGTTGAAGCGCTCAACCAGGACCCCGATGTCGCGGCCCAGATTCAGGGCCTGGTCCGCTACAGCGACGACTTCGCTAAGACTGCCGGCTCTGGCCGCTTCTGGGATAAGGACACCACCCGGGAAGCCGACAGCCAGCGGTATAAGCTGACGACCGAGGGGGGCAACATCACTGGCGTCACTGACAACCGCGACTATAACATCGGATTCGCTTTGCGTAAGGGCATTACATCAGGCGGCGGGTATTTCCAGGTCAATTCCCCCTGAGCGCCATCATCGGCTTCTGTCGAGACGTGAGGAAGGTCATGTATGGGGTCAAGTGGCAGCTCTTCTTGCAGCGTCGGGCTACCGATGACGAGGTGGTCCACCGCAAAGACGGCGTTGACGTTGGCAAGGTCGCTCTATCCAAGCTATCCTGGCGGGTGCCGACCGTCTTGCTGTCTGTCGAGGCCGCAGCGGCGGCCCAGGGGTGGATACTCGCCCGCAGCAGTCTCACCGCCTATTGGCAGACTGGACAGATCGATTCGCTCGCCCAGCAGACGACCAGCAGCCTAAACTGGAAAATTACCGCCGTTTCGGGCTCCGAGCGGCCAAGGCACTTCTTCATCGCCTTTCAAAAGAGCAGCCGCCTGGGAGATCGGAGACAATGCGGCCTTATCTTCGATAATCTGGACCTCCGCGATATCTCTTTGACCCACGGGACGACTCGCTATCCACAGAGCTCGCTCGATATTAACTTTACCGAGGGACGCTTCGCTCGGGTATATGGCTGGCAGCTTGACTTCCTCGGCAGAGATCAAGATGTCGATTCCGGTTCCCAGATCTCTGCGGTTGAGTTTGCTCGACTCTACAGCCTCGTCCACTTTTCGTTGGAGCACCAGGCCGAGGGCCTCAACGATTCGGTTAAGGAATTGACCGTTCGGGCGACCCTTGGGGCAACCATTCTCGACGGTTACAGCGTCTACGCCTTTATCATGTCAGACAGGGTAATGCAGGTCCAGAGCGACGGCATGAAGATGAACTTCCTCTACACCAGTGGTGGCAATTAGACTCCTCGTCCCCGTGCCACATACCCTGCAGACCAACATGACCTACATCACGCATAGAACCTGCCTCTCAGACGGACAGGTCGCCTCACTCAGGGCCGCCTTCAACGCCGGTCGGGCCGTAAACAAACGGCTGTCGACCGAGCAGGTCCGCTCGAGCTCGGGCGTACCGCTTATGCTGACCCAGACACAGGCCAGCCACCTGGCCAAGGCCCGAGCCTCGGGCAAAGGTGCAGAGCTTTCCCTGTCCAAGAGCCAGATTGAGGCTATGCGCAAGCACGGTGGTATCTTCCCCCTGTTGGCGGCCATTCCCGGTCTGATCGCCGCCGCCGCGATCCCGGCGGCCAAGGCTATTGGCATGGGAGCTCTGGGAGGCCTGGGTGCCGCAGCCGCGGGCGCGGCCGTGAAGAAAGCAATGGGCGGCCGCCTCTACTTGGGTACCCCTTGCAGCCGAGGTCTAGCCGCGAAGCCAAAAAAACCTACACGCCGCTAAGCAACATCGACATCGAGGCCGAGGCCCGCCGAATCAAGATCCCCGGCTGGCGGGGGGTTCACATGCGTGATTCCCTCCCCGCAGGCCCGATAGAGGGCGAGCGCGCCGTGCTCAACCTCGACTCGTCGGCCGGCCGCGGGGCCCACTGGACGGCCTGGGCCGTCGCCCCCGAAAAGATACTCTACTTCGATTCCTACGGTCTCCCCCCCCCATCCCGGGAGCTCGTAATGTACTGGCGCAACAGGTGGGGGCCGGACAAAAAGGCCCTGGTCTACAACACGACCAAAATTCAACGTCGCCAGGACCCCCAGGTCTGCGGTCACCTCTGCCTTGAATTCCTCAGACAGGTCGGCTCAGAGCCCTTCGGAGACTTGATGCTCTCCCTGCTCCACGAGCGCGATGCCTAGTTGGAGGCACCCCCCATTTTCAGGATCTGACAACAACATGTCTGTGAACGTCTTCGGTGGAGGCCCCTCGTCAGGGGGGGTCGACCTCAGCGATTACGCGAAGAAAACAGAACAGGTGGCCGCGGTCGCTCCCAAGCTCAACCGAGCCGGGGGTGTGCTCGAGGGCGACCTGAATGCAAATGGGTTTAAACTGAATGGGTTGCCCTCTGGCATCCCCCAAGATTCGACCGAGGCCGCGCCCGTAGGCTATGTGATCGGGGTAGCTGCTACCAAGGTAAACCGGATTGGAGGCGATACTGTCGAAGGTCCATTATTCTCGATGGCAACCTCACCCTCAATGCCGATAACAACCGCCGCGTGACCGGTATCACCCCAGCGGCAATCATATCCGACTACGACACCATCTCAAAGGGCTATGCGGACGACCGCTATATCCGACAAGGAGGGACTGTCACCAGTGACCTGCGCTGCGGCGCCGACCTTGTTTTCTCTATCGGCAGTGGAAAGACCGTCACCGGGGTCGCTGCCCTTCGCCCGTCTCAGGACGTGGTTCCCCGGGGGTGGGCAGACCAGACCTACGTCCTGCGTGGTGGGGGCTTCCAGCAGCTTTTTCACAACGCTTGCGTTCAACGTCACGGCCAAGCAGCCACCTGTCAAGCGGTCGCATCATACAATCACCGGGATTATGACCCCCGAAGATCCGAGGGATGTCACGCCGAGGAGGTACGTTGATGCGGCCATCGCCCGGCTGTGGCGCGGCTACGAACATACAACGACACAGCGGTGGACAAGGGGCCAGGCCAGCCGGCCGCCCCAGGAATATACCACTATGCCGAGAGGGTCCTCCTCGACGCTAAAAAAGTCCTGGAGCTTACTAAGCACGGAGACAAAAAGGTGAGCACGGCAATGATTCCCATGACAAAGGGAGTGGTCTATCGCGTAGGCCTATACGGACGAGTATACGCGACAACGGCGACTAAAAAAGAGACTGCCACAGGCATCATCCATGTGTTCGGTCTCGGCAAGGTCGCCACCCAGCTGTTGACCGTGGACATCCCAGCCGACAAGCGCTCGTTTCATGGCGTGGACATAGTTGCAGCCGACGACGCGCAAACCCTACAGATAACGGGTGAACGTCTTACGGGGAGCCACCTCAGTGTGGGTTTCACCATGGTCGTCAAGAGGCTCATTTGAAGCCGGAAGGCTAACCGCAATACCAATCGCACAGCGAACAGCAACACGATGGAAGACAAACAGGCATCTCTCTACCCCACCCTCGATGCTGCCACTGTCCCGGCATCGCCGGAAGTCTCCACCGATCCAATGGCTTTCCGGCTTGCAGAGGTGCGCCGAGTGCGCGATCACATCGAGGCCGAGGCCCAGCGCCATGGAGCCACCCGCCGCCGCTACAAGAGGGCGGCCAACGCCTGTGCCCTTGTGAGCATGGGCGCAAACGTCACAGCAGCCACCTGTGGCGGTGCCGGTGTAGCCACACTCGCCTCCGGCATCGGTACGCCGGCCGCACTCCCCCTAGGGGCCATAGCTGTAGGGGCCGGCGCCGTAGCTGCTGGCTGTGGCTTGGCAAACAAGCTCATAGTAAAGAAGGGGACCAAGCACGAGCGCGTCGAGACGGCCGCCCGAACCAGGTTTGATACTGTATCGGCAGTGGTCTCGAAGGCTCTCCAAGACCAGAAGATATCCCATGACGAATATGCAGTCGTGTTACGCGAGGCAGAGAGCTACCGACAGCAAAAACAGGGCTACCGGGTCCAATACCGCAAAGACGCCTCTGGAGAGTCTGCTGGGATCGAGAAGGTAAAAAACGAGGTATGTGCCCAAGTGCAAGCCGAGCTTATCCAGAAGCTCGCCGAGGTTGGCAAATCAGCTTCTCCATAGGTTTTCATAGGGGCCCAGAGCACAGCTGCGAGAGGACCCCTTCAGCACCCCCAGCCTATGTTGACTAGCAGATCGATATTGTTGACACAGCTAATAAGCACAGTCCAAGAGGTCACTGATAACAGCTTGGCTGCCTGCATGCAAGCCAGCACAAAAACGTTTTTGGCCGGAATACTATGTGCCGGTCGGATCGGAATGCCTGTCCCCCATCGGAATGTGTTAATCGAGGGTCGGATAGGTATGCGTGACGCAAGCTTACAGGCCGGGCCCGGGGTGGCTAGGGGTAGGACCGCTCAGGGGGCATGGCGCGCCGGTGGTCCCTTGTTCTCATGTGGCGCGCGGGGGTGGGGTTACTGGGTGTTGGGGCCCCGCTGGGGGGGGGGGGTGGCGGGGCCTAGCGCGTTGCGCGGCAGCAAACGCGTCTCTCGACAGTAGTTTCCACGCTTTTTTGCCCCAACCTTTCTACCCGAACACCCCTCGACGTAGATACATGATTGCCAATTATGTTTCTACCCGATCACCCCTCGACGTAGAATCATCATTGCCAATCATGTATAGATCTACGTGAAGTCTTATCTGCATGATGATAAGCTGGTCCAGAACCCCCATACCCTATACTACTACTGCCGTGCTCACGCGTTGACGTCTGGACTCGAGAGTCAACTTGGTGGCAGAAGCACCACGACGTCTCTTGGATCCTGCCAACTGCTCAGGGGTTGGCTGTGCCTGTGGCTGTACAGATATTAAAGGGCAGCAGGAATAATTTCGATGAGGTGTCGAAACCCAGCATCCTTCATCATGCCACCGAAAGACATAGAGTCTTCAAAATATATAACACATAGCACGCTGTAAATTATAATCGGAAGCGCCTTTCCAGTCGACCACAAAACTGTTCCATGCCGCTCGGAGTCGCAGGCTCGGCCTACGGCCCGTCTTGTTGGTGTTGCCACACCACATTACCACAGACCAACGGGGCATGGCAGTGACAAAAATAATAAGCTAGGTCTAAAAATGAATTTGGTGCCAAAAACGATATTTCGAGCATAAAAATTTCATATAACCTAAAATTTTGAGTCAAACCAAACATGTGTGTCCTATCACGAAATGACCGCGACTGCCCAGGTCGAACTCCAGATTCACAAACGTGTTCACACAGTGACGTCACCAAAGCGGATCTTCCCGATTGAAATTTTTTCGGACATCATCGGTGGCGCTATGTTTAAAAGCACTAAAAAAAAAAAAAAAAGAAAAAAAAAGAAAAAAAAAAACATTACAAACATTATGTGTAACAAATGTACCTCATTATTGTTATTTTAATATATGATCTTACGTCTGGGGCAACAAAAACGTTGTTTGCAGCATGTTTATATTTTCCGAGACCTGCCCGTTAATATCGCAACCCCCCAAAACATTGGAAGATCCATAGTAGTTTCTGTATATTATCTTTACACTTTACAGGACTGTAAAAATATAGGCCTATAAAGCGGTTGAACCGCCAAATTGTGAATTTGAACAACATTCTATTACTACGTTTTGTGTTCATATTCCGTGTCGTTTTGCTGTATGCACTACACATAGGCCTACCTGATGTTCATGCCTTGGTAACTGTAGGCCTATCGCCAAAATAGCTGCGTTTAAAGTACTTCTAACAACGTTTGGTTTCAACATATTTTATTCAGAAAAACAGGTGCCCAATTAGCCCTTTCCCACTCAAATCACCCACGGTTGCCCGGATGTACTTGTAAACTGCCGTCCGCTTCAATGTTTTAACTTAAATTTGTCGAGAATGAACATATTTTTTTGAGAATTCTAGATAACACCTTTAATAGCATATCACTGGTCCACAACTTTAACACTTTATGATGGCATATCACTGGCTAACAACTTTAACACGTTATGACAGCATATCACTTGCCAACTACTTTAACACTTTATGATAGCATATCATTGACCAAAAACTTTCACAAGTTATGAGAGCATATCACTGGCCACCAACTTTAACACGCCATGATAGCATATCACTGGCCAACAACTTTAACACTTTCTGACATCATATGACTGGCCAACAACTTTCACACTTTATGATAGCACATCACTTGCCAACTACTTTAACATTTTACGATAGCATATCACTGGTCAAAAACTTTTGTTGCGGGCTGAGCAAGGCAAACCGCGGACCCAATCTCATCCGAACCAGTGCTGCCAATACAAGCAAGTAAGAGATTTAAATGTACATCTGAGCACCCGACATACAGGGCAGTATAAGGTGCCAAAGAGAGAAAACTATTAAGTGGAAATTACTGAATTGATAAATCTGTCGATATTTGTGCTAAGCCGTCGACAAAAAGCATTTTCTTAATTTACAACATATTTTATATTATATTTATGGTAATACAAGAACACATGATTTAGTGAATAAATCTAAAAAAAAATAGCTCATTTTATATATCTTCTGCTGAAAATGCATGTCCTATAACACAGTTTTTTGCATTTTAACAAGTTGTGATATTCTTCATTGAAAATGTCTAATGCAAAATGAGATTGCTGATATCAAACATCACCCTCATAAAATCAGTCGCTACAATAAAGTATTATTCTTACTGTCACCGTTATTGGCAGCAGTCTCAGCAGTAGTGCACTTTTATTAGTAGTAGTAGTATTTCTGGTTATAGCAGTGGCAGTAGTAGTAGTAGTAGTGGTAGTAGTAGTAGTAGTAGTAGTAGTAGTAGTAGTAGTAGTTGTAGTAGTAGTAGTAGTAGTGGTGGTGGTAGTAGTAGTAGTAGTGGTGATGGTGGTAGGTGCAGCATTTTTTTTATATGTCACGTAGCATGGTGATTTTGCAGTGACTCCAACTAGTTTCCAGTCAAAACTGTACATTTCCCTGCAAAAAGTTGTCGTACTCCTCCCAATGAGCGCCCATTCTCCAATATGCTACCACACTTTTCTTTGTATGTACGGTGTTGTCTGACAGAGTGAAAGCTATGCATTTACCCATCTTATCATGGCATTATACGTGAACGTTCAAAATATAGTTGCACAACGATTACCCATTTTACTGCGATTTTGTTAGTGGCCAGTGTGCGCGTTGGGAGAAAAACGGTATCATTGTCCTTTTTTCACAAATTACAAGTTTGAGGTACTAGCTAAGGGATGGTTGAACATCATCATCATCATCATCATTTTTTATTAATAGTACTTAGGGTACTCAATTTTATGACTCCCTCCCTCCTCCTAAATTAGTACTTTAAAATGATGATTTTCCCTTAAAATCATAGCAAAATTGCATAAAACAGGCCAAAAATTGACCATAATTTCCCATATTCTGTGAAAGTGTACAGACCCATTTAACCCCCTCCCCCTTGCGTACAGTTAGCACTAATTTAAAAATGATGAAAATGTTGAACTATCCCTAAGGGAAAGCGAACATCCATAATGTATATTTGGGAAAGGAATTGCATCATATGTCTTCATATCCAAAGTATATAATTGAACCATGTGAAATAGAAGGAGCTTTATAAAGTTAAATGCTACTTTCATTGCACTGGATGCACCACTGGATTGCAAAGCGATGAAACGCAAATAACAAGCACACAAACAGATCCAATCAGCAACATTAATATCACGGACTGTTCCAAGTACGTGTGCGTCAATTTGTCTCTATCCGATCTACAAATTTATTCACTACCAGTGGTGCTCTGTGGCTGACGTGTGAGCATCTTTCCCTGACAGCTGGAGACGTTTGGCGTTGACACTGACTTCCAAACTTTGTCATTGGCTGTTAAGTCAGAACAGAGAGAAAGAGAAAAACAAACAAACAAACAAAGCAAAATTCAGTCACCTAATCTATTTGTACATATGTATGACATGCGATGAACGCAATTTTTGCTGGGCTTCATCTTCCATCTTTTAAGTGGACAAATAAAACGAATATAATTATGTACACTGTACCTCGGGGAGGTACATCTACTAGTGCAGGCCACTTCAATTATACATCCCATTGATTAGGTAGTCAATTTTTTGGTAATGCCGTCTTTGCCAGCCATCATAGCACCTCTTACCCACGAACACAATCACAGTGAACAAAAACACTGTCCCGAACACCAGAGCCATGACCAGAGAAAGTACCGTGGGTTGAGACAGTGTCGCGGCCGGGGCCCACAAACTGCTAACAGAACCGTTGACGAAAGTAGTTGGGGAGAACGTGGTGAGTGTCACCTCCATAGTATTGTTCCGAGTGTGACCCTTCAGTGGAGATTTGTCTGGGTGCGTTATGTTGGGCTTATTAGTTGTCTGTGGCCAGGGTGTGAGGGTACTGAGCACTTCTGAAAAAAGAAAAAGAAAAAAAAAAATGTTTCTTATATACGGAAGCCTGATGACACCACAGAATTTTTTTTGAAAACTCGTAATTACGAGATTTTTCTCAAAATTACGTGTTTTTCCACGTAATTACGAGTTTTTAAAACTCGAAATTACGAGTTTTTTCTCGCAATTGCGAGTTTTGTTCTCGTACATATCAGTTTTTTTTCTAAAAAAAAAAAAAAGTTTTTAAAGCTCGAAATTACGAGTTTTCCGGCTACCAAAAGTTAAGTTGCCAACTCTGTGACATTGATATTTAAAGCGTACCAACAGGGTCACAAACGCGAAATTGATGAGGTATTGATGATTAAGTCTGCAGACTAGACTGATGAATTTTCAAGTATTTTTTCGCCATTATGGGAATTCTTAAGACCTGGTTTGCTCTATAATTCATGAAGTCATTTATGAAAAATGTTTAAAATGTGATAAAGACAAATAGATTTATTTTGGTACGTTAAAACGTTTAATTGTTTTGCTTCATAGTTCGAATTTTCCATTACAAGTGAGGTCAACATGCTTCACATTTGTGCACCAATACATAAAACGAGTTTGCAGGTCCAGCTGATCAAAACTTGCAAAATATGTATCGAAATTAATGATCGTACCGTCAACCATCTTGCCTGTGGATATAAAGGTCAAAATTGTCGCAAACTGTCCAAATAAACTCCGGAATAAATTTCAGAACCTCATATTAGCCACTTCAACTTAAACACCTTTGGGAAGCTAATGTAGCATAATTCATGCTTATTTGTAGAATTGAACACCATTCTAAAATAAAAATGATTTATCATAGTGTGACATTACAGGTGTCACAGAACATGAAGAACAAGTAGGATACTATTTAAAAAAAACATCAGCTTTCATAAGTCTAAAGTGCTTTAGTTTTACTTTCACCCATAACTTACGAGTGACTTTCTATCAGAAATGCAATGCCAGAAAGAAGTTCCCAACCCGCAAAATAGTAGAGATTTATGTATTACACATAGTTCTTGAAAACGATTCTAAAATTCTTCAAATATTATCCATGTACCCAAGTGAATGGTAGGCCTACCATCGAGGTGGATACACGGACGGACGGACGGATGGACGCCTAACGATTCTAAAATTAATCAAATGTTATTCGTGTACCAAAGTTAATGGTGGGCCTACCATCCAGACGGATGCACGGACAAACGGACGCCAGACAGACGGACGAACGGACGCCAGATGGACGGACGGACGGAACCTGCAATCACTATAGGGGACTCGTGTTCGGCGGTTCCCTAATAAGTTGAAAGACTTTTTGGTGTATCCATGATTCATTTTATCAATATTTCAGTTTTATCATGCATTTTGAATGAGAATAAAATCAATCAATCAACGTCTCTACACAGGTGACTTTTTTCATTCCACTTTTGCTTTATCTTAACTAAAATCTGCCTGTATTTACACGTTTCAATTGTGATGATTATTATCACAACATATGTACATGTGTTATATTAGCATGATTTTGATCTGCATTTTGTATTCACATACGCTAACCATATTTTGAAAACTTATTTAGACATAGGCCAGCTCAACTGAAATTCAGTTGCAATAACTGCACACCAGAAAATAATAATGCAATACAACGCAACTAACTTAGGCAAAATCAGCATATTCTCCACATCAATGTGGAAAAAAAAGAGTGTAATCTAGTTTAGAGGCTAACATGACCCTTGGGGGCAGGGATAACTGCCATGCACCATCTACACATGCCTGCCAACACTCCCCCCCCCCGCCATGTTTCCAAAATAGTAATAATTTTTGTGAAAAATAGTAATCAGTGATGTATTTATGTTAGTTATTCAAGAAAAGTTCTTCTAATCGTAATATTTTACTATTTTAATCAAATTTTACACCATTTCACGAAAATTTCACCTCAAAAATAGTAATTACTACTCCTAAATAGTACGAGTTGGCAGGTTATGTCTACACATTTACTGTGACAGTTGCAGTTGCAGCCGTCACGGACAGCTGCTGTCTGACTAGACACATATATTTATATAAATTCAAGGTTTTCTTTCAGGCTCATAGCGCATATCGCCTATTGGCACAAAAAAACTGGAAGAGAAAATACATGTGCATGTATAAAATGAATCAAGATAACGAGGGTGGAGTGTTTTCCCCAAATAATTTTCAATTTCTATATGGATGGTCTCAGCTCTCGTTTGGAGAGAAGCCAAACCGAGTGCAACTTGAGTGGTGTGTGGATCAATCACCTCATGTATGCCGAAGACCTCCGTCTTTTAATCTCTTTGCCACTGGTCAACACCAAATCTGATTTGTTCAAACATATACATTTCAACTGGATGGCCCAATAGTGCATCGAGATGTCACTAATCGTGGGGTTCTCCAGAAAATAGAGTAACACACAAAATGTATGTTTCGGTGTTCATATTTGCATGATGTACTTAGATACTTTAATTCTTTGGGTTCTCCCGTATTTGTCTGTAGTCTAGACGCGACAAGATGTTTCGACAGCATTTGGCACCATGGTCATTTCTTTAAGCTGTGGGATCGCATTCCTTCAAATCACTGGACTTATTTATTTACCTGGTACAGATACACGAGGGCTTCAATTAAATGGAAAAACAATATGAGTTTTTTCCTTTCCTGTTATTGTCGGTACCAGGCAAGGGAGTTTACTGCCTCCAAACTACATTTTATTTGATGAGCTGCTTAGTAAACTGAAATTTTCTTCCGCTGGCTTAAAAATTGGATGCACTATTCATAAACTCCTTTGCGTATGCCGATGATGTAACTTTATTTGCGTCTACGGCCCCTCAGCTGCAGTCTCTTATTGACAGATGTTACTCCTATGCAAATATGTGGCGTTTTGCCTTCAATATTAAAAACTCAATGTGTATGATTGCCGGTCAGGTAAATTTTGTTAAGGAGCCGAAATGGCACTTAGGAGATGCCGATCTTTGTAACGTCACAGAAATTGAAACATTGGGCGTTATCTTTAGACAGGATCTGGATTCAACCGTCCATGTAACTTCAAGAATATCGAAAGCTAGGCGATCCATGTTTCGCCTCAGTGGTGTGGGGATAAGTTATCCTGGTCTCACGGCCACTGTTAAAGCTCATATTTGGAAAACAGTAGGGGTTGCCTCCCTAACTTATGGACCGGATTCCATTCATTTAGAGTTCTCTTCCGTCAGGCAGTTTGAATCAGCTCAGGGAACTACCATTAAAAGTTTAATGGGTATTGGTAAACGGTGCCATCATTCTGCCTTGCTATCTGCGTTAGATATTCAAAACGTGAGCGATGTCATAAGACGTGGTACTTTCTCACTGGGCAAAAGAGCTCTTGTCATTGGTTCTCTTGTCAGAGACCTTTTTGTATTCCTTTTCTCCAAAGTGATTACCGGGGAAGCTGTTCATGGTACCCTGGTTGACAGAATTGTACGTTACGGACTGTCTCCTTTAGACCTCTCCCCTTCTCCCAACACTATTTCAACTTTAGAAAAGAGCCCCCTGCTGGGCAGTGTGATGGCATATCGGAAGGAAGATTGTTCCACAGCTTAATAGTGTCCGGAAGGAAGGATTTGTCTAAGCGATTAGTTTTGCAGTTAATGGGACGTATGGAGCTAGTGTGGCGAAGGTTTCGAGCATTAATAGTTGGAGAAAATTGGTTGAAAGAGATAGGAAGGTGTTAAGTTGTGATATATTTTGCAAAGAAGAAGTAACTTGAAGTACTTCCTTCTGCTGGCGAGTGTTGTCCAACCAAGTTCACGTAAGAGATTTGCTTGTGATGTGTGTCTAATTGATATTTGTGCTGAATATGCTAAGGACTTTGACATTTTGTTCAACGTGAATAAATCAATGTGTATCTACTTTTAGAGCAAAGCTATGAAGCTAACAAATTTTCCCTACATCTACATCTCAAATTGGATGGGGATGCACAAAGTTCTTGGAATGGTTTTGTCCAACTCGGGCTGTGATATTGATGATGTATCGAGACAAGTAAAAAATGTGTATTGTAGAGGTGATATGATTATTCGTAGGTTTATTATGTGTTCATATACGGTAAAAAGACAACTATTTTGTCTTACTGCACCAGTATGTACTGCGGGCAATTGTGGTCAAACCTAAAGACTGGGCAGTTACAAATGCTGAAAGCAGCTTATAACAATATATTTCGTCGCTTTCTTCAGCTGCCTCCGATATGTAGTGCTGGCGAGATGTTTGTTGCAAACCGTGTTATCTCTGTTGATATGCTTCTTCGTCACATCATTTTTAGTTTTAAGCGAGGAATGATAATGAAATTATTCTCCTCTGAACATGTCCTATATTATTTAGTAATTATGTTTGGTTTGAAATGTATTCTGTATTCATATTAAAGCTCTGCATTTATAAGCAGAACTTCACTTATTTAGCTAATTCATCATTTGACACGTTCACATTTATTCATTATTATGTGGGCTGTCGTTGCTGAATACTTAGTTTAGACAAGGAGCCGCTACTCAGAGAGACATCTACAGGTATAGGCCCGAAACATGTTCTCAGTAGTTACCCGCTGAAGACCCTTAAATTTGTACAGCCTGTGTCAATATTCTACAGAAGAACGTGACAATAGTACTTTCAGGTTAGACAGTGACAGGTTAGCTCATGAAGTGTAGAGAGTTCTGACTATGGAATAGGGCAATGACTACCAGGAAATGGTTCTGGACGAAAAGACACAAATACAATAACGAACGGTAATGGCATACTGATAGCAATTAACGCAAAGTGACCTCTATTATGACAATGATCCGAGACATCAGTGGAGGACTGCCGCATGTTCGGTATAACCCTTTCTTGGACTCGATGGCGTTTGACTATATGCAATGTATAGCCATTATCTTGATTATTTCTGTGTGCCAACACAGACATATTGTTTCTCTATAAATTCTTTACGTATGTATGCCGACACAGACATATTGTTTTTCTAGGAGTGCTTTATTTATTTTGTTTATTTATTTATTTATTTATTTATTTATTTATTTATTTATTTATTTATTTATTTATTTATTTATTTATTTATTTATTTATTTATTTATTTATTTATTCTTTCTTTGTTTCTTTCTTTCTATACAGGCAAGCTTATCCGACATTTCATTTGAAAAGTATTATACGTAGAAACTCCAAACTTGGCACAATTATACTTCGAAAATGAAGTCTCGCCTTTTTATAATGAGAAGTCATGCTTTTCAAAATTATGCAAATGAAGGCTAATTAAAGTTTTAAATCTTCAATATCTTATCTACTATAGTAGATGTGGTTCCGAGTGTATAAGAGTTCGATCGTAGCAAAGTTAAAGTCATCTCAAATGTCAAGGTCATGCCAAGGTCAAAGGTCACTTTTAGGCCAAAATGTCATTTTTGAGGTCGCAGTTCATTTCAGGTAGAGGTCATCTCAAGATCAAAGGTCATTATTAAGTCAAAGGCCACTTTCGATAGTGGCTTTCTTATAGCCATAACTTGGTCATTTTTTTTCCAATTTTGATGATGTTGTGCTCAAATTGTAGCTATTGTAACACTGCAAAAAACTTACATGTGACCTCTTAAGGTCAAAGGTCAAGGTCATTTGGACCTTTGAAAGCTTTACCCAGTATGAACGTGGCCAATTTCCATCCAATTCTAATCATGTTGAACTCAAATTATAGGTATTGCAACACTGCACATTTTTATAAGAACATCTAACCTCTAAAGGGCAAAGGTCAAGGTCATTTGGCCCTAAGAAAGTTTCATCTTGCCATACCTTGGTCAATTTTCATCCGATTTTTTCATGTTGGGTTTAAATTGTGGGTATTGTAACACTGTGCAATTTGCATGTGACCTGTAAAGGTCAAAGGTCAAGGTCACTTGGACTTTGAAATTTTCATCCAACCATAAGCTTAATGTAATGTGAAGTACCAAAGGACAAAAGTTGTAGCATTTCATATTTACAACTTTTGAAGGCACAAAGACAGATTTGGTTTAAAGCATATCTTCTTTTCTAGTTCTTTTTACACCTGTAAATATGTTTTCTGTTCCATTTTGTTTGTACCTATAGGCGATAGGTTTAGTTTGAACATATTTCTCTATATGGATTACCCTATAGTACAAATTTATTAATAACAATGGGTTCTCCAGACACGGAGAGACACACAATATATCTATATACACAATAGCACAAGTCATTACAAACTATGTTACTATACAAATTGTATACATGGGAAAATATTGGTATCATGATATACCAATATCAATAATCAATAGGGCGTTGAAAACTCTGATTGAGATTACAATGTAACGTAATGAAACTAGGAATATTATTTACTGTTGACAGTGGCAACTAGGAGTAATTATGGCAAGTAAGTCAATAAATATATATATTTAATTTTAGTTTTGGTCAACTTATAGCTATACATCATAAGATAGACAGCATAGAGAGTAACGTCTTCAGTCGGGTGGAGCGCGAGCAAGTGGCTCATGGAACTACATTTGCTTTAAAAAGATCAAAGCTAAGCCAAGAGAAGCCAAGCAGTAGCTGGGTTAGACAGATTTCAGAAAATCGAGGACCGTAGGAAAAAAAAGTCGGGGACATTGTCCACCGCCAGCAGGGTTGTCTTAAGTTGATTTGAAGATTTGTAGCAAGACAGAACTTCTAATGTCCATACATGTAGGTAGGTTAACGTTATTCCAAAGTTTGATAGCATCAGGGAGGAAAGAGCTGTTAAGACGGAGAGGCCTTCATTGGATGGTGCGTATGGGTCTAGAATGACGTGTTGCTCGACCAAAGGTAGGCGGTGGCGAGATTGGTTAGATAAGGAGTAAGACAGTGGGTCATTTTCTAAAATAAGATCAGTTTCAAGTATTTGCGACGATTAGGGAGGGTAGGCCATCCGAGTTCTTGTATGAGTTTGATATGAGAAGTGTGTCTTAGGGAACCAGTGCATATCTTGCCGCATCATACTGAATAGACTCAAGTAAATCTGACAGCCCTTGACCGTAGCTATCTAAGAGGACACAACCATATTCTAGAATGGGTCTGACCATACGAAGTAAAGCCTGACCAGGGTGTTGCGGGAAAGTTTGAATTTAAACCTGTGAAGAAGAGTAATGCGCTGGCTGGCTTTATTAACAGTGCGAGTTATGTGAGTACGCCAAAATAAATTACCGCTAAGGGTTATGCCTAAATGGGTGTGAGAGGTGGCCTCAGGTATAGCAGGTCAAGATATAAACAGGTGGATGGCGAGGTTTAATAATTTTGGCAGAGAAGACAACAGATAAAGATTTGGAGGGCATTGCAAACGACATGCCATAATTTATTTATTTATTTATTTGTTTGTTTGTTTGTTTGTTCGTTCGTTCGTTCGTTCGTTGGTTCGTTCGTTGCTTCGTTCGTTGGTTCGTTCGTTGGTTCGTTGGTTCGTTCATTCATTCATTTATTTATTTATTTATTTATTTATTTATTTATTTATTTATTTATTTATTTATTTATTTATTCATTTATTCATTCATTTATATATTTATTCGTTCATTTATATATTTATAACCCCTTTACATCGGGGGCACCAGCGAGCAGGGTAGGAGCTGTAATGCGTCACGCATGAAAAAGCCCAAGTACAAAAATATTTACACCGACTAAATATGAATGCATGCCATCATATAAAATCGCCTATATGCATGTATACCAGACTTAAAACTCCCGTGCATCTATAATCTACACTATGTACAGCTAACAACAGGTATAGGCAGCTTGAATAAGCTGCAGGTCACGCGGCAGAGTCACCAATTGACTGTGTCCTGTAATGCCAAGCCTCAATTAGCACCTCCTTACTTATGCGGTCAAAAAGATCGCCAATATGTTGACTAAAGTCGTACACGTCCTGTCGTGGGAGCCAACGAAATTTTTTTTAAAATGTAGAGGCCGAGAAGTTTTCCCAAACATAATCGCACTTTAACCTTTTACATCCTCTTTCCAAAGACATATACTTTTCCGATCTTATGTGATTGAGCGCTGGGCATAGAAACAAAAAAAAAAAATGGGGCAAATCGCCCTTGTTATCACTGCATAAAATACATATACCTTCTGAAACACCCCATCTTTCCAGGTCATTTCCCAAGCCTTGGCATCCAGTTCGAGCCAAAAATTTCAACATAGTACCAGCAAAATGTTGAACATTGAAAAAGTAATTTTTCCCCAAAAGTTGATCGCTTAAACATTTGATACCGATTAAGTGTCTTACTTTTGTCAATTTCTTGGGGAAAAATAATTTGTACCCTTGAATAGACGAATGGAAAAAACGACTAATCCAGTTTGGGTTTTTTGACTCGAAAACACGATCCATGTACACGCTATGAAAGGTTTTTCTCATTTCATCAACATATGGCCAGGCATTGGGCGATTGGTCGCTAGATGACTCCTTTAAGCTATGAAAAATTTGTTTGAATAACCGAGCTTAGGGCACCTCGAATTTCATACGGTGAAAAAAGTAACTTTTATCTGTTCCAAAATATCATTCACTAGTAACCATCCCAGTTCATTAAGAGTAGCAATTATCGCAGGTGAGAAGCGGACCAGCAAGATGGCTCTGGTCACTGTATACTACACGGACTTGAGAATAGCTTAAGACTCTTCCGTACTACAGACTCACACGGCACCTCTATGTATAATAGAAGGGAGAATTATATTCATCCAAATTGTATTGCCAAACGTAACTCGGTCTACATTTTCGTGGGATGATAATATGCTGCATTAATAGCCCCGAAGGCAAAATGCCATTGGAACGATTAATTTCTTCACAGGTGCTGAGTCTTTTAACAAATTTAAAAACATGGTGCCTAAATACTTGTACGTTTTACATTCCGAAATATACTCACCAAGCATTCATCTTTTGTTTCCATCAAATCTTTTTCCAACAACCAGGATTTTTTATCTATTACTGTTTAAACGACATATTCCATTTTTCAACAAACATATGTGCTGCATTCAACATACTTTTCTGCTATTAATACGATATCGTCAGCGTGTAAAAGAAAGGGAATACGACCATTTTCATAAGGTACACCAAGATTCGTTTCCTCCGACATTTCAAACCAATCTAGTACAAATTGTAATTGCTACAAACTTCAATTAATTTTTCATTAATGCCGGACCAAATCTCGCAAAATTAATTCCCACTACCAATCAAAACTCTTCATCCTACATGAAAGGAAAGTATCCATGCTCACTTTATTTTCACCGCATTGTGGAAGATAATGTACGAGTTATAATTCATTCTTTACGTAATTCTTCACCAGGAGGGGATGAAATTGATCCTAAATTTACATATTTCTGCTGGCATGCTTAAACCTCTAACATATATAATAAACTTGTCTCTATCAACAGGTGTCTTCCCCGATGTTCTTAAAATAGCCAAGGTTATTCCCTCATATAAGAAGGGAGATCCTGAATTGTTTATAAATTACCTTCCAATTTCTGTGCTACCTTTTTTTCCAAAATATTTGAAAAAGTAGTTAATAAACAATTTATTGCACACTTGGCAAAACATCATATTTTGTATGACTTTCAGTTTGGATTTCGCCAAGGATATGGTACTGAAATGGCGGTAAATTACTTAGTCAATAAGGTATCAGAAACCCTGGACAGAAGGCATTTTGCTGTCAGTATTTTTCTGGATCTGTCCAACGCTTTTGATACCGTAAATCATACTATTTTTTTCTCAAAATTGTCCCACTACGGTGTTAGAGAACTGCGCTTCAGTGGTTCGTAAGTTATATGACTAATACAGAACAATTTGTTTCTTTCCAAAACACCGAATCACCACGTATGAAAATCACATGTGGCGTACCACAAGTCTCAATACTTGGCCCGATTCTCTTCTTGTTATACATTAATGATCTTGGTACTGTGTCACGAGACATTTTTTCTTTACTATTTGCTGATGATACTAGTCTCATATTTACTGGTCACGATCTACATGTATTGGAAAACAGCATTAATATGTCTTTGGGCTTAGCTATTGAGTGGTTCAACTCAAACAGACTATCTGTTAATACAGAAAAAAAAACTAATTTCATTTTCTTCCACAGAAGGAATCATTCAATGAGCCATTATTCTTTAAAAATAAAAGTCAATGATACAGAATTACAACTGGTAACACACTGTAAATTCATAGGCATTTGGTTAGACAAAAATTTGAATTGGAAATATCACATCTCACAAACTTCTAATAAACTGAGCAAAATTATAGGTATTTTCAAAACATTAAGGTGGAAATTTGGGAAAAATATACTGTCTCAGTTGTATTATAGTTTGGCATATCCTTACTTTATCTACTGCAATACATCCTGGGCTTCTACTTATGCCACAAGCCTAAATCAAATTGTTGTACTTCAGAAGAAATTAGTGCGAATTTTCAATTTTTCTACTTATAACGCCCACACAGATCCTATTTTTTCAAGCCTCAAGATATTAAAATTTGAACAAATCAATATCTACATGACTTCAATCTTTGTTTATAAGGCGATTCATAACCTGATGCCAAATATCTTCAAGATTTTTTTTCATTTTAATTTTGATGTTCAGTATTATTCTACCCGGTACATGGAAGATCTATATATCCCTTGATACCGAACCAATATTTGTAAATTTGGAATCAAGTACCATGGTCCAATAGTTTGGAATAATATTCCTCAAAATTTGAGAAAGGTACCTTGTTTGTCTTCATTTAAAAAGAAGTTGAAATTTTTGTTGCTTCTTAATACAGTTAATTGACTGATTGTATTCTTAATGATCTTTGATGTGTATAATGCCATCTGAAATATATTATAATTACATAGATTTACATATGGATGGGGATGTAAGCTCACCAAAGTTTCTATCCCCAATGTATACTGTGTATATTTGAATGTTTATGCTGGATTAATAAAATTCAATTCAAATCAATAATATTACCATGGAAAACAAAGCTGGGGAGAGAATACATCATCATTCACTCCATTACCGACTTGAACCAAAAACTGTCAACAGTACCAAAAATAACTTTTTTTTTACTCGAATATATAAAAGGATTCTGTTTAAGTGATGAGCAGATTCCGTTGGATTTTGAACGATTTCTAGCAAGCTTGCGTCATCCGCGAAGAGCCTCACATAACAGGAAAGATCGTCAACGAAGTCATTTACGTACACCAAAAAGAGATGTGGACCCAGTATGGATCCGTTCGGTACTCCAGCTTCAATAGGCAATCAAGAGGACCTTTGGCCATGGATGACCACTCGTTGAAGTTGATTTAAGGACAGGTAGGACACCAAAAATAAATCCCACTTTAGTCAATCCTAGCTCAAAATGTATTTGCGTTAGAATAACATATCATATATGTGTGTACTCGTCATACTCCAAAGAATTTATATGTTCCGTATTTGGGTGTCTGTGATGTTAATTGTTGAATAAACAATTGAAAGTTGACCGCAAAGCATCCACCCCATAAATGTCGATATAAGTCACTAATTATTTGTGATAAAATCATAATTACACTTGGATCTTAATCCTGAGATATTGGCAACAAAAAACGATCCTGCGATATTTTATGTTTGGTTTCATTTTTCTGTTATCCATCCTCAAAGTTTGACGTTTCAATTTTCCCTTTGATTTTCAAGATGTTCATTTTCTTCATTTCATAGAAAAAGAACGAAGCAAAATTTAGAAAATCGCTGAATCGTTTTTGCAGTTCAGACATTAAAGAATCAAAAGCCGTTAACCGGATTAAATTTCGCCCAGCCGTTTTCTTGGAATAACCATTCTTAGGTGGGGCTCTCGTCCTATTATCCTTTCTGAGAAAACAAGCTTCAAAGGCCTTTGATGTTGATCATTTGCCTCTCAAACAATACCATTTGCTCAAGTTGAGTTGATATTTGTACAAAACGTAGCAAATATCGTCCCTGAACATTTGGGGAGGTTGTCAATCAATTCTTGGCCAATCACATGAATAAAAGAGCCTTTGAAGTACGGAAAACATTATTCAGCGATCTGTCAAACGGCGATAGCGACAGTCTGGTTTCAAAGTGTGACGTCATGGAGGCGGCCCTTCCGGCCCCGTGACCTCTACCCTGGCAACGAAAGTTGTGTTGCCTTGCCTTGCTTCGGTGGGGCGGCCTGCGGCCGCTCATGGTCAGTGCACGGATGGCGGGTTTTGTCTTCCGCCCCCCTACCTCTTCACCCCGTTTTAGGGATTGTGTTTTATTGTATTTACTCGTCTCGTATCTGTATACTTTAGGTAGTTAGCTTGTTAGACTTGTCTTTACACTTTACTTAGTCAGCTTGTCATTATTTTGTAGTTATTTTCTCAATGAGTTTCATTTCTCTTTCCAACCTGAGCTTTGTAACGCTAGTTTGTGTGTTTCCTCTTGTGTTCACGTTTATGCTTATTTCAATGTGTTTATTTGTACTTTTATTTCCTCATCCCTGGGTTCCGATACAGTATTATTATGTGCGTGGGTATCGTTGATTAGGGTGTGAGTTTTTTCCCCCGCCTGTCTTTGGTGTGAAGGACCACTGGGGTAATCCATCGCGACACGGCCTTTGAAGTTTGAAGGGACATCGTCTGACGATTCCCGCTCCTCTTGAACATTTAAAGTCTCCCTTCATTAGAACGCAAAACAAGCAAGATAACTATAAAGTAAACCACTAAGGCTATGATATGTTACCATGTTTGCATCTTTTCCCTGCCTGCAAGCATACTTTCGGCATGCTGCCTTATTTCGCATTGCCGCCCTGATACCACTGTCTTTGTGCCATGGGCCGTTGCTACCTGCAGCCACGTGACAGGCTGTTAAGTATGATTGACGGGTGGCATTGTTCCGTTTGGCGGCTGAAAACCAAAAGAATGACACATGGACGTTGGGATGTCCACATACCTGTGTGGTTTTTGGCGTTTTTCTCATATTTCTACTTTAGTTAAAAGCTCGAAATTTTGACAACTAACAGAAAGGACATTCATCTTGTAAAAACCGTTAAAATTTCAAAATCGGCCATGAAAAGGTTTTTGGTGTCTGAAGTGTCCTTAAAAGATAGCTTTCAATCCATGAAACAATGTTAACAGAGATACCTATCTGACGTAGTTTCAAAAGGAGGCCAGCATGCCAAACGTTGTCGAAAGCCTTAGACACATCTAGCAAAACAACACGAGTTTCTTTAGAATGTTCAAGGCTATTATAGATGTTATAAAAACATATATTTAGTTGGTTCATCGTAGAATCGTCCGCCTTGAACCCAGAGTTCTTGGATTTAAGTAGATTGTTGACAAATAGCTATTCATCAAGGGCAATGAAGACCAATCGTTCAAAGACTTTGGAGACGTTAGACAGTAAAGATATAGGGCGATAGTTACTTTTAATCTGCTTGTTGGCCTTCTTAAACAGGGGACATATATTTACTTTCTTCCAGGTGCCAGGATGATAAGAAAGGTGGAGAGAGAGAGAGAGATAGAGAGAGAGATAGAGAGAGAGAGAGAGACAGAGACAGAGAGAGAGAGAGAGAGAGAGAGAGAGAGAGAGAGAGAGAGAGAGAGAGAGAGAGAGAGAGAGAGAGAGAGAGAGAGAGAGAGAGAGAGAGAGAGAGAGAGAGAGAGAGGTTTGCAAATTGAATTAGCCGTATTTTTAAGTAGATTATTTCCTATATCGTCAGGACCAGACGCAGAAGAGAGCCTAAGACAGGACAGGACTTCCCTTACATTGTCTTCATCAAAGTTAATATAATTTAGACGTGTCTCTGTTCGAAAGGTAAACTGAGGCAGGGTGGGGCGTCAAGATCGGTAATAATTCTACATTGGCTTGCAAACTATTCACTAAAAATATTGCACTTTTCGGTGACACAGGAAACAATTTTATCATCCTCGATGAGTGGAAGAATGTCTTTATGAACTTTTCATCCCAGAACAGACTTCGAGAGACTCCACCACTGCCTAAGATTAATATCCTTATCGTCGACTTGACTGCTTAGCGAAAATATGAGTGAATAGATTGTCTTATTAAGGTGACAACTTTATTACATTTTTTTTGTACCGTTGATAAAATCCATTAATTTTGTGTTAGTGCCATAGGTATAAGGACGTGGACTACGAGATACTCTCTTGAATCGTTTCCATGCTCGGTTTCTTTGACGAATACGTTCTAATTACAGAGGTTATCCATGGCTTATCTCCAGGCCGAACCGTGATTTAACTGAAAGGGATGAAATCTTTTGCAGTGGATAAAAATAAGTCGGACCAGTATAACACGACATCGTCAACCGTATCGTACACTTCGTGGCCAGTGTCCCACGGCGCGGAGGAGAGGGCAGTATTAAGGTCAGGGAAAGTGGCCTTTTTGTATTTCCATACTGGCCTTTGGAAAGATGTATCCTTGTGATGACAGAAAGAGAAAAGAGCAGTAAACCACAGAATGGTCGGAGTTAGAAATGGGGGCAAGAATACCGCTATCTTAGACGAGAGCAGGTGAATCGGTGATTATTATGTCTAATAAGCTGTTTGAATATTTGTTGCTTCTGGTAGACTGAATTTACCTGTCATGATAGACTTCCTGTCTTATAAAAAGACCACTTTGACTTGGTGATAAGGGAGATCTGTCTAGATATGAACTACATATACTGTACTGCTGTCGATAGGAACATAAGGGAAACAAAGGCAACCTTTATTGGTGACTGGATTGTAGTTTCCTTGTAGAGGTGGCCTTTCATAGTCATAGAAGGCATTGTAAAGTCTACCTGAATACATAGCATTTCAAGATAGGTGGTCTTTCATTAGTGTGGTTTCTTAAGACAGAGACTCTGCATGGATTCTGGTATTTTAAGACCTTCTGTTCTATTCATCACAGGTTGTTGCACATAGTAGTTGATTTTCACGCTAGTTAAAGTAACAATGAAATTTATTGGAAAGGTGGTCTCAAAAATTGAACTGGTCTTTCATGACAAGTGGTCTCTATAGCAGGTACCAATATAGTTAAAAACAGTTGAAAGTGATAAGTTGTCTCATACGTTTTGACAAGGGTTTGATCAAAATACAATAGTTTCTGCCACGAGGGTCTACTCCATTACTACTAAAAGTGGTCTTATAAGACAGGTGGCCTCTCATGACAGGCAGATTAACATGCAAAGAATATGATTTTATAATCATCCATGGGGTCTCTCAAGAAATGATTGTCTCCTATAACAGGGTCTAGAAAAGAATCAATTGAACCTTTTATCTGCATTATAATCAGCTGGGCATCTCCGTCTTTAACCTGCACGAAGTCAATATTCTTCTCTGTTTTGTGGAATAGTATTCACTATTTTGCACATGGATATCACCTCCAAGAAAAGTATTTCTTTCTCCAGTGTATTGCTGTAGGGAATAATGTATAATTAGGCGCTTTATGATCCCAAAACAACTTTTTGTACCTAATTAATGTGAGGTCTTAATCATTGTAAATGCATGGACTGCTGTCACATGATTCTCCTTGTAACGGTGCTGCCACCAGTGGTGAATAACGCTATTAATACTTTACCAAACAATGTGGATATATATCTTTATCCAAACACATTCGCTGTTGTGGGCTATGAGCCTGAAATAAAACCTTGAACTTAATATATATATATATATATATATAATAGGTATAATAGGTATATATATATAATATATATATATATAATAGGTATAATAGGTATATATATATATATATATATATATAGTAAGCGACATCTTTATTACATGTTTCACCAAAGTTAGCAAAGATTTACCCAAAGACACAAATGCAGGTATATTTAATGCAGTACAGCTCTTCATAACAGAGACCCGAAGGTTCGAATTTTAAATGTAAATGCCTGCTCATGGTGAAATTGTTATATTTAATAGCTTTCCTTATCTAGAACACTTCCTATGGTGATTTATACTCGTATTGTCATTATATACGCTTAACATCTTATTCCTGGATGTATTTTCCCTCCCAATGGTAGCATTTTTTGTTAATATTGTAACAGCCCTGTAATTGGCTGTTACTGTAATTGTAAAGTCTATATGATCTCATAATTAAGACTTAAGTAAATGTTATGTAGGCAAGAGTTATTGCATGTACTTTGATGCAGTACAGCATCAAAGTAGGCCTAGGTTTCTGTCAGAGCTCACTTTGCATAAAAGTAGACCTGATCTTCTGAGCCAGGTTGCCAGTTAGGCCTACCCTCTGACAAATTGAATATGAAACCATGGGATAAATAGTTAATGACTGAACAAGAAATTTAATGTTCTGGGCCTAATAACTGGTACAAGTTATGTCTCATACTTCATAGCATACATTGTTGTTGTGCCTGTGATATTGCATGAACACTACTGGAATAGGAAATTGCTGTGTCAATCTTCAAACCATGAGCAGCATATATGAGGAACACAGGAGTTAATCTAGTACGGCATTGGCAATGACCAATGGATTTTAGTATTGAGCAATGTTTAACTTTAATGAGGCTCTTTGAGCTGTGTTTACATCTTGCAATCAGCTGACTCAGTACTGAGAGTTCAAGTGGGGTAAATGGTGCTCCTTGAGTCAGTTTGATACAATGTAACAGTGTTCTATTTTTAGCACAAAACATACCAGGGAGGAACACTGAGCATCAAAATGTGTAGATCTCACAAACTGCATGTAATAATACAGAAGGCATGTAAAACAGGAGTAACTCAACAATTTAAATAGGGTTTCTGTCATGAATTTAACTTTTATTGCTGGGTATGTGTGTTACAATCAGCTTGCAGCAGAGCATCAAGAGCAATAATAGGGAGCTCTCTTAGAGCATTATTTTACCTGGGATGAGCAACATATAACGATCTGCAGGCTATATAAAGGGGGCTGTAGTCCAGCTTCGGGGATTCTGGGCAGTGGTCTTTGGAGTGTGAACACAGGGAAGCAAGGTTACCTGACAGCATTGTGGATTGGCACTGAGATAACACAGGCATGCATGGCAAGGCTATGATGGGACTTCCATAGTTCAGAAATGCTAAGTACTGCATTTGCCTAGCTGTTTTCTCTTTTCCTATTCCAGCCTGGTTGTTGTTTTGCTGTTGGTAATATCCCTTGATTGTTCATGGAATCCAAGACATCTTTGGCATATGCCAGAATCCATTTTGGCTAGGTTGATTTGCTTGTCAATCCCAGGGCAACATGCCCTTCCAAATTCTACATTTTCAAACATGACAGCGGCTTTCCTGATTTGGGTACATAAGCGGAGATAGCCAAAAGTGGTAACAGTTAGTTTCACAGAAATTCACATCAAAGTTTTGATTGCAAGGAAACCTGTCTAAATTCTTTGTGGCTTCACTCTATTGATTTGGCTGGATTGTAACATTGCAAATTGTTGGAAATAGGGCAGGATAGTTAAGGGGAATCATATGTGGGATTTGACTAGATGCTCTGACCAGGTGAATATTATACATATACTGTTGTGAGAAATTGTATACATTGCAATGTGGTGTACTACCATGGAATAATACATGGTACAGAGTCTGTATTTCAGTAAATAAACTTTGCAGTTATTTGTTACAACTTAGAAGCTGGATTGGAGTCTTTTTCTACAATTTCCATTGTTGTTAGGATTGGGTGAATTGGGTGATGTATTTGGTACAAGTCAGCAAGGCACACTACCACTGTATAATGCTGAAGTGACAGATACTGAAGACCAGAGTAACCCAACTTTCCTATTTTAACCCTCTTCTGACCAGTTAGCCCTATAGATAGAAAATCTAGGGACAGTGAAATTGACAGCAAGTTACATTGGTGGCAGTGGTGGTGGGATTTCATATATTTTGAATTCCCAGTTCCTACACTCTGAACACTGGAAATAACAGAAAATTTCTAAGCCAGATCTTAGAGAAGCGTAATAAATATCGAAACAGGAATACTTATAAGTGAAATATGGCAAGTGAAGTGAAAGTAGATGAGGAGATAACTTTCACAATGCCACAATTACAAGAAGCATTGGAGGATGTGAGGCAAAATCAACAGGAGTCATCTGTTGATAACAATTCTGATGGCAGTGACCAGGCTTCTGAGACAGGGAGTGCAGATGTAGGAGCCCCACAAGCTGTAGGCTCACCTGTCCAGCTGCCTGACTCATCAGCAGCCAATGGAAACATGAATAGCACACCTTTAGAAGTGGGGACACCCCAAGTAGTATGTAATAAACTCACAGTCAGGCCAGATAAGTATGATGGCAAGGGTGACTGGGAGGAGTACATCATACACTTTGAAACTTGTGCTAAATTAGGCGGATGGAGTGACAGGATCAAAGCAAATATGCTTGCAGTTAGTCTGACTGGCATGGCCAGGAGGTATTTTGCATGCATCCCTGCTGTTGATCAGAATAACTATACAAAAATTGTGACAGCACTGGCGAGCAGATTTGGCAGCAAGAGACAGAGGGATAGATGTAAGGCTGAGCTCTCTGTGAGGAGGAGAAAGAAGGGGGAGTCTGCAGCTGAGCTAGGTGATGAAATCTGGCGGCTGACTTTACGCACTTACCCTGATTTTGATATTGCCACACAAGAGCAGTTAGCCTATGATGCTTTCCTAAATGCACTTTCTGTGGGAATGAAAATAAAATGCATGGAACAAAACTGCAAGTCTGTAGAAGATGCTGTTCTTATCATTGACAGATATGAGGCTTTATCTGAAGACCTCAGTAAACCCAAATATGTGAGAGGTGTAGAGAGTAACTTATCACCAGAGACACAAGTTTTGTCAGAACTGACAAAAGTGCTCAATAGATTTATTGAAAAGCAATCGGAACCTGAGAAAAAATCTCAATCAGGAATTAACAATGCAGTGAGGTCAAAACAGCCATATGGGAAGAGTACTAATGACCAGTTACTAAAAAATACACGGGAACAGAAACTTTGTTTTTACTGTAGCTCCCCACAACATTTTAAAAGAGATTGTCCAAAATGGAAGCAAGATATGGGTATGAGGAACCAGGAAAACTTCCACCCACCAACCCAGTAGGCCCAGGGCTGGTGGATGTGACAGGGCCTGCCCATAAAATTACATTAGGCAATAAACGACAGACAAGAAAACAACTCACAGATAGCCCAGAGGATCCCTTACATAGAAGTGATTTGGGGACACCTTCCCTGTCTGAGCACAGAAGTGGAAAAGTGACAAGCGCTCAATTAGAAAAGGACAATGGCTTATATGTTTTAGGGCAGGTGGGCAAAGTAGCTGTGAATCTACTGATTGATACTGGTTCAACTGTCACCATACTGTCCAAGACATTTTATGAGAGGTTGAGCATGGAAGATCAATATAAACTCTCACCAGCCCTTTATAATATCAAGGGTGTAGGTGGTGAGGGAATAAATGTGATAGGTACATTGGATGTTGATATTGTATTGGGAGGCAGAGTTTACACTCACCCTGTATTGGTAGCAGACACCATATGGGATGGTATACTTGGAGCAGACTTTCTGTTGAGACAGAAATGTCAAGTTAACCTGGGTAGAATATCCCTGAAAATAAATGGTGAAGATATACCATGTTGGCTGAGTGGACGTGAAGCAATGTGCTGCAGAGTGGAAGTGGCTACTGAAATTAGCATTCCTCCAGGTGCACAGGCTTGGGTCCCAATCAATATACAAAAAGCAGGATATTTAAAGAGTATAGGTATAGTGGAACCAATTCCTGAGTTGGCTCAAAAGAAATCTGTTCTTGTAGCCAGTGGTGTTGTAAACACTAGAGAAGAAAATTCTGTACTTAGGGTACTAAATTTCAACTCGGAGCCTGTAAAGTTAATTCCTGGAGTCACATTAGGTAAATGCAAGTCATTAGATCCTGAACAAATTACACCAGAAAGAGAATTCATTCTGCCTGTGAGAACTGTGGGAAACACTGACACAGGACATCCTGGCAAAATTCCTAAACACTTGAAATCATTGTTTCAGAGGAGTTGTCAACATCTTACCTCTGATGAAGCTGACCAGTTGACTGCAGTGTTAATTAAACATCAGCACGTGTTTTCTGAGTCAAAAGATGACATGGGTCGCACTAATTTAGTACAACACAAAATAAATACAGGAAATGCTGCTCCTATCAGACAGCCCCCAAGAAGGCTACCGATTCACAGACAGGAAGTGGAGCGTCAAGAAATTGAGAAGCTGTTAAAGAAGGGTATCATAGAACCTTCTGACAGCGAATGGGCTTCAAATCCAGTGCTAGTCACAAAGAAAGATGGCTCCATTCGGTTTTGTGTGGATTATAGGAACCTAAATGCAGTGACAATAAGGGATGCGTATCCCTTGCCAAGAATAGATGAATGTCTAGATACTCTTGCTGGTTCTAAATTCTATTGTGTCTGCGATTTGCTTAGTGGGTATTTCCAGGTTCAAATGGACCCACAAGACAAAAAGAAGACCGCATTTGTTACTAGACATGGTCTGTATCAATTTCAAGTAATGCCGCAAGGTCTTACAAATGCGCCATCAACTTTTGAGCGCTTAATGGAAAAAATACTCAGAGGAATGACCTGGAACGAATGTTTGGTATTTCTTGATGATACCTTGACATATGGTCCCACTTTCTCAATATGCTTAGAACGTTTTGAACGAGTATTAACCAGACTGGGCTCAGCAGGCCTTAAACTGAGGCCAGATAAGTGTCATCTGTTCCAACAGCAAGTACTTTTCTTGGGGCATGTGGTTTCAGCCAATGGTATTCAGACAGACCCTAGTAAAATTGAGGCTGTCCAGGGGTGGCCAAGGCCTACCACAAAGAAACAGGTACGTAGCTTTTTAGGTTTATGCTCATATTACAGAAAGTTTGTTAAAGGGTTTGCAGGCATTGCGAGACCCTTACACAGACTGACGGAAGATAACATTCGGTTTCTTTGGGACCATGAGTGTCAAAAAGCTTTTGAACAGCTTAAAGATGCTCTTATAAGTGCACCTATCTTAGCCTATCCAAGAGCTGAAGGTCAGTATGTTCTGGACACTGACTCGAGCAATTTTGCTGTGGCTGGAATTCTTTCACAAATTCAGGATGGCAATGAAAGGGTTATCGCTTATATGAGTAAATGCTTAACAAAAGAAGAGCGCAATTATTGCATTACTCGAAAAGAGCTTCTTGCAGTCGTGCAAGCTGTGAAAAAGTTCAAACATTATATTCATGGTACCCAAGTGAAAGTTCGGACAGATAACACTGCAGTTAGCTGGATGTTTCGGCTAAAAGATCCTGAAGGGCAGATGGCCCGATGGCTTCAATTTTTGGGGCAATATGACCTCAAGATTGAACACAGAAGAGGGAAAATACACACTAATGTTGACTCTTTGTCAAGACGCCCTTGTAAACAATGTGGACGAGAAGACGAGCCATTAGAGTTTGTTAGACAGGAACATGTTTCTGAGGAAAGGAAGTCAAACACAGCTTGTATAGTCACACGAAGTAAAAGGGCCAGTAAAAATCAGGCATTTAGGCCTAACCAAGCATGGCTTGATGGTTGGGAGCCCCAAGACATAAGACAAGCTCAGCAAGAGGATCCCAAAATAGGATTTCTGCTAAATGTAGTTGAGGATGGGAAACCTAGACCTGATTGGCCCGAAATCTCTCATTTGTCAAAACAACTGAAAATCTTATGGAGACAATGGGACCGTCTCAGTGTTATTGGTGGGGTGCTCTACAGGAGGTGGTATGAGACAAACGGTGCATACAGGTGGCAACTGATAGTGCCCCAGGCAAAGAAAGGGGAAATATTGTATCATTTTCACGATGCCCAGACTGGGGGGCACTTGGGCACTAACCGCACTATAGAGAAAGTAAAGCAGTCCCATTATTGGGTAGATTTGAAATCTGATGTGCAGCGTTACTGCCGAGAATGTGATCGTTGTGCCGCTAGGAAACCTCTACTCAACAAAAACAGAGCACCTTTAAAACAGTACCTAGTGGGTGAGCCTATGGAAAGGTTGGCTATTGACATTCTGGGACCTCTTCCAGAAAGTAAGCGAGGCAACAAATATTGTGCTGTAGTATGTTGCTACTTTTCCAAATGGTGTGAGGCTATTCCCCTTCCTAATCAGGAAGCAGTTACTGTAGCTAAGGCACTGGTGGAAGAGGTGATATGCAGACTAGGTTGCAGCCGCATTATCCACAGCGATCAGGGCCGAAATTTTGAGAGTAATGTGTTTCAGGAAACATGCCGTCTATTGGGAATAGAGAAAACGAGGACAACTGGTTTACATCCTGAGAGTGATGGAATGTGTGAACGTTATATGAGGACTTTGAAATCGATGTTGACAATGTATGTAGAAATGGAACAGGACACTTGGGATGAACATCTCCCTTATGTGATGATGGCTTACCGAGCCTCAGTTCATGATAGCACGGGGAGTACTCCCAACATGATGATGCTTGGGCGAGAGGTAGCCTTGCCTTTGCATGTGGTGACAGGTGTACCTGTGGATGCTGAGATAGTAAACCACTCGGGTAAGGAACCAGAGGAGTGGGTGTCTCAGTTACAGGATAACCTGTATCATGCACATGAAGTGGCCAGACAGCATTTAAAGAAAAGTGCAACATATCAAAAGAGACAATATGATCACAGGGCAAAAGAAAGAAGTCTGGAAGTAGGACAAGCTGTGTGGTTATTTGACCCTACCAGGAAAGTGGGTGTTTACCCTGGCTTGACCTCACCCAGGAAGGGTCCTTTTGTGATCATAGGAAAATATGATGATTTAGTGTACAAAATAAAGAGGGGACCCAGAACAAAAGCAAAAGTAGTACACATTAACAGGCTCTTTCCTTATGAAGGATGCAATGCCCCTAAATGGTTCAAAGCAAGACAGCCAGGGAAGATCTCTGAGCCTGTGCAGCCCACATCAGACTAAACTTAACATTTTAAATGCCATTTTATGGCAGTGATTTTCAGTGTTTCAGTCAGTTGGCATTATTTATGTTCATGTATGCAAAATAATAAAGAAGAGTCAATCACAGGACTGATCACCCTAATTATTGACTTTAGATAGGTATAGTTAATGTTGGGACTGAAACACTGAAATAATAAAGCACTGTCACAGTCTGATGGTAATTGAGATACAGGATTGAGCAAAATATTGTACTGCAACAGGTAATTACTGAAGCTTAATTCAGTAAAAACCTACGCTTTTTACCTGGAAATGAGGGATAAAAATGACCCTCTTTAGAATAAAAATGGGTCCAAATATGGTACACAGAACACATTTGTGAATTGCCATGGAAATGAAGGGTTAACTTATTTGTAAATGTGGTCAATTTAGTTTAAGTCAGTTGCACCTATAGTACTAATGTGACTGTGAATTGTAGCAGAGGTTTCAGGTCACCAAGTACTGAGCAACATTAATGGAGCAGTTTTAAGCTGGGATAGGTAGGCAAAAGTGCAATTGATACATTGTAGCAAGGTCATGAGTGACCATGATGTCACTGGTCACTCAGTGCATTGCACTGGTACAGGTCAGCTTGACCATGGGCAATTTTTGCAGTGCAGGCAAATAGTTGCATATTGTAAACAAGTAGCCCAAACAAATAAGTAAACAAAATACCTGTGTGGAGAACCCATCCACAGAGTTAATTGAGTTAACTACTCTTCTCTGGGTAATCATGGGTTCTAAAGGGGAACTTTGATTCCAGAGGCAAGGAGCGGCATTAACAAAAATGTGAGCACAGTTAAGGGAGCACTGTTTAGAGATGGGAGCATTCTTAGTAGATTCCCATGGTCTTGTCCATATTGTTACATTGTATCATGGTTGGGTATATAAGCATAGGGGCCTATGTTATCATTGTCATTTGCTCTTTGGTACTACTATTGGACCAGTGCACAGTCACATTACTGTCAAGTGAGTTAGCAATGGCTCTACAGGAACTATTTGATGAGTTCCCGTTCCTCCATGAAGTAAATAAAGAGAATGAAGCCAGCAGGGTAGTAGAAGTAAGGATGGATGGGGAAGTTTTCCCTGTTATGGAGTTACCAACTGCTGTTCAGATAGGAGTTACAGAGGGGGAGACCACAAGTACCTCTTGTCCTGGGGAAATGGCTGCTTCTGGGGAAACAGGAGTTTCCTGTCTTCCCCAAGAGGAAGCCACAGTACCTGGACAAGAAGGGAAAGTGGCCAAGCCCAAGGGCAAGAGATTAAGGAGGAAGAAAGTCCTCACATGCACAGCATGTAACTCAGATTTTGAAGGAAAAAAAGCATACCGTGTGCACATGGTTAATATTCATGATGCTATGAGCCTTCAGTGCCCTTGGTGCGATGTGGCACCATTCAAGAAGGCATATAACTTGAAGCGCCATGTTGGTGGTTTCCACTCTGACGTCAGCCAGGAGCTGCTGCAAGATGAAATTTTGGGCTGCTTTGCAAAAGATCCCAGTGAGTGGATGGGGAAGGCTCCCAATCTTGGTCACCCAATGGCTGCTGAGGCACAGCGACTCATGCAGGTTTGGAGGAAAAAGTTTGGCAGTGGCGTGGAGTTCAAGACCCCCTCATCGGTGAGCAAGAGGCCTCGCTTAGAAGAGGAGAGATACTCCACTTCTGCTTCAAGTGTAAAGCCAGTGGATGCAGATGGGGAAGTTATGGTTACATGCCCGCCCACTCCTGGTTTAAACTTGGGCCCATGCAGCTCACCCGTGACCCTGCAACTGACAGCAGAGGATGGAGACAATATCATCGACAGGGATTTGCCAGAGGAGGACACTAGTATAGTTGTGGAAGCACCACAGATCCGGACTCTGACATCTCAAATAAAGAAATATGGAAAAATCATTGCCATTGAACCAAAAGGACGCTTGCACATGGTAGTGACTACCAAAGTGAATGATGACAACCGGGCTGCTCACTATACTTTGACTACCTTGCTCAATCCAACTGAGCTACTCAGAAGAAAGCTTATTAGCCATATCGAGTGGTTGGGAGATTGCCCACAGGTGTCGCAAAAACAGGCGCGTCTGTTGAGAGGGGAGGAGGCCCACAGATTCAAGACAGCCGTAGCAGATGCCATGGGGTTTCACCCTCATTCTACTGTGATGGGTGTCATGTATACAGGAGATACAGTGCCAGTAGAAGCCCCAATTGATCAGTCCTCAACAGACAGCGAGGATGACTGTATTATCACCGACTACCAACCTGCACCATCTTCAGTGTCTACCACCAGAAGGCAAATCCTAGAAGATGGAGCTTGGCCATTTGTGCCACCAGCCCCAAGAAATTGGGAACAGGCTGAGCCTGTGTTCATACCATTTCCCACCACAGGGATGTTCTGGCCACCAAAGAATTACAACACTATGACCACAGACCAGAAAACATGGGCTCATGAAACGCTGGCTGCCATACTCTCAATGCCAGAGGGAAGGGAAAATTTCCCTGCTGACCGTGAGGCAACCGTTGACCGGTACAACTTTTTGGCATTGCCAGGCAGGGAAGCTCCCAAGTCTAGAGATGCCTCTGTGCGTCATGACTTACTGGCACAATTGCAGCATCCTACAAAATTCAATGATGAGGATCTGAAACAGTGGACCATGGTGCCAAGGGAGGTGCGGTGGCAGGATGTGCCTAAACATGTCCAGGAAATCATCAGCAAGGTGCCAGTGTGCCTGGAGTAGAGACACAGATTGACTTAACATTGTATATAGTGTTCATAATTATTGTGAAATGTGTTGTGTTGCTGTTGGAGTTGATTGTTGACATGTTTGTCTAACAATCAATGTGGATCAACACCCAGAGGATTACTGTGACCAGTATGTCATGATGGATTGTTGACATGTTTGTCTAACAATTGATATTAACCCTGTCTATTTCTGAAGATGGGTTAATAAAATATATGAAGCATGATAGTGCTGGTGCATAATACAATTTTGCTGGAATGAATCCCATCTCTAAGGAGGCAATCCTAGTGTGCCAATGGTGGAACTATTGAGGGGTCCATCCCAATAGGCAACGCCTTTATGGTCCAATCCTGATGGCAGCCACTGAGGGTATCATTGCATATGGACAATGGACAGATACAGAGACCTACCACCCATCCCATCCCATCATGGTCTCACTTCGCGCATCACTTAAGAATATGTGCAGATATTGATGTAGTAGACCTATCGCGCAGCCAAAGACGTCAGGGTCTCAATCCGCGCATCCCTGGAGAAGTTATCCTGTTAAGCAGAAGCATTATAAGTATTCATTTTAATTTGTACAACCTTCATATTATTTGATTAGGCTGAGATTTGGTATGGAATCTTAAGACATGACTGGTTAATTTAACTCAAGGAACTTGAAATGTTAACCTGTACTGGTTAACTCTGAACTCTACTAGTTATTCCATGATAATTCTCAGATTAATGTAAACAAGTCACAGGCTGCTGCAGTATTAATACTGATAAAGTAGAATTTCCAGATTGTTGGACAAATGGTCCTCATTCAGATTTATATGATAGAAACAGTTACTGTAATAACTAGAGGTTAATGTCACTTGGTCATGGAGTGTTGTAGATAATGAGCTTATGTGAGAGCAGCATGTTGCACATTTATCATGGCTCTTCAGTTGATCTCAAGTAACAAAAATGAGATCAGTTTGGTCCACAAGTATATGCGGACAAGTAGGTATTCTAGGTAACGCTTATTATATGAGGTTGGCCTATGTGTACAAAATGGTTATGAGATGGTGTTTTCATGTAATCTAAGGTTTTGTGTTCAGCCTGCAGTAGATGCACTGTAATGTGATGAGCCTGTAAAAAGCACTGTAATGTAAGGTTTAGGCCTAAGGTTACTTGGCCAGGTGAAGGTTTTGTGTTCAGCCTGCAGCAGATGCACTGTAACGTGATGAGCCTGTAAAAAGCACTGTAATGTAAGATTTAGGCCTAAGGTTACTTGGCCATGTGAAGGTTTTGTGTTCAGCCTGCAGTAGATGCACTGTAATGTGATGAGCCTGTAAAAAGCACTGTAATGTAAGTTTAGGCCTAAGGTTACTTGTGATGAGCCTGTTTAAAAAAAAAACACACACACAGTAAGATAGATTGACTGAGTCATGTGGTCAATTCCTGTGGTTTTTAATCTTAGGACCAGGGTTGAGCTCTTTATGTTATATGGTATAAGTTGTAACTGTTGAGAAGAGGTCTGTGCTAGGCCAGGAAACTAGCATGTAGAACAGACTCATTTGAGCAGCTGTGGTAGTGCCAGTGAACTACTTTGGAGATATTACTTACTGCTCTGGTATATGGCTGGTTAAATATGCATTTGGTGATATTTTTTGGGTGTAATATTGTACATACAAATCAAATTTTAATTGTTGTGGTTTCATAGTACAATGGAACAAGATTGATATCTATGAAGGCCACCGTATCAAAATAGTAAAATGCCTCAAGAAAATGGCCAATTAGTAAAATCAAGCCACTGTTTAGAATTAATATATATTTATTATAACATTGTAAATTTGCTCACATTACAGTGAGACATTACAAGGAAGTGATATAATCCAAAAAAATCAATACTATTACTGTGAAATGTTCATTTTAAGTTATTTAATTGTTAAAATTTAATGTAATCTTCCTCACAGCAAAGTGGGTAAAATAGACTGATTGATAGTTATGTGGAGAAACAAATGATTTAAATGATAGACTTTGCATGACTGTCTACATTGCATGTGCACATGAGTTAAATGTCTACACTGGAGTCTACAGAACTTCAAACATTCAGGTATAAGGTAGATTGTGCAAGATGAGTGGACTCATCTTATGTAAGGAGGGGGTAATGTAACAGCCCTGTAATTGGCTGTTACTGTAATTGTAAAGTCTATATGATCTCATAATTAAGACTTAAGTAAATGTTATGTAGGCAAGAGTTATTGCATGTACTTTGATGCAGTACAGCATCAAAGTAGGCCTAGGTTTCTGTCAGAGCTCACTTTGCATAAAAGTAGACCTGATCTTCTGAGCCAGGTTGCCAGTTAGGCCTACCCTCTGACAAATTGAATATGAAACCATGGGATAAATAGTTAAAGACTGAACAAGAAATTTAATGTTCTGGGCCTAATAACTGGTACAAGTTATGTCTCATACTTCATAGCATACATTGTTGTTGTGCCTGTGATATTGCATGAACACTACTGGAATAGGAAATTGCTGTGTCAATCTTCAAACCATGAGCAGCATATATGAGGAACACAGGAGTTAATCTAGTACGGCATTGGCAATGACCAATGGATTTTAGTATTGAGCAATGTTTAACTTTAATGAGGCTCTTTGAGCTGTGTTTACATCTTGCAATCAGCTGACTCAGTACTGAGAGTTCAAGTGGGGTAAATGGTGCTCCTTGAGTCAGTTTGATACAATGTAACAGTGTTCTATTTTTAGCACAAAACATACCAGGGAGGAACACTGAGCATCAAAATGTGTAGATCTCACAAACTGCATGTAATAATACAGAAGGCATGTAAAACAGGAGTAACTCAACAATTTAAATAGGGTTTCTGTCATGAATTTAACTTTTATTGCTGGGTATGTGTGTTACAATCAGCTTGCAGCAGAGCATCAAGAGCAATAATAGGGAGCTCTCTTAGAGCATTATTTTACCTGGGATGAGCAACATATAACGATCTGCAGGCTATATAAAGGGGGCTGTAGTCCAGCTTCGGGGATTCTGGGCAGTGGTCTTTGGAGTGTGAACACAGGGAAGCAAGGTTACCTGACAGCATTGTGGATTGGCACTGAGATAACACAGGCATGCATGGCAAGGCTATGATGGGACTTCCATAGTTCAGAAATGCTAAGTACTGCATTTGCCTAGCTGTTTTCTCTTTTCCTATTCCAGCCTGGTTGTTGTTTTGCTGTTGGTAATATCCCTTGATTGTTCATGGAATCCAAGACATCTTTGGCATATGCCAGAATCCATTTTGGCTAGGTTGATTTGCTTGTCAATCCCAGGGCAACATGCCCTTCCAAATTCTACATTTTCAAACATGACAGCGGCTTTCCTGATTTGGGTACATAAGCGGAGATAGCCAAAAGTGGTAACAGTTAGTTTCACAGAAATTCACATCAAAGTTTTGATTGCAAGGAAACCTGTCTAAATTCTTTGTGGCTTCACTCTATTGATTTGGCTGGATTGTAACATTGCAAATTGTTGGAAATAGGGCAGGATAGTTAAGGGGAATCATATGTGGGATTTGACTAGATGCTCTGACCAGGTGAATATTATACATGTACTGTTGTGAGAAATTGTATACATTGCAATGTGGTGTACTACCATGGAATAATACATGGTACAGAGTCTGTATTTCAGTAAATAAACTTTGCAGTTATTTGTTACAACTTAGAAGCTGGATTGGAGTCTTTTTCTACAATTTCCATTGTTGTTAGGATTGGGTGAATTGGGTGATGTATTTGGTACAAGTCAGCAAGGCACACTACCACTGTATAATGCTGAAGTGACAGATACTGAAGACCAGAGTAACCCAACTTTCCTATTTTAACCCTCTTCTGACCAGTTAGCCCTATAGATAGAAAATCTAGGGACAGTGAAATTGACAGCAAGTTACAATATTCTCATTGTACTGTACTGTGTGTCTTGTAATAACTCTGTGTGTCCCTCTTTGTACTGGAGAACCACTCGATTAGTCTCTCTTGTACTATTTTTGGTGATCCAGATGAAATAAATATGTTTAAATCAAATATATATATACGATAGAATCTCCCATTAAGACCACCTCCAAAAAGAGGTCATTTCTGTATTAAGACTGCCAATTTATGGACACCTTTTTCTTTATCCTTAGTTAAACTATACCCCAATCTAGATGACTCCCATATTAAAACCACATTTTGAGTCCCTTGGGTGGTCTTAACATGGAGATTCCACTATATGTATATTGAAAGGTATAGTGTTTTCCTGGTTGGTTCGTTTTACAGCTTGTTCATTTACTGGTTCATCAATATACCGGGGTTATTATAGTTTATTATGACATTTGCTTATTCCCTTAGTCATTCATTTTTCGGTCGTTATCATTCTGACACGTTGTAACTTCAAACGCGTACACTTTAGTATTGATGTACCACCTGTTTAGTGTCGCCATGGAGTGGTTCAAAAACCCGATGCATTTATTTTTGCAAAAAAAGTGCTCACCGATGAATTGTTTTTGTAGCATAAACATAAAAGTAAAGCTGTCGCACTCTTCATTAACAGGCGCCATCCGCCTGGCAGTTTTAGCGACACGGTTGCAATTCTTTTGAACTCTCATGCTTTGAACCACCCATTTGACATTTTAACCTAGTTGTAACAGTTTTTCGTAAACTGGAAATGTTGTAGACCATTAACTTCAATGTGTGCATACACAGATGTGCTCCTCATTATTTGGTATTATCTAAATCCAAAAACTAACACTCAGAGTGATTTGAGAAATACTTGGACCAGACTTATCTGTCTGAATATATCAAAATTGATCAAGCGTTTGTTTTTTAACACACACACACACACACACACACACACACACACACAAGTATATAACTTCCCATGAAGCATTGCATTGCTCACCCGAGTGATTCTGTGCGGTGATAACTCTACCCTTTGCTGTTGTCATTTTCTCCTCGGTGGTTGCCACTTTTTTTGTGGTGGCAGCTGAAGAATGTGTTTCTATAATTGGCCGAGAGGTGCCGACAGATATTTTTGTGGTCACCAAAGTCTTCACGTTATGTATTCTGCTCGGCGTCTGCTTCAGTTTTTCAGCATTGGTGTATTTAGGCGAACTGGTACTAGTTTTGATGATGATGTTTTTGGTAGATATTGTGGAAGTTGACTTTGAACCCTCTTTCTGCTTCTTTGTCGTCCTCAGATAGCTGGGGGTGACCTTGCTATTTTTCAGTGGGAGAGGCTTTACTTTTGCTTTCACTGTTCCTGATTTGTCTAATTCAGTAGGAATTGGTGCTGTAAAAACATACATATTTCTTTTATCAGCTTAGTTTGCAAAAAAATGGCCATTTACTTAATAAGTATGTGGATGCAAGGCAAAGAATCTTTGTTTTAATTTAGACTCAGAAAGCGTAATGACAAATCCAAATGAACAAGAACGATGCATGGTTTGCGTGGTCGTTGCATTGACGTAAGTTTAACAAATCAGGTGGGTGGCTATGCAGCCGTGTCGGCCGCGCGATGTGAGTAAGGCCCCTCTTCATGAAGTGCCTCATCCAATGATAAAATTCATTCTCATTCTTATGCTTATCATGATAAAAAAAATATACATAATAAATAGATTGAATCAAGACTAATATTTGATTAACCGAAATGATCTCACTGCTAAGTCCTTTTTCTAGCTCATGATTATTTTTTTCACTCATTATAAATGAAATTTCGACTGTCAGATTTTTTAAACAGCCGATATTGTTAGTAATACATTACAAAATTGAATGTCCGATTTCTATAATGATACCCTGTTACAATTCCTAAAATTATATGTGTGAAAATATCACTAATAATCCAATTAATATAAGATTGATTCTGACAAGTCTGACACAAGTTTTATTCCGTTTTGGAGACTTGACTGATCATCAGGTCCATCAAACTACGGAAGTGTGTTCGTATAAAAAAGCGAATCCTTGAATCAATCAGTAAAACAGTCGCTGAACATGCGACTGTTTCCCCTATACATCAAAACAGGCTTGATATGTCCGATGTCGTATGACCGATGTTAATATCATATGGTCCCTGGGTGTACATCCTTGGTATGCATATTGTGTAATGCCTCAAGTGACCGGATTTCTGAAAACCGTGTTGCACAAGATCGATACTTAAGATATGACTGCGGTAAAAATCGCCATAGATTAAAAACCCTGCTTGATATATTCCTGTGTTCTTACTTTGCTTGGTCGTTGCAGTGGGTGCGATATGAGTTGTGGTTCTGGCGGTGTGTGTTGGGGTCGTGGGTATAGGCTGCACGGCAGCCTTGACAGCACCTGCTTTGTCCTCGCCTGTGGGTGGCCCGGCTGTCAAAAAAGGCACATATCTGCATGATCAAATACTGCTTTCGACAAATTAAACCTAATGCATGATATCCATGATTTCTATGCAAAAAAATCTTCAATTTTAGTAAAATCGAACGGCAAATTTAAATTACATTGACAATTGTGTGTAAAATCGCTGTAACTTGGATTGAATCTGAAAAACATTGAGACAAATATATATGGCACATTTGGTTAATGTTACATTGTCGACATTAGGTTTCGATGGCAGAAAATCCAAATATACATTTACCGCAGCAAGATCAAAGATTTCAAGTACCCCATTTTTTAACCAGCTTGTTCGTGGCATCACCAGAAGCTAATTAGGCTCCTCTTTAATTTGCTTTATTAAGAATGAGGATAACACTTTGAATGTACTCTGATTTTCAGTGATATTGAGCATTCGTTAATAAGCTAAGTCCTTAACAAGTCCACAGACAGAATTTAGTTCAGAAGCCATTGACATCATGAATTGACTTTTTCCCGCTTAAGTTTTTCCGGTAACCAAAATCAAACGTGTCATTTTTATCAACTTTCTGGGCCAGATACATTGAGGATTAAGATTATGTAGCTTTTTTTATAAAAACCAACGCTACCAAAACTCTCGATAGGCCAAATTCACACCCAGAATAGATAGTTCCATTGTTTTAACTTCAACCATCAGCATTACATTCTTGTGCTAAGTGAGCAAAAAGTTGTCCCTGGTGACATGTGACCTGAATAGAGGACGGACCTATTTCGGCATGTTCTGCATAGATCCTGGTTATATAAGTTAACTTCTTGCCTTAGTGATCTTCTAAGTTGTGCGTGAAGAAAAACTTGCTAATCTGGTGTTTGAAGTAACCTGCACCGTTGCGACTCATCTCTCCCAACATTCTTCAGCTGATTTTGCACATTGAATTTATTTTCACTGATAAGAATGCGTTCTGATTGGTCGAAAACGTTTTTTTTTTTTTTTTTTTTTTTTTTTTTTTTGGTTTGTTTTGTTCAAGTGGAAAACCTGAAAACCACCCTACGATCACGGACCATCCATAGTTATTGTTAAGAAGGGGGTCAGTCCGGAAAGGTAGGCTTCACAACATGCAAATTTGCATAATGCATTGAGCGAAATTTAGCTGTTTTAGTTGCAACCATGCCAAACAGAGATATTAGCAAAAAGGACGAGCCTGACACTTGAAAATGTTTGCGATTTCTTAGAAAACCTAGAGTGATCGTGACTTGTTCGAGAGTAAACCCACATTATCTCAACCTGTCCACCGTAATGTTTCCTTCCAATGCAAGTTTATTTCGCAAAGAGACAGCACATATCACTGACCTGACAAGACTGGTGAATGTGTCGAAACACTGACAGATTTATTAACTACTTGTTCAACGTCTGGATGTTTCCTCGACAATGACGTTGTGCTGGTGGTGGTTAGCAGCAGTTTATCGGTGCTTGGAGACATGGTCTTAAGCGATTTACCGGGAGTGACATTACGTGTCGATGCTTTTGTCGACGTCTTATCTTTTGCTGTTGTAGTCACAGATACAGTTGCTTTTGATTGAGGTGTGGGCATATGTGATTTGTCTGTTTTAGAAGTAGAGTTTAAGACATTTTTAGAATTAGATGCAGTAGTCTTTTTGTATGATTTTGTTAGTGTTGACTTGGTTACAGTGGACGTCGAAGGTATCGTCGTCGACTCAGTAGCGGTTTGGTTCTTTTTCTTCTTCCGCTTGATTTTGCCGGACTGGAAACCACGAAGTTTTTCCCATCTGCACTTTTCCACAGGCGAGCATTTTACCAGATAGCAACCTTTATCTTTTGAACCTTTTGCATTGCCATTCAGTGTAGCAATATTGCATTCACCTGCAGGAAGAAGTTATATTTATCAGTCAGAACGGGGCAAGTTTAGACAATCAGATCATAGATTATCGACAATGTTCTTGTGTTAAATGGACCATTGTACTGTTATAACTGTGGCCTTGTTTATGCTGTTTGAATGTATCATGGAATGAATCCATTGATGCCCCTGCTTTATAGAAATCGTTTTCCTCGTAAAATCAGAATCACCAGTGTCACAATTATCATCATCATTATTATAATTATTACTTTCCTCATTACAAATACCACAATATCACTGTTACCCTTACGTCTGTGTATAACAGGTGTATCCTGCTTTTCCTGGATTTTTTTCCTATATTTTTAGCACCCAAATTTCGTTCGGATCAATTTTCAGATCTTGCTCCATATAACCACAAATGTGTCCAAAATATCAACATAGCAATGAGATTGTGTATCGGAGTGTTGAAAAGCCAAGATATCCAAATTTATTCAAATTAGGGACAATAAATATTTTCCATATTGCCAAAGCTGTTACAGGTAAAGGTGCCATTCCATCTTCAATTCACAGGTATGTGTTAAAGGTGCATCCAATGAACTGGAAATAACAGTTGCAGAATTTTAATTTATGTTAAATAGGGGTATTAGAAAAGTTTAAATGTTAAATATATTCAAACATATTACATTTAGAGGTGCCACCACTACTTCAGTTGGCACAGCATTGTCTGAAAACTCTATCATACGACACCTGCCGATGAAATTTGGAACTAATGACTACCGATAACGCTACATGATTATCCAAGGTGAAACAATCTTTGGACATAATTGGGTGCAGTGGTTCTTGGAATACACTGTGGTCCAGATTCCATGTTTTTCCCAGCAATATCTTTTATAAGCTATTCGAAGAGAAATTTACTCAACAATGGAAATATATAATGCAAATGAAACTGTTGCCCGACAAGAAATTATGAACATATGCACAACTTTGAATTTGAGAAATATTTCTATGTTATAAAAATGTCACTGTAACTTGTGTAAGGGAAAGTTGAACTCGACTAAGAGTTAGAGCTCATAACCGCCCCATCGAAACCGGCAGACACAAGCGTCCAAACAAAATTCCTCTTCAGCAACAAAGTTGCAATAGATGTTCAGAAATTACCAACGTATTTCAGTATATAATGACACCCTCAAAATTTTCCATCCGCGTCTAAAAATGATACGTTTTATTTCTTATATATTTGTTAATTTTGATTATATAAGTAAGAGAGTTTTTTTTAAATTTTTGATGAGGTGCGAGGATGTTGAAACAATATGTTATATGGGAACGTTTTTGGTAGCCTGCGTTGAAATTTATGGTGCAATCTAGCTTAATGTTTGATTCATTATTATGGCACATATGCACGTCACTGTGCATTGACACTGTGTGTGTTGTATCGTATTGTATGGTCTTACTTTCACATTGTATATGTTGTATTGTGTGTCTTTCGGCAAAATGCTTCTTATTTTTTTGTAAATGAGGCACAGCGAAATGAATTTAATTCAGTCACAGGCCAGTTTGTCCAAGGAAACACAAACAAAAGTTATAGAATTTTACTCAGGCTAGTTAGATACAATTGGATAATTTTAATGTTGATTTTTTTTTCAAATACATATATATATATATATATATATATATATATATATATATATATATATATATATATATATATATATATATATACATATGTATATACATATATATATATATATATATATATATATATATATATATATATATGTATTTGTGTCTTTTTGTCCAAAACCACTTCCTAGAAGTCATTACTTTATTCCGCAGTCCACATATATATATATATATATATATATATATATATATATATATATATATATATATATATATATATATATATATATATATATATATATATATATATATATATATATATATATGAAGTAAAAGTTCACATGCATACGAAGAAAATATTGTAGTATTTTAATTTATGCAAGTTTGAAGGTGCACAGACAGAATTATTTTGAACCCAATCTAAACATATTTGCTGTGAAGCAAATCTCTTTTTTGGTCACTGATTATGTTCCAGAAACATATACATGTATAGTTGAATGTGAAAGAAAGGCTCCCATGAGGACGACGTCCACAGCAGGAAAAAAAACTGTAGCTTAAGGTAGCTCAGAGTTGTTACACACCACAGGTATAAGGGTAACTGGACTTCTATCGGATAACGAGTGCCGAGGAAGGGTTAATATGATTTCACTTAATCATCAATTAGCATTATCCTTATTTATATTTATTATCGTGAATGTAGGCGTACTTCGAGCACAACATGCTTTCACACAGGCGTCAAATCGTAAAGTGGCAGTTTTTCCATCAACGTGTACTGTCGACAGAAGCCGAGACTCAACTCCTGACAGCCGGGAAGAGTTTGTGACGTCAACACCTTGTCCCTCTATACTGTCGGACACACTGCAGTGGTCACTGTTACAGGTGTACAAGGTAAGCAGGGCCAGCAGGAGTACAAGGACAGGGACTGTGGCCTGCAAGCTGCCCGATCCCATACCTGCAAGCACACGTACACCAGTCCAGTATACATTGCTTGTTTGGTGCCCAACGGACAAACATTGATTTTTCGGTGTGGTCTTCACCTGAAAATGCCCTGGAAAAGTGTTTTAATGAAATACTACTATATAGATTTGGCAGGTAAAATATAGGCCTATAGCTTAAAATTTGAATTGTTGTGAACGAAAACGTCTGTAGATATAACTTGCATATCCATTTGCAAGACATAGTGGTTATAGTAAAACACAATGATAATTTGAATTGTCCACACAAACCAACATTTAAAGATAAATAATGTGACAGTGCATAAAATAAGCTACATTTTCAGGCTTATAATTGCGATTTATTTTCAGAGTTAATTTCTGGAACTGTGGAGATTCATTCCGACGGCCAGGCTGGCAACATTTATAATGAAAATGTTTATAAGTAATATTAAAGGAATATTTGTTAGGTAATTCCGAGTTTCGTTTTATTTTTATTTATTTCAAACATTACATGATATGTAATTTCAACTTATACAAATTGATTGAATGAAAATTGTTCCTGATTTCTTATTCTCGTTACCGATTGAATTGATTGGAAAATGCTCAGAAACAGAATGTAGGATGACCGCTATATTAACAACTTATATTGTAATTAACAATGGCATTTGATTAAAACTAACATAACCAGAATATGAACATAGCTTTCATAGACATTGTTTATTTCAGATAGATTTCTTATCCATAGTAATACATGCTGAAATGGAATAAAACGGAAAGCCAAAAACATAAACTGACAGACCGCGAAGCCAAAATAAAACAGCTGTACAGATGCACACAGTAAGAAATAAATCAATCAATTGTATTCACCATCAAAAAGTGGGTTACAAGCGTAACAGTCTGTTCTCACGGGATATTTCGTTCTCTTTTGTTTTAATCTTTTCTCGCTCAACTCGCTCAAGAACACCCGGATGTAATAGTGGTCTGCTTGTTTTCCTCTTCCTAGATCTCCTTCAACATTTCACCCACCCCTTGCCACTGAAAGCTGCTGGTGTTCACACATTTTTCTCGCTGAATTGTAATAGATAATAATTTCAAATCAGACAGCACACAAAATATTTGCATCACTTTTCTTGTATTTTTAGATAAAGTCCAGTCATGTATCGTAACTTTAATTT